>JAYESA010000015.1:90041681-90641681 GCA_036927795.1 Iris macrosiphon | reverse complement strand
TATTGTTTCTTTTCCTGCATTTACTTACAGTATTTCCAGTACTTCTCTCATTGTACATTTCTCGTACTTATACATGCATCTGGTATGTTTCCATCTAGAACTGCTACATAGTTTATGTCATTTATATAGAACTGCTATTTAGAGATGTACTTTGCTCCTTCCTGACTGGAAATATTTTTCCAGACTGTGACCTTAGTAGACTGGTTCCGACACACTTGGGGATTGGAAGTTAAGGATTGCAGGTATGATTATGTTGTCATTAGACTTGTGTTGTATTCTTTTATTCCGTCATTTCCTATCGTGCTGTAGTTGTGATTGAGTATTTCTAGATTATTTTTGATATCCACGTCTCCTTATGGAGTTGGATACTAGAGTGAGATTATTTAGATAGTACTTGACCTAGACAGCGTTCTACCGCCGATGCTGCGGCGTAGGCTGGACGTACCCACGCACTCGTGCCCTAAACCGGGTGCGGGTCGTGACACTTCATCTACTGAAATCAAGCATACACGCCCTCAACATGTCCTCCAGTGTCTGAACGGTGCGCTCAGACTGGCCATCTGTCTGCGGGTGATACGATGTATTGAACTTCAGGTGGGTACCGAGACTCTCTTGCATACTCTGCCAAAAGTAAGATGTGAACCTCGTATTCCTGTCAGACACTATACTGACTGGCACCCCATGCAGTCGCACGATCTCCCTCATATATATATCTGCTAAGACCTATATAGACTGCCCAACTCTGAAGGGTAAAAAGTGAGCGAACTTAGTGAGTCGATCCACGATCACCCATACGATATTGCGACCACTAGGACTCCTCGGAAAGCCCGTAACGAAGTCCATAATAATGTGCTCCCATTTCCACTCAGGTATCAAGAGCGGCTGAAGTAAACCTGCAGACCTCTGATACTCAGCCTTGACCTGCTGACACACCAGGCACTTCGCCACAAATTGGGCTATCTCCCTCTTCATTCCATGCCACCAATAGTACTGTCTCAAGTCTCTGTACATCTTTGTGCCTCCTGGATAAATAGAGTATGCTAAACTGTGCACCTCCGACATCAACTCCTGACGAAGTTCTCCATTCGGAACATAGAGACGATCTCTACATCTCAAAGTCCCGTCCTCATATATGCGTAATTATGTGCCCGGTCTCTGTCCTCTATCAAAGCCTTTGGAATCTGGCATCTATTTGTTGGCAAGGCAGCCTTGATCCTCTCAACCAATGTCGATTGTACCTGAAAACTTGACAACTGACTGTCTACTCCGGGCCTAATAACCTCTATACCCAACTGCTTTAGATCTCTCAAAAGATGTTGCTGGGTAGTCAAAAAGAATGCCATGGGCCTCCTGCTCAATGCGTTAGCTACCACGTTGACCTTTCATAGATGGTACTGTAGCTCAATCTCAAAGTTTGTCATCACCTCGAGCCAACGTCTTTGTCTCTGGTTCAGGTCCTTCTGAGTATAAACATACTTCAGGCTTTTGTGATCTGTGAATATCTCCACCCGCTCTCCGTATAGGTACTGCCTCTAAAGCTTCAGGGCAAAGATCAATGCGATAAGCTCTAAGTCATGAGTGAGATAGTTCTTCTCATGGGTCCTCAGATGCCCAGAGGCATAGGCCACAACTTTTCCATGTTGCATCAAGACGCATCCTAATCCCTTCCGAGACACATCGTTGTAGATCATAAATCCTCCGGGTCCAGAAGGTATAGTCAAAATAGGTGCTGTAGTCATACGCTTCTTCATCTCATCGAATAACGTATGACACTCCTCTGTCTAACTGAACTCCTGCTCCTTGCGAGTCAAGTGGGTCATCGGCTCTGTGATCCTCACGAAGTTCTCTACGAACCTCCGGTAATATCCGACAAGTCCTAGGGAACTCCTCACCTCCGAGACGTTCATAGGGGTCGGCTACGTCTCTACTGACGAAATCTTCGTTGGATCTACCAAAATACCATCTCCTGAGATAACGTGTTCGAGGAAAGAGACACGGTCTAGGAGGAACTCACACTTGCTCAACTTGGCATAGAGCCTCTCATGCCTCAGTGTCTCCAACACTAACCTCAAGTGCTCTCCGTGCTCCTCGTGGCTTTTTGAATACACCAAGATGTCGTCGATGAAGACTACCACGAACTGGTCCAAATATTGGTGGAAGACTCTATTTATCAGGTTCATAAATACTGCAGGCGCATTCGTCAGTCCAAAAGGCATCACCAAGAACTCGTAGTGACCATAACGAGTCTTGAATGCCGTCTTTGGAATATCTTCTCTCCGCACCTTTACCTGATGATATACCGATCTAAAGTCAATCTTCGTGAACACCACTTCTCCTGTCAGCTGGTCAAACAAATCATCAATCCGTGATAGGGGGTACTTGTTCTTGATAGTCAAAGCATTAAGGGTTCTGTAATCAATGCACATACGGAATGTCCTATCCTTCTTTTGTATAAACAATACTGGTGCTCCCCAGGGTGATGCACTAGGATGGAAAAATCCTTTGATCTGCAACTCCTCTTACTGTAGCTTCAGCTCATCCAGTTCCTTCTTCGCCAACCAGTACACATTTGAAGATACATGTGCTACTCCGGGTACCAACTCAATAGTGAACTCCACCTCTCTATCCGGTTGTAAGCCTGGCAACTCCTCCAGAAAAACAACCTCGAACTCTGCAATATCGGTGGGGACGCCGTCTCCATTGCCATAAAAGCTCCAGCTGTCGGCCCTACTCCTTGCTCGATGGTCCCCCGCATGTACTAGAACTCCGGGTGATCTGGCGGTCTAAAAATGATGCTACCTCTCCGACAATCCAGTATGGCATTGTACTGGCTCAACCAGTCCATGCATAACACATCGTCAAAGTTTGGCATCAGAAATACCAAAATTTGTGCTCTCATCTCCCGACCACATACGACTACCGAGAACGTTCTAATAGTGCTGGTAACCAGTACAATGCCTCCTCTGGTAAGAATCTTCTAACTCTTAGGTAAGGGGGAAGTAGCTACTCTATGCATAGCTACGAAACTACTAGATATGAAAGATAGTGTCGCACCAGAATCAAACAATTCAGTCGTAGGCAATGATTCAACTAAAATGGTACCTGTGATAGCTTTCCCTTCTGGTTCCTCCTTAATCGCTGCTAGTGTAAAGGCCTGTTCGTGCCTCTGCCCTCCGGCCTGCTGTCTGGCTCGATCAAACCGTGCCTTCTATGGGGCCAGGGGTGGTCCTCTCTAAAATTCTTTGGGAGCTGGTTGACGTTGACCTCTTGTCGGGGGTAGTATCCTCAGGACTAGTGTTGCTGGCCTCTATCCTGTCGGCGGTGCTGCATCTCTGCGCTGTAGGCAATCTCTGGCAAGGTATTAACTCACTCCACAGATCATGCACAATCCAAGCTTCTTCCGACAATCTCTGACAATATGTCCTTTCTTGCCATAATGGTGACAAGTCGGAAGCTCCTTGTGCTGATATGGTACTATCCTCTGTTGTGTCTGCGCTCCAGGACGACGGATCGGTCCTTCTACTCCGGGCTGAGCTCTGGCTGGTACGGTCACGTTGGAACACCTCCATCCTTTGCCAATGGTCTCCTGGATCCTAGCCTCTGATATAACCTCCTCGTAAGAGATCCTTGCCTGGGTGGTAGTATACCTCTATAGCTTGAAAGTCAGACCGTGATAGAACCTCCTGGCTTTCTCCGGATCATTTGGTATCAAGGTAGCACCAAATCTGCTAAGTCAACTAAACTCTGCATCGTACACGTTACGGTCATATTCCCTTGCTTGAGGTATAGGAACTGGGAGTATAATGCATTCCTGACCGTAGCCAGGAAATACTTCGCATTGAAGTACTCTAAGAACTGCTCCCACGTCTGCTTCTTGCCGACGCTGTGCTCTATGGAGACCCACCAGTGATGGGCATTGCATTTTAACTGGGCCCTCACTGCGGTCAACCAAAGGTCCGGATGTAGCTGATAAGCCTCCAGTAGCATCTCCATGTTGGGGACCCAATCGGAGATCTCCTCTACAGTCTCGTTGCCCGAAAAGGTATCCGGGCCCATCTGACGAAACCCTCGAATAGTACTAGCTAGCTGAACAGGTGTAGGTGCTGGTGCGGGTGCTGGGGCAGGTGTCCTCTCCAGAACTGCCATCAAGCTCTGTCTCAAGGTCTCAATTTGTTGCCAGTGTGCCTGCATCATGGCCTGGAAAAACTGGAACATCTGCGGCTGTCCCTCTGGATGTGGCATTTGAGGTGGAAAGGGTGGAGGTGGGGGCAATGGGACCTCCAACTGCGCTGTAGGTGTCTTCCCATATGTCGGTCTCTCGGGCTGCCGCATCGACGTAGCCCTCGAAGTCTGGCCCTCAAGGTGCTGCGTTGGGACAGTCTGAGAAGTCTGGCCCTCGTGCTGCTGCATCGGGTCGTCCTGAGAAGCCTGGTGCCAATGTATCAGCGGGGCCTATGGGATTACGGGGCCTGGGGTAGTGGCTGCTCTCCGGGTGGTCCTTGGGATGTATCCTCCCTCTGTGCAGTAACGAATGGCACTATGGCACCGTATGCCTCGCGTTCGCTGTGCAAGTTTATCTCGCTGCAAGAGATAGAACTACATTAAAAGAGTACGGACTTGTCTTATTTCTTCTCATTCTTGCACTTGCTTAGCTGGGGACTTCAACGAGATAATTTGGCCGTCTGGAAAAGACAGAGGTGCTCCTTTTATAGAGGATATTGGAGTCAGGGAAAAAGCAAACAGGATGCAGATATTCAATAATTAAATACGAAGGAGATTCAAAGACGGTAATCAAGGTGGATGAGATCTAGTAATTTCTATCTTATTGCAGGCTCGCTGGGCATGTTACCATACCACATGTGATATACAAGACCAACATGGGCCACCACTAAAACTATGTCATACCCCAGTCCTAAAATATACGGGACCAGGCCACGTGGCAATGGCCAGCTAATACGACTCCGAGGGATTACCCAATTTAATGGACCCGACGAAGCGTACTATGCTGTCCTAAAATACTAACAAGTCTAATATGCTAACATACCACAGGTAATGTCTAATCTCATCTACAAATATAATTAGAAGTACTAAAATAAATATTGGAAAATAAGTGCGGAGTCTGAATGTCATAGTACAATCCAATTATAACTGATGGGAACAAACCCACTACAATGATAAAATAAGAGTACGAAAGGATAGATAAAAGAGTACGACTAGAGAATCGGCTAACTAGATAAGGATGCTCCAGTCCTAGGCGGAAGGCCTACCAGTGACCAAGGGAACTCTGATGGTAGCACCTCAAGCTCCTCCTCGGACGCATATCTCATCTCCTGCTCGGGCCCGTACACGGTAGGATAGTATGCCTCATCCAAATCTGGAAGGAAACTAGGTCCTTAAAGGGACGTAACAAGACAAAAATACATGCCATATATAAATACTGAATAAAATAAAGAGGTGTGCTAACCATCTAAGTGAATGCAATGTAAGGACAACCTTGGTACGTATGGGTAAGTATAGGCATAACGTCCAACACTCCAAAGAGCGTGGTATCTGTACATTTAATGTCTATCGTTACGAAGAACGAGGTATCTACAAATATATATATCTGTATCACTCCGAAGAACGCGGTATCTGTATAAAAGAAGTCATTGGATCCGTGGCTCCTCTGGATACTATGGATTACAATATGTGTATCCCATATGCCTACCAGTTGTCCTCCCCGCCCAATACAAATATACAAGTCGAATACACGACGTGCATACCACGTAACTACATGCCAGGTCTCAATTAATTAGGCATTCCTGATTACGCACTAAACCGTGATGCATGTTACACGCACCGATCGATAGGCAGGTACGCGAACCCGCATCCCAATATGAGTTTGTCATCGTGATCCGTGTAAAAGTGTTAGAGTCTAGGAAAATATCAGAATATCCTCATAATGGTAGGTGAGTCTGCTAGTGACTAAGTCAATACACTACACATCGAAGCATTCGTCGACTGCACCTGAGTCGTTCTCGGATACGCATAGTTATATGTAATATTGCAACAAGATATCATGCAATATTTTATAATTTAAATTAAATAGTAAATAAGGCAAGGTATACTTGCCTGGGTCCTCAAGCTGCGAGTACCAATATCCTTCTTCCGAAGTCTCGCCCGAATAATCCAGCGACCCTATATATATAATAATAATATAATCATCAGTCATTATACTAGCACGCACATGAAATACAACTACACTGCACTTAGAAACTGACGTAAGGGGATCATAACCGGTCAACTAGCAGGTCGAGTGTGCACGCAGCTAAAATGTACAAGTGTTGTGTCCTCAAATACCGTGCACAGCAAGAATACGAGTTACCAAAATATGTTACAATACTAAATAATGTATAACACAAAACCCAAATCCTAGCTACCAGGGTAGTGCACAATATCAATTTGTCAAAATAATAGGTCAACACAAGTATACCATATTAAATAACCAAGTTTTCTATGATGTATCACAAACACTAATACTATTCTAAAACATGCACACATAAACACATTACACTAGGGTCCATAACTATACATGGGTCCATGCAATAATCCATGAAGAAAGAGAAGGGCAATACAAACCCAGTCGTGATCGTGGCCGGGGGGTGATGCACGTCCGCTGCACGAGGGGGGCCGATCTCTGACGGTGTACAATAGCAGCGGCAGCTACAGTGGCAGCAGCGGATGGTGCTCTGGCCACAACAGCGCATAGCAGCACTGGCAGTAGCAGCGGCTTGGTCACGGTGGCGGGTTGATGGCGATGGCGGGATGGTCGTAGGATGATGGTGGCTAAGGTGGTGGTGGTTACCGGTGAGGGTCGGGCTGGGATGATGAGTGCTGGTGATGTTTTAGAGAGAGAGGAGGATGATGCATTGGGATTAGGGCCGACTGCAAGCTTTTCCTAGGGGTGGGGGAAGCTTCTACATAAAGAATGAGTGGCTAGGATGATGTAGGTTTGAGTGGAGGGTGGAGATGTAGGGGAAAAAGTTGCATTTAGTACAACCAAATGGAGGGAAAAATTAGGGTGGACCGGTCAACAATGAAGGGGGGTTTCTTCATGGCTTGGCTCCAATGGGAGGTGGACACCTCATTGTCCTTTTGCACAAAAGTCCCTAACAATTGGGAAATTGTACAAATAATAAAATTTGGGATTGGATGAGGAAAAATACCATGTTTGGTGTGATGTAGTAGGTTAAAATGGTGTGTGGTATTTAGTATGAACCTTGAGTGTGTGAGTGGGGGTTTGGGTTGGTGTTGGATCTAATTTTGGGTTAGGTTGGGTCCTTATACCAATTTAATTAAAATTAGTGTAAGTGGTGCTCTTTAATTAATTGGAAGTACATGGGATTAAAATTAGGTGGGACACAAGTATCATGGATGTAGTAGACTCAAAATAAAATATTATTATAAATTGGGTTGCATAAAATGGGTCGAGGTTGTGTCTCCAATTTCGATTGAAATGGACAAAGATGCAAAGTTGGATTTATTTGGATTTAAAAATGGATGTTTGTAACGAATATTATGCGACCAAAATGAAGCACAAGAGAGGGTATTTATGAGTTACACAAGGGTCAGAATGGAAGGTTGGCACGTCTAAAAAAAGTATGTAAAATTTGTTTGAGAGCAAATTCTAGTGTAGCTCTCCCATTATCGAAGCAACGGTAAGGTGCACAAAGTGATACAAATATTTTTACATAAATCTAAAACACTGTGTTCTAATTCTAATTGGCTTCAAACTAACCATAGTCTCTCTATCTAAGCTAAGTAGACCTAAATTTGGTCGAGGGGGCTTACAAACAAATAACGCATAGCACATAGAATAGGCACCGGTCCCTCGTAAGGCAACCGAGCTAACAGATCAGATAACACATAACACATAGTAATCAGATACTGCACTCTACTAGAGTATATGATAAACAGTATCAGTGGTGGCCAGCCTGACATGCCATAACGAATGTCAGGGGTGGACGATATGCATGATCTTGAGATTTCGTTCTTTTCTAATGCTCTACATATTTTAGTTGCCTAGTTAACCCTACTATTAGCTGAAATCTCATGGCGTGGTTACATAATCATTACCCCTATATATCGTACCTTTGTACGTGTACGTCAGGTGCAAATCCACATTATTATTTGTGGGCCCAATCTAGATTCACCTAAGCGTAATGCAATAAATCACAAACATCCTAACCACGCTAGGGTTACTGACCAACTAAAATGCCCGTACTGGAGAAATAGAGATCATATAATATCACATGTCGCATAGGGTTGAGTGGCACCTCGGTGCACCAACATGACATGTAACACACTTAGCGCGTAGTAGTTGTATCAGCACAGATATAGTTGTCAAGTCGGGATACCAGGTCTATCAGTCAGTTACATAAATTCTTCTTCGCATCACCATCACTTAGCGCTTAGTAGTTGGTGCCTCTATGACAAAGTTCCATAAATTGTCAAATATAGCCTATAGCTCTGACAAATTCAGGTACTGGTCACTCGCATAAAAAATCTTGGGCAATGTGGTTTACTAAGTTCATTGACACTTGTAACATACTAGGGTCAAGGCATGGAATCAAAACAATCCTTTGAGAACCACAAAAATCAAGCAAAATATTAAAATGAGCAAACTAGCGCATAGGGTCACTTGTCGCATAAAATGCGCATGCAAGAGAGGCTACCTCATAACATGGCACATCACCACGTCTGCCGCATGAAACAGCTGCCGCATAGCTCTGCCATCGCATGACAAGGCTGCCTCATAGGATATCATGCCGTATAGCAAGTCATGACGCATAACAAGGCTTACGCTTGGCATGGCATGCATCCCGATGTGCACAGACAAATCCATGCACATAGGCAAAGCATTTATGCGCATACTCCATTACGCAGGGACAACTCCATGCGCAAGATGCGCATGCTGGAAAAGGTTGTACGATAAGGAGTTCATGCCAGACGATATCGCTGTCGCATGACCTCTTGCTGCATGGACTCCATCGTCCTAGAACAGAAAGACCACAATAAAAAAACTGTAAATTTTGTTTTTTTTCATAAAATCCTTATTTTAACTCTAAATTAAGTGAAACAAAAGTCAAATTCGTACATAATTTAATTCTCTACAACTTGGAACAACTAGTTTTTAAAAAATACTAAATTTTTGGAGATCATTCCCACAAAATACCATAAAATCCCTTACTTCAAAATTTAGATCTACTCCAAAATATCCCTCATAAATCAAAAATGCCAAGCACTAAAGATGTATAGAATCATAATGTACACATTTTAGACTAATAATATGTAAGGAAAATTAAAGAAATAAAATATGCAATGTTTCTTCATTTGTGCAAGATGTACTTGTCTAGCTCCAAGAGAAGAAAGAGAAAGGAAAGTGGAGAATGAGGAAAGAGAGAGAAAGAAGAGGGTTTATATAGGGTAGGAGTTGGACGCTAGCAATTGGATCATATTATGAATCCATTTAATAAATCCTAACCATACAAAATAAACCATAAACAAAAAGTAAAAGAGAAATAAGTCTAATCTCACAGTTACCTGATAGTCAGGTCAGCAAGCTGTATACGCACTAATACGTATATCAAAAATAAGGAGTGACATATCTTTATACAGTGTATATGAACAACACCATATAGTTGTTCCAGAATATATTAAATTGATACTATTACATTGGCCACGAGCTACATTTAGGAGATCCAACAAGTGTCCACGACTTGGGGATCACAGATTTTGTGTGATCTTAGGACTAATGACTCGTAGTAATCAACTAGTGCATTTTGTAGGGAGAATTCCAAATTCATGCAACCACGTTGACTAGGGACCCTAGATACGGTAAACCCAATTGGCGTAGGCCCATGATCTTTATGTGCTTGCTCATATTATATATATTTATGTAAAGCTATATATGATAAATGTGAAGTCATGATCAACCTTTGTATCTATAACGCGTTTACAAAAGAATCCTCACGTGCATGATGATCCTAATAATTATAGTAAGTCGTAGTAAATATTTGGCAATCTCTAATGATGGTTATATTTCTTTATTCTTTTGTAGTTGTTTCATTTTACTTTCATCTATTTACTTTTTGGGACAGGCTTGTGTCACGCTCTAGTCCCAAAATACGTTGGACTAGACCATGATGCAATGACTAGCTAAATATTCAAGCAGACTCTAGCCCAATTCGGATACATATACGCTGTCCATATCAGTTAATATATCCATAAATCCATTTAACATACATCACATCTTTATCGATATAGTACTGTGATCTAGAAAGTAAAAAAAATCCATGGAAGAATAATAAGGAAGGCATCATATAACAATACCTGAAATCCCAAGAATATCCCCAATAATCATATGTCAGCACTCATCAGTAACTTGGAAGGGAATCATGTCCTCAGAGGGACGTAAAATGATACATAATATATATGTCATAATGATAAATAGTAAATATCATATATGAACAAAAAATGGACAAAGAACAACTGTAAATCATGTAAGAACTCATTGATGACTGTGAAAAGCACTGTAACATAACTACATTATATACACTTGAGGACCACGTTTGATGCATAAGCAGGGAAGGCTAAATAGGATATGGCATAGTGCAAGGCTAGAGGCTATACATATGCTGACATATATCGACAATCGACATAGCCCACGGCTAGCAGCCATCGCCTGATATACCGACAAACATATATAAGTAACGGCCGTAACGTTCAACGAACGTCAAAGGGTATCTGCATGTATATATCATGAAGGTCATCATTCCCGTAGTTCCTTCGGATACTACTATTTATAAATTTGGGAAGCCCATACGCCTAATAACTGTCCTCCCCAATCCCGTGAAACTGTTCGTATTGAATTCACGATACGTCCAGTCTGACACTAACAAGTGATATAGTCAACAAGTGTATCATCATCTGTATATCCAGTATAATATGTCACAACAGGTAATATCATGTGATGATCAGACTGAAAAGAAGGACCATGAATCAACAACTACAATATCTCATACAACATGTAATAAACTATATTGAATAGATAAATATAGTAAATTATGTAGGCAATGTATACTTGCTTGATATTTGTCTAATGTTATTTTGGGACCATAATTTTCAAGTTTAACCATGAACCACGAGCTATGATCCACGAGAGTATCTACAAGCCCAAATAACATACAAAAAAATATTATGCACAGATTCAAATATAACCAACATCTTCTATCTTAGAAAAGGGGGTCGGTCTAAGTCATCTATTACCTTTTACATATGTTGTTTATAAGCCATAATCATCTAGAACTAAGTCTCCATAGTATCTATAATCATTAATTATACGCATATATAACATAACAAGTATTTGACAGTGTATAATACCTATTAAGTATTTGTTAAAAAATACATGTATATAATGCATACTAAATATTTGTTAAAAATAATGTTATATAATATATACTAAGTAATTGATAATTAAAATAATGGTATATAATATGTAATAAGTATTTGATAAAAAAATATTGGTATATAATATATAATAAGTATTTGATACACAAATTCATTAACAATTAACTATTGATTCCCTATCTTAGTATTTGGGTCTTTATGCAAATATAGGAAATTTGAAGGGCTTTTATATAACTAGGCAATTTCTTTTGTTGAAGACAACTATAGGGAAGATGGGAGATCTAACTCTTAATTCATCAATCTATACCACTTGCTATAAACCTACATGAACAATGAATTGTCTCAGCCCTCACTTCTTCTTATCTATAGATATTCGTAGTATAAGTGTATTTTTATTTTCTTAGTATGAACTGTGAATTGTCTCAGCCAAATATTTACCACTTTATTTTATTTTATTTTTATTATATATATATTACATATGCATTTGTTATATGAATGGTTTATATATATATATATATATATATATATATATATATATATATATATATATATATATATATATATATATATATATATATATATATATATATATATAATCTATGTTTAACAATTGTATCTAACACATATACTTATCATTTTATGTAATCAGATATACATATATATCATTTAATAATATATTTAAACACTATAAATAATAATTATATATATAATATAACATATATGTTATTAAACTTATGTGTAAGTAATTATAAGTTAGCACACAAAATTAAGCATAATCCATATTAATCTATTTAGGAAAATACTTATAATTTAGAATACACTAATATATATTTGCAAGACTGTATTTTTATTATTGTAATAAAATTATGCATACACTTGTATATAATATATACATATAAATAGACATATTTAATGAATATATCTCACATATATGTATATGAAAATATATAATTGCTTAAACAAACATACATAACATATATATGTACAGAAATATATATAACATATATATTAGTATATAAATATATGTGTATCTTCTTTGAATATAACAAATTATATAACATGTATTTAACAAATATATACTATATATTAATATATTTTTAAAGCTACACTATTATTATATTATAGTACATATAAATATTCATATACCAGCCCTTATATATATAAAATAAAATATGCATACTACTATTTATATTAGATACTATGCATATCAATACCATTTAAATAACAAATTATATAACCTAACTATATATATATATATATATATATATATATATATATATATATATATATATATATATATATATATATATTAGGTAATATATACTTACAAGAAGGGTGTATTAGTAAATTATCTATTATATAGAATACCTAATATGTTTTTCCTTCTTCGGTTTCGTCTACAATAACTGTTGAGTCCTCATACCACTCCTCAATAAGATCCGAGCTCTGGTGACTGCACGATGCCGTTAGGCAGAGTGAGGAGAGTTGGTGGAGACGGGGATGTGTGGTGCAGCATAGGGATTCTTTGGATTCGAACTTGGTCAGCATGAGCAGTAGGAGTCAAGGGGATCACCGAGCTTTAGGAGGAGCTCGACGGGATGGCTCTCCCGACGTCGGATAAGCATGGCCTAACTAGCCACGAGGTTGATCACAACTGTCTCCTCGCGGAGGAGGGAGATGGTAATGGCTGAATATGGTTCTTAGCGGGAAGAGGGTGCCCGCCGAGCCGACGACGAATGACTGTAGCAGTTGCTTTGCTTCGCCTTCATCATCTTCTTCTTTGACTTCAACGAGTATGGGGTTGGGTCTCGGGTGCTTGACTCATCTCCATACGCTCATACAGAATCTCGGCTCTGCAGAAGGTGGTCGTGGGGTCAAGGTCAGGTGGCGTCGTCACACATAGGGTCTGGATAAGGACCTGATGAGCCTGAGCCTGCAGCTTAGTCATTGAATGGGTGCTTCAGCGCGGCTTGATGGGACACACAGATGGTGTAGGAAGTGTATGAGGTTCGCAGTTGGTGGTAACCTGCTCGACGGATGCCAAGCCGTGATGAATCCGTCATGGAGTTGGCTCGGCGTGGAATATTGTAGCAAATGGAGGGAGGACTTACAATGAGAAATGAGTGAGAGAGAGCGAGGGATTATGAGGATGACTGGTAAGTAATAAAAAAGAAATGGGTTGTGCTCCAGCTAATGTAACAGTACCAGAAAGAAAATTAGTGGGGGCGGAGGGTTTAAACTTTGTGTTTCTTTATGGGAAGGAGGGAGGAAGTACGAGGCTAGCTGTTGTCGAGTTATGATTGGTGTAGGACACTGTTCACGTGGAGTGAACAGTGGTGAGGACGTAGATATTACAGAAGAGGAAAGGTTGTGTATAAATTTAGGCATCCTTTAAACAATAGCTAAACTAATACATAAATATAGGGATAACATATGATACCTAAGAATAACTTTGCTGCCTTCTAGGAAATAAGGACTTGGTTGGTGTGCTTTGTGATAGGTAGTTGTAGGGGTTTGTGTATTGGATAGTTGAAAATGGATTTGCCAGAAAAGAAAACGTTGGTGTGTGCTGAAGCTGCTGTTGGGTTGGGTTAAAACTAATCCAAAAATCTAGCCAGCATTTACGGTTGAAGACTTAAATGAATAAATATACATATGGGTTAAGCCCACACCAATAATATCTTATATCAATACAATAATTACCTTATATATATATATATATATATATATATATATATATATATATGATAAACGGGATATGAGCCATAGGCTCATATTCCTACATGAGTCATGCACAGCTTTGTATTATTCTAAAAGGAGATATAAATACAAATAAATTGGGAGGGGTCTTTTAGCTTGGTACCACGTTGTTCCCTTTTATTTAATTATATATCAGTTGTTCATGTAATTTATATTTGTGTTCTTCATTTCGAGATAGTTCCTTAATACAACAAGATTTTCTTATCTTTGCATTATGTTCCATATGATATTCTTTCGTAGTTTTGCTTTGGTTTTGTGTTATTGAATTTAGAACTCTATTTGAACAGCTTTGTATTATTCTAAAAGGAGATCGACCCCTTTGGTTTTACATAGCAAAATTTTGTAGCAGAGCCCAAAGATCTATTAACGCTTTGCTCGATAGAAAGCGCACTGGAAGACGTGGCCCTGGAGTAACATGAGTGGGTTTTCTTTTGCTCAGCCATTCATTTAACTTAGTTATTCTTTTATCTTGCTTTAATAGGGAAAGTATTAGCCCTTTTTCAGGATCTTATTCGAAAGTTTTTTTTACACCATAGTTATACTTTCTAGACTGTTGCTACACTAGGGTCTATGTTTATTTGACTCTAATGCTAACATTCTATTTATGAGATACTAGTTTCATTATCATCTATTAATCCTGCTTTTGGGATGCCATAATACATTTCTTTATATGATACTTTTGTTATTTGTTGTTGTTGTAGATTGAGATATATAATTTTGGTAATAGGCCAATATGACTTAGTTATGGTTTGGTAATTAACCCCCAAGTCTAGTGTTTAGTCATAATTTTATTTTGGGGGTACTGGATTTTGTATGCGTAGTTGTCATGTCATACACTTGCTCTTCATATTTTGGTATTAGGGTGTGACAAGTATGGCTGTAACTTGACCATGGGGTTATATCGATCATGTAACTCAAACCTATGATATGCTAGCAATCATATATCCTAATTAACAGACGAAAAATATACAAGAGATTCTAACATTTGAAAAATAGTAAGGCGTCCTTCAATGCTAAAACATAAATTGATCATAAATTTGGTAATTCAAAATAGGATATGTCACATCCCGCTCCCAGAATACTGGGTAAATATGGGGACAAACATGGCCTGCTACACCGTACAAGGTATGAAGTCGTCGTATGATGATCATAGTTGTTTATAAGACAAGGGGTTGCATACTACAATCAAGTCTCTTATGGTCTGACAGGATATCTATGTCTCAATCAATCGAACAAGAAACAATAAAGAAATAACATATATGATAAAGCAGTAAGACATCCCAGACATTATCAAAATATTCTAGAAACTAGTTGTACAAAATTATAAGCTAGTAGAGTGTCAATATACATAACTGTAAGTCAGTTATATTCTGAATAAGTACAATCATGTAAAGGAAATTAAATATCCAGATATAAAGAGTAGTAAAATGATATAAGAGTGGGGGAGAAGAAACCCACACAAGTCCCTCGACGGCTACCTTCTTGGTGTGCACCATGGGTCAGATATAAAACTGGATCCTCGGGCTTTGCTACTGGATCTGGCCAGAGAAAACTAGCAGGGTCAGGCCCCGATAGTAAGTACCACAAGAAAGCTGTCACGTACCAGTCCAAAAATACGTAAGACTAGGTATACGTAAGCATGCCAACCATATATATATTAAAACTCTAATATATGGAAACCATAATACATACGTACGCTGTATTATGAGTAACAATTCACAAATGATATATATGATGTCACAAGTCACAGGAAATACTAATCTCATCCACAAAACCAAATAGAAATAAATAACCAAATATGGCAATGAACCAAGTATGAAATAGTCGAGAAGAACTAATAGTTGGGTAGAGACAAATCCACTACCATACTAGGATAATAAGGAAAACATAATAAGTACATCATCTAGTGATTAGAGAGGCCCGAAGGGAAGGCCTCCTCGAAAAAGAAAGAAGTAGCAAGTCACGATCCGTGCACCTGCAAATAGTCATGATCGTCTACACCTGGAAAGGGACTAGGTCCTCAGAAGGACGTAACAAGATACATAAAAGCATGCCATAATAAACTGCAATAAATATCCACCACGGTTCCTAACCGTTCGAAGTGATATGCAGTTTAAGAATAAATTTTCCCGCGTATGGACTATCTGGCTAATATAATGGGATGGACATAGTTCTCTCGGAGATCCAGGAGCCACTGGCATAACGTCTTTCGATCGTCATAGGCCTATAGTAAATAATGGGGTCATAACGCCTCGTGTCTCTGGTAGAGCTTATGGGCAAATAAAGAAAAGTGTAAAGGAGCCACATACGCTTATTCATTGTTCTTCCCACCCAATGCTACTAGCCGTGCCATATCCATGACACAAAAATACCTATAGTAACTATTAAGTCTTCTAGCATATCTCTATTAGCAGTTATTTTCTATCACATGTCCCATATGCACTGATGATCAGTCAATACGCATGTCTATAATCTATATGGGACTCACAACTCGTGTAACACAGGTGTCATGGTCAAATGACACATAATGATGCCTCAAAATCATGGGGTAGTCTCTTAACCCTAAGTCAATATGCATAATATAAATAAATGGACAAATAATGATGCATCTCGTCGTTGCACTCAAGTCTTCTTGGACGCGCAGTTTACTAACATAAGAAAATAAGAATATAAATAACAGAAATAAAACATGCAATAGTGAATGTAAATAAGCAGTAACTGGTAAGTTATACTTGCCTGACAGTTATTTTTGCTGAAATGACTTAAGACAACAGGCACCACGAATCCAGAAAATGTTGGAGCAGCACAAACATCTCTAGATGCTGCAACAGACATCACCAAGATTTTTGGCATAAGCAAAATAGTCAGAAAACACTATCCTCTCATCCAATTTGGACACAGTGCCAAAAACAGTTAGTTTGGGTCAAAGCGGGATCCACATGTAGGCCACTTTGCACCAAAATGTGTGTCATGGTAGGTCTCTAAATAGGACAAATTATAGGTCAAACAAATCCTAATCGGCGATACGAACTCAATAGTATATTCAATTTTTGATTTCGGTGAGCCGATCACAAAATCGCTCATCAACTCGAATCGTGGGGCCCGTAAAATGGTGCCTCAGTCAACAATCTCAGAATCCAACCAAACTTGGGTCACAGGACCAGCGTAATGCTGTAAATCCAATAGCACAATTTTTGTCATATTTCGACGAGCGTGCACAAACTAGGGGGTTATTTGTAAAAGTTATAATACGAAGATTTTTTACGGATACGAGTCGATTCCGTCGCGTACACACGACCAAATCAAATTTTGTAGAATCCAATATGTCAAAAAATACCATGCGCGCCTTTCGGTGCAATTGGTACACGACAAGGATGATCGATTTGACCGGACCAACTCCGTATCACAAATTTTTATTGTTTTGAAAACTATTTTTCTTATGTTTTGGAACTCAAATAACTATCAAAATATTACAAACTAAAATAAGCTAATTGAAGGAGCTGGAAGAGGGTTAAGTGGAGAGTTTACCAGAGGTGGCGGTTCAAGGATTCGTTGAGCAAGGACGGAGATATCACTGTGCGAAGATGGGTCATTGAAACTGAGATTTTGATAGGGGTTCGAGAGTTCTCGGCCGCGGAAAGGGTAATTCGGTCATGGGGGCCTTAGGGCTGCTCGAGGGTGGTGTCGCATGGGGGAAGACTCACCAAGATTAGGGGGGTCACCGGAGGACGTTGACAGCAGCACAGCCGCGGTTGGAAGAAGCAACAACAGCAAACGTAGCAGTGGCAGCTACTTGGCCGCGGACTAGGCCGACGGAGGCGATAGGGTCGAGGTGGCAGTGAGGGTGTCGGCCCAGGGCTGGGTTAGAGTTTAGAATTTGGGTTTTACTTATATATATATATATATATATATATATATATCGACAGAGTGAGAGGGGCAGATGAGCGGTGATGGAAGGGAATTTGCGGGTCGGGCCGCGGGTTCATTTTTTTAATATTTTTCTTATATATATATATATATATATGTATATGAGGTTATATAAAATTCAAAAAAAAAATACTTGTACACAAAATAAATTCTTAAATTTTTTTAATAATTAAATAAAATATTTTAAATAATGATAATAGTTTTGTGAAATAATTCTAATAAGTTATTTATATAAGTAGTCAAATCAAATAAACTTATTTTCTAATTAAATAAGAAAATAATCTAAATAAATTCAATAATTTACTAAAAATACTTAAAATTTAAAATTTAAATTTTCGGGGGTTTATAAAAGCACAAGTGAAAGAACCAAAATCCAAATAATAAACATATAAGTAAGTCCTGAGCCATAATCATAGGCGTGTATCCCATCATCGATGTAGTAGGGCACCTATATAACCAAACAAGGACAAGAAATCTCGTCCTACATCGAGACAAAGTACAGCCCACTACTATGGTTAGGCTATAAATATCTACGTCAGAGCTTTGGTTCATAGCCAGTCGTAGCACAATAGTTCAACCATATAACCAAACAAGGACAAGGGTTGGACCATCGTGCCATGACAATCCATGTCTCTAGACTACTAATAGATGGTGCAATATATAATCAGATACAATAGGTTTAAGTAAGTTGGCCAATCGGTCCTATGACTTGCTATGTGGTATCTGGTTTACCCCAGTAGTGCAATATACATAGGGATCCTCAAATTGTGCTATATCCGAGTAGGACTAGCCGAGCCAAGTATAACGCATCTTAATGTATGATATGCACTAGTTCTTCGTAAGACCACCATGCTAAATAGATCAGTAGCAGTTCCAGCTCCTATAGGGAGATGCCGGCTTGGCATATAATATTGGTCAAATATTGCACTCCACTAGTGCAGATGACATACAGTATCCATGGTGGCCATCCTGGCATTCCATGATGAATATCTGGGTAGTGGCAGACATGCACGTTCTCGGGATCATGTTCCCTCCCAATGCTGCTACAATTTCTAGTTACCTAATTAACCCTACTGTTTACCTGAAATCTCTTGCCATGGTCACACAATCATCCGCCTAGATGTCATACCTTAATAAAAGTACGCTAAGTACAAATCCGCGTTGGTTCTCGAGGTCCCAACCCAGATTCATCCTTAGTGTAATGTAAAAATTAACCATACAACCTAACCACGCTAAAGCTACTAACCAACTACGATATTTGTGCAATAAATCAAGAATATACTATAATATAACATGCATGATCAGGTAGCACCACAGTGCATAAGTAGCACCCCAGTGCATAAGTAGCACCCCAGTGTGCAAGTAAGATAACACACTCGGTGCATGTCAGGATGTATCAGCAGGGATACAAGTAACAAAGTCAGGATATAGGGTCGATCCGTTAGTCAAGAGTAATCCTCTCCTCACATCGTAGCATGTATATCAGGTTAGGTATATAGTCAGTATATCTACAGTAATAGTCTATCAAGTACTCTAATTGGGCCTACAACTCTATCCTTGAATACCTCAAGCAATGATCATTCAAATAATTTGAGAACAACATAAGTTACTAAGTTCAATATTACATAAAAAAATAACAAGATTATGATAATAATTAATACAGTCGAAGAAAATAAAAAAAAATGGTCAAAAAAGTCAAAAATAGTCCAAAACAGCAAAAAAGCCAAAAATACCCTTTCTACGCATAAAACAGCTTTTCTACCGACAAAATAGCCTTCCTGCGCAGATAACAGCTTTCTTACATAGAAAATAACTTTCTTGTGTAGAAAACAACTTTTCTACGCAGAATACTACTCATTGTCTCGAAACATCAGCCAAAAACCCATAAAAAAGTCCCAAACTTGTTTCAACCATAAAAAAATCTCATTTTAACCCAAAATTCGATGATTCAAAGGTTAAAATTGCATGAAATTGAATTCTCTACAACATAGGATAATTAGTTTTCAGAAATTCTAAGTTTTAAGAGATCATTCCCATGAAATTCCCTAAAATCACCATTTGAAACTTAGATCTACGCCAAACCATTCATCAAAATAAAAATTCCAAATAATAAAAATGCAGAGAATCACAAGATACACAATATAGACTAAAAATATGCAAGAAAATCAAAGAAACACAAATATGAAAGAAATTATGGTTTCTCCACTTTGTGCAAGATATAGTTGCTTGGGGATAGCAATCCAAGCCTAGTCTTCTACTCCTCCTCCAAGGGGGATTCAGAAATCATAGCCTATCTCAAGACTTAGCTCCTAGGGTTGGGTTCCAAGCTTGAGGGAGAGGGAATGAAGAGGAATGAAGGAGAAAGGAAAGAGGGTAAAAAAATGAAAGAGAGGAGAGAGAAAGTGGGTGTTTATATAAAGTGGGTTTAAATCCCCTCCATCCAAACCTGTACATCATTAATCCATGGCCCTCTAATCCATCTTAACCATCCAAGAGAAAATATAGAAGTTCATTGGATAAAAGTATAATTTGGTTATTAACCATGTTATGACTTAGACCTAGATGATCGGGGCACGAGTTCGTGGTACGTCCAACCTACGTCACAGCATCGCCGGTAGAACGTTGTCTAGGTCAACAATAACTATCTATCTCGCAGTGATCCCAACATGTCAATGATACCTCAACTCCATAAGGAGGATAAGATGACAATATATAATGATAATACTCAATCACAAGAAATCTAGTAGGAAGATAAATGGCACGATATGATATAAGCAAGAGAAATCTAAAGTCGCAAGTCTAGATAAGTCTAACAACACCAAACATCAAGTCTAAAATAAAAATATAACATTCCAATGCCTAAGTAAATGTCGAAGATATATCCGGTACCAAATACTAAATAAGGAAGCTAAGATAACTAGTGACACCAGCTTGACATCCCAGTAATCACACTTGAAATACAGGGTCCAAGGCTGCTACTACTCCCTCCTATGCTCCATAATAAGTCGAACACCAATCCTACAAACCAACATCTAAAAATATTATCCATTCAGGATGGAATGAGTACAACCAAATAGTATTCCCGAATTAATTGATAATAACTATAAACAATAATATTGAATGTAATACATGATGAGAAAAGCAGTAAACATATATCATAGTATGGCAGTAAAGAGAGTAGTCTAGAGCAATATGGTACAATCAGTACATTATTGAAAATGGAATAAAAGAACTACAACTACACTAAGTGTTTCGAAATATTAGTTAGATATTTGATCGACTTGGGTGAATAGTTGACTACTTTTAAGCAACACAATCATATGTGAAATGTATGATTAATTGTTGTCTATATTATACATTACTTTAAATGTTGCTTAAGGTTCTTGATCACATATCTGGTAAGCACTTTTTGGCCCCGACTAGTATGATAGATCCAACCATGATACGTCACATCATATGAATCATCAAGTAAAATCTAATGTAAGCATGGTAATAGTTGGCTAATGTCATACGACGTTGTATAGTTGGCTAATATCATACGTTAATCAGAGGAGAAAAAATTGAATATGGAGGTAACATCTCATGACTGAGGATCCAAAATATATTAATTCGTGTACCATCGTATCATGAATCAAGTATAACATTTCTAACTACATGTATTATAGTAATTATTAAATAAATAAAACTATCAGAAAATGTACTCGCTTGTGGTCCTGAGCAATGAATATCAAATAGTGCCTGAACTGGAGTCCAAGTGACCTATATATAAATTAGCATGTTAAACAAGTATTTTGGAGTCATAAACATGCTTAATTAACCTTATATTAGGCTTCTAGGTCAATTCTAGGTCGCTATGGTCAAACTAGGTTATTACCTCAATTCGGGTTCTAAAATACCTATTTATTTGGTCTATGAGGTTATACTAGCTAATACTATGTTTTCTAGGTCATACTAGGTTTAACCTATATATATGGATATAATACGTATCATATATATATATAATCTATATATAGTATTTCATATTACCTTAGCCTCTATTCAATACCTATACCCATAACTTGATACCTCACCATTACCTAGAGGTATACCTATTACCTTGACTAGACAGTACCTTATCCTCAACTCTAAGATACCCTCAACCATACTTGCTATCTTGATATCTTACCTATTGGTAATTATCCCAAAGTATTGTATATTAAAACCTTGATACCAACATGTCCAATACTCGTGTTGCTTGTATTGGGTATCAACACCAACCTTACTCTACCTTACCTAACACGAGATACACTAGTTTTTACACACAAACACACACACACACACACACACACACACACATATATATATATATATATATATATATATATATATATATATACTCCTCTCGATTTGAGCACTTATATTGATGCACAATGCATAATATCCTGTCCTTAAGAATACTCATACACACTAACACACAACTGACACAGACACTACCTACTGCTATTAGTCTTCAAACCCACACTAAAATAGGACAATGATACTGATACAAAGGACCTTCCTGACTTGCACATTACACCCTGATTCCAGTCTATGCACACTGATAATCATCACTGGTACCACAATACTAAACACTTATATAACTATATATAAGACACTATAATACCTGGACATTTAAGCACTCCTACCCGATGCTCTGTGCAATACAGACACACCATCCTACACTAATTTGGATTGAAAGAACTCCCATCTCCCTTACTGCTATTTCTTGCACAACACACTTACGCATCTACTGTGTCCATACTCCTTGTTGTGCAGACAATACAACACATCACCACCTCTCCTTCACACTACCTCATTGCACAGGCTCAAACCCTTACTAAATCGACCTACTGGTCCCCTTCCCTATAGTCTACTACAACTGAACTATGTTTCTCACTGCCTGCAGGACATCCTTTACAGCAATCACCAGAGCACTGCAACACTTGCAGTACCCCTCACATCTAGGTGCCCTCAACCCGAGCCCCTATCTAATGTTTGCTGAACAGTATATACCAGGATGCATATACTACAGTCTAGAACACAACAATGTGTTATGCAACTCAGCACTAGTCCTCCCTCATGACCATACTAACACTCATGCCTCAACCTACATACACACCACTTTTACAACTGTGCAACCTGCTGTTGCAGCCTATAGGAAACCCCCTCTCAAATTCATGTATTCTTCCATCACTCTTCCTTACTACAACACACACACACACACACACACACACACACACACACACACACACACACACTCACTAAGAACACACACACACACAATCACTAAGAACACACACAATCACTAAGAACACACACACACACTCACTAAGAACACACACACCAACTATTTTATTCCTCAAAGCACCCTCACTCTAATCTCTAGCACACACACAGACTAACACATACACTATAACTCCAAATACAAACAAGTATAAAGTTATGACACTCAAGATAATGATTCTAATACAATACCCCATCAACCACCAATACTATCAGTCACTTCTCACCAATACAATTCCAAAACGAACACAACCCATAATTATTCACTGTCAACTGAACACCAAGTCATAAACACACACACTCTATAATCCTCAACTAACACAAAGCACCAATACCAAACACTTGGTGTGCACTACCTAGGGCCACACACAAAGTATCATGATACTCTTGCTACTCACCTCCATCATCAACACCACCAAGATACCAATACCAAAAATATATAAAACACAAATATACATAGAATTGACATATATATATATATATATATATATATATATATATATATATATATATATATATAGGATAATTAATTACAATGCAATTAAAGAGGAATTACATTAATTGGTCCAAAAATCCTAAAATACCCAAATTACCTATATGTATTATGGCGTATCATGATACGGTCTCTACGTATCCACTTGTGGATATAAGGACACCAACACACAACCAATTAGACACCAATAATGCTATTGAGGACACAACTCAAACACTTGGTGGATACAATTCAGAGTTTCTCCAAATTGGCCATAAAAATACTTGGATCTACCAAAATAAGAGTCTCTACCACCTAATTCATCACATATTGGGTTGTACCTAGCCATGGGTGGGTTCCTAGAGGATCAATATAAAATTCTAACATAGAAATTAAGGATTATATATATTGGGAGTTGGATCCCAATAAAACTCCTCCAAATGGACACAAAAAGTGAAGTGGATACAATCCTCCAAGCTAGCTTCTCTCCAATGGTGCTCTATGCAGCCTCCAATGCTCTAGATCTCCATGGATATGGTAATGAATGAGAATGAGTAGACTGGAATTGGATTTGGTAGGTATTTGGGTTTATTTGGGAAAGATGGAAATTCAGGGAAAAATGGAGATAATAAATATGAAATGAATGGATTAGAACCCTAATTAAGTTTGTCACTTATAGTAGGGTTGGGGTTGATTTGGGATGTCCATAATGCCCCTTTATATTCTCTAATTAGGTCTAAAAGTTGTCATAAAGGAAATCTTTGGTTTATGAAGGAAAACTAATTAAATATTTTAGGGGAATATCTATCCATGATAACTAGTCTTCATTAATTCTAGCCAACTATGTCATAAACTAACATAAATTTTATTAACTAACTCAACTAACACTTCGTCCATTCTAATTAACTAGCATACTAACCAATACCAATATTATTATAATTAACACAAATTAAATATAGCTATATAGTTACAACCAATTATAAAATGACAAAAATATCCCTACAAGTGAAAGTGGTGGTTACAAACCAAGGAAATTTCGTTCTATGTGCGGGACCTAGCTCGGGTCTATGATAATTGCCAGTCGATTTTCTACTAGTCTAGGGTAGTCTCTCATAATAAAACAAAATTCAAATCATGAAAATACAACTAATATGATACGGAACAAAATATTGAACATCGTATAAATATATTTTCAGGAAAAATTTAAATACCAAATATTCAGAAATACGAAATTCGGGAACGAACATGACATGAAAGTAGCAGAGTGTGCTAAGATACATTATTACAAAAGCTAACTACAAACTAGACAAATTATAGCCATGCAATCAATGATAAAAAAAAGGGAACATGTTCCTAGAACAAAGGCTAACACATATCCTTGCTAAATAATACAAAATAATATACAAATAGAATAGTAGAAGAAGGAACCCCACCCAGGTTATCGTATTGGCGTCCTCCAAGCACTATAACGCGCCATCGAACGGAAGAGGCTGAAGATCTTTGGCCTTAGACAAGGTTTGGCATACAAACTGGGGAGGGTCAACCCTTAACCCTACTCCTAATCCATGCTACGATCTGACCAATTATAAGAGTATCTATACAGGAAAATAATATAATATAACTAGGACATAATATAACACCTTCGTGTACATGTAAACAAGATCACCTTGGTACAATAATATAATATAACTGGGACATAATATAATATAGTTTGATCAGGAACATGGACAATTAGGTAATCAATCGGGTTCATCATCATAAATATTTTATCGACCTACTACATAATCATAAATATCCAAATCTACGATGCGACTGCTAGACACTATAATAGTCCCCAACATAGGTTTTTTATGGCATACTATATTACACAAATTCCACCAATCAATTTGTGGCTTATAGAAATTAAATAATCTCTATCACCTTATTTGTAGAGTTTGAGGGTTTCACTGTCCGATCAACGGATGGGGGTTGATGTAGTAATGCCCCTCATGGGGGTTGGGGTATGGGGAGAAGCCCCCAAAAGCTAAATAACTTTCAGATACCGGTACTAATGGACAATCAGTAAGCACTATAGAATATTTTATGAAATGCCAAATGCCCACACGAAGAAATAATAAACAAACCAGGAGTTACCTGAACAAAAAACATGACACCAATACTTTAATAGAATACTGCCAGTATACTTTATGCCTCATAGAATAGTTTATGAAGTTTCTGGAAAAGTATTTAGGTTACGCAATATACTGACAGTATATTGTCTGTACTGATTCAGTACAGACAACAACTTGGACTAGTTTTTTTTCTTACACTTATCTAAGTTATATCAATTCTAGAAGCTAGGGGATCTAAGGATGGTCTCCTACATTATTTTAGAACCTATACCTAGGATCAGAAAACAAGCAATAATTCAAAACCCAACTTTCATACCTAGTATCCTAGGATTTATCCTAAACTAAACCAAACTTAAAATTAAGTCTAAATCCAAGAATAATACATAAAAATTCACCAAGAATTATGAAAAAACTAAAATAAAATGAATAATTAAGTAAAAATAGTTCAATATAATTTTAAATGCATAAAACTCAATGATATCCAATTATTCATAAGTACAAGATGTCCTTGCCTCACAATCCAATGCTCCTAGCTCTAGGTCTTCAAGTCCTCCTCCTATGTGGGTCTAGAGACCTCAACCTTGGTATCAAGACCAACTCCAAGCTTAGGGTTCACTTCTAGGGTTGGCTCAAGAAAGAAGAAAATGAAGTGGAAAATAAAAGAGAGAGAGAGAGAGGGAGAGAGAGAGAGAGAGAGAGAGAGAGAGAGAGTAAAAAGAGTTAAAGGATGAAGATGATGGGTTCATATGAGAGAGTGAAAGAGAGAGAGAGAGAGAGAGAGAGAGAGAGAGAGAGAGAGAGAGAGAAAGATAGGGAGAGAGAAAGAAAGAGAGATGGTGTGTGCGGGGGGGGGGGGGGGGGGGGGCATGGGATGCTTACAAAGTTAGAAATCCAATCCCCTATCCTATCAGGACCATAAAAAGAAAATACAATGGCCAATTGGTAAGTGAACAGTCCAGTAAGCACTACTTACTATATCAGCATCTTAAAAGAAGTAACTTGTCAGGATTCTTTAAGTATAATGACAAAATACTATCAGTATTCTGTCTTCTCAGAAAAATTATATTTTGGGATTTTATGGGTATATCAGTCTATGTATGGGGTATAGTCTGGGTCTATGGTAATGTCAATGGTTTATCAAAGGGTCTAGGATAGTCTTCCCTATAATTATCATGTCAAAAATCTAAATCCAAATCAAGATACATAAGTCAGTTAACTAGTTTTGAGCCATCGATTTTCTTACGAATAATTTGTCTGTATGACTCTCGATACTACAATAGATCAATAATAAGATATAGGGTCCAGTATCGGACATATGTAGTTGCAATATGAGTACATAATACTGTGTCGGTACTGGATATTGGACAAATATATAGATATATGATACATAATAAAATACATGTATAAATATGAAAAATTGGACGATGAGTGGCAATAAGTGTAGCATCTGCTACCAAAAAATTCTATTCTAGAATGATAGTTAAACAATTAGAATATACTAGTAAATTTTATGGAAATTTTTGTTCTGAATACTATTTATAGTTATATAATGATAATAATATGACACTGCGCTATATATGGTTCATGAAGGATTCCAATTTATATAGGGTTAAAACATATTTGGACAATTTCATAATCTTTAGGATAATTAAAACCTAAGAAACCTAATTTTCAAGGGCTTTTATAATTTACTGTAGAACCATATTTGCATATTTTGCTACCAAAAATTTATTTTATGGTTATAAGATATATAAATATTTTCTATAAATTGTTTGAATTATTTTTAGAATTATTCAATATTTATTTAAGTTATTTGGATTATATATACAGTTAATATTGGATAGATGTTAATTTAGTATTAATAGATATAAATTATTTGTACTATCTTTGATTTTATATAAGATTATAAATTATTTAGAAGAATTTAAACTATATTTTAAATTAATCATAATCATAATCCTAAGTCTACTAGGAAAATAACTTCATCCATATCATATCCTAACAAATCAACTCATACCCATATAAATTAAATCATATCTATTAAAGTAAATAATTCAAAAATAAATACATATATAATACCTTTACTTTTCTCTATCATTCAAAATCAATCAATATTTTTCATTCAAACAACCCAAAATTTGCCACAAAAATCAGCCTCATTTTCAGTAGCCATAGCGACTTGGAAGGAACATATCTCCTAGATCCGGATTCCAAACGCACCCATATTTCTTGTGTTGGAACCATATCAAGGTAAACCTTTCCTGATCTTAAATTTGTTTCATAAAATTCTGAAAGTGTTTTGTAAATTTCTTTGAGTGCCAGTTGTCCAAAATTTGACATATTTTGTTGTTTTCGATATTTTGGGAGATCCCGAACTCGTTTTTATGAACCTTTTAAATTTTGAAAAGCTGACACGAAAATCTATAACACATATTTTTCTAGAATTTAATAAAGTAGTTTATCATTCTTTTTAATTTGTCGAATATATTAAACCAATAAAATTATCATTTGTATGTCATATTTCCCAGAATATTTTACTGATTCGAGATTCAATAAAACCATCGATTGCAGCATTCTTGTAGCGCTAAAATCTACAAAAATTCATACTAAAATACTAGTTTTGTGTTAGTTGATTTTTGGTTCAATGAAATGTCTCGATTTGCGTCCCACAAAATTCGAATTTGTAAAGTTAATTTTTTTCTGGCCCAAAATGTAGGTTTAACATTAAAATCAGAATGTAATGAGATTAAAATAATATTTTAGGTATTTTTATTCAGAATTAAAATAGATTAAAATAGAAAATCTATTTAGCCACTTTTATAAATCTAACTTGTTTAATTTATGTGGCGGGGTAGATTGGACGACGTCTTGAGTTGCGACTTCATCCTTTTTCGGAGCAGGCAAGTATCATTGTTGCCTATGTTTCCTTTATTTTATATTGTATATATCTTTATGTCACCGTTACTTCTTCATATAACATGTTGTTGTTATTCTTGATTCACCATGATAATTGTTTGTGCACGAGAGCAAAAATTGTTAGAGTTTATATACATGTTCGTACTAGAGTTATTGTTACCATTACTATTGTTTACCATATTGTTATTGTTTCATTGAGAACATATATTTTGAGTGAGTCGGGCGGAAGAATACAATGAGTAAGCATGTGGTCTACAAATTGTGCAACCCCTAAAATTGAGTGTATTGTGGATATCAGTCATGCACCATACGCCATGACTGACATATAAACCTATGACCGTCCACATGCAAAAAAATTATATTCTAAAATACACTATATAAGAAACTTGTTTTATATTGCCATATTGTCCAGTGGTCCATCTTATCTTTATTGTCCTCTCATATTATTTCTATGTTCATAGTTGTAATCTTTTTGTCATGTCGTAACATGTCCATAGTTTTATTTCTCTTTATTGTTGTTCTTCATGCTTGTATATTATAATTTGTAATATAGTGTTATGGTGATCTTGCTCCAATCCTGACTGGATAACTAATTTTTAGCTTTAGATGACGTGATTTGCCCCAAGGTCTTTGGTGAGTACCTTGGTGACACCAACTTTACCAACGTGTCGGTTGCTTCTACAGATATGGAGTTGCATATTTCTCCTTATTCTTTTTGTATTATCTTAGCTAGTAGGCTTAGTAGACTTTAGTTTCTAATTGTACTTTACTTTATTCTACCTGGTTTATTCCCGAGACTATCTTGAGTTATAGTGGTTTATTTCTTTAAATAAATTATTGAGACTATTAGTTTAATTTTCTTTTCATGACTTAGTTGTGGATGATATGTATACTTGTTATAGACTATTGTGTATCATAGATATCATACTACCGTCGATGTTGTGGCATAGGCTATACTTGGCCATGTACTCGTATCCTAAAAATGGGAGCGGATCGTGACAATAAGCCCTTGAAAAGAGGGTGTATAACCAAATTTCTCCTAAAAAGGAATATAATTTGGCATCTCACTAGAGATGTGCTAAACTAAGAGGCAAATTGGTAATTTTTGACCCAACCTGTCTTCATGTATAGATATGAGTATTAAGGGTAATGCTAGGATTACAATTGGTTGTTAGTTTTTATTTAGAGCACAAGCATATGAACAATAATATTTAAGTTCAAACAATAAAACAAGTCAAGGTATACTTGTCTGGAACTCCAAGATGACTATAAAGCAATCCTAGTCCCGTCTCCGAAATTGTACCGTCTGAAATACCTATAACATAATAATTGTATCAATAACTATTCTTAAGTTGCTATATATATACACAATATTATTAACCATATACACGTAAGGTAGGTTATGAAATTAAGGTTTTAATACAAGTAAAGGGAAACTAGTTCTAGGATGCATGTTTGGCCTTCCAGTCATCTACCAACTCGTTAACCTAGATGTTTACATAAACCCAAACTTAACTTGGTTCCTATTATACTACTTGGCAAATGATACTAGAGTTAATCATATTAAGTTTTAGTCTCTAATAATGAGAATTAATGCTTCAAAGGAAACACACTAACAAGTGTCAAATTAGATGTACTTATTTCTAGATTGAAGCCCCGGACTATCTACTGTTACAACACCATGTTTGCACTATTTCTAACCCTTCATAAAACATAAAAATATGTCTCTAAAAGGTGGGGTTAACTAGGTTTTTGTTCCCTATAACTAGTCGAGTTTGACAACAACGCAACTAGTGAATGTTACCCCTACAACTTCTCAATATGGCAGTACCTAACTTATGGGATCTTTCCTACAGTCTTCTAATCTTATGAATATAATTATAACATGTTAACATAAGTCACCAACAAGTCCAAATCAGAATATAATAAGTCACTATGGTTCAACACAACTCAACTATGGTTTTTGGTCTTGAACTAGCATCGAATAGGTGCTGAAATTAATGTCACTAATACCTAGTGTTGAGCAACATTTAACATGTAATAAAATAGTTTTTTAGCACCTACTAGGGTTCTAATAATATGGCATGATTTGGGTTTTAATTCAAGAATTTTTTGCACATGAAATGATATAGTTTTTCTTGTCAAAACACACAACGTCAATTCTGGAATTTAAAGTTGTATGCTATTAAAACATAGTTTAACCTAATTTTTTCATAAATTTACATAGAATAATAATATAGAATTATATAGGATTAAGGTAGGGACATGATTGTGAAATTTTTGGACATACAAGTGAAAATTTTGCATATGAAAGGACGAGCCCAAATAAATATCGCAGTTCTGGAATTAAAATAAAAGAGGGCTAAAAATATAGTTCCGGCATAGTGAATCATGAATCTAACTTGGTACACATATAGTATATCAAAGAAGGTAAACATAGGTTCATAATCATGAGAGTTTCGAGTATAAAATAAGTGTTTAACACATGTAAACAAGTACATGTACAAAAAAGTCCAGATCTAGAATTTAATATTCACGGCGGTGTTTAACATATATTTTAGCAAGGTTTTACGTATTAAAATTATTTTTTTCTACCTAGGGGATTGAAGTATCTAGTTGGTCCTTATGTCATGAATCATAAAATGAAGAAATATTTGAGGTACTTACCTATTTACAAAGCATGGACAATGGTGCTTCTCACAAGACTCCATATGCGCACTCCGCGTAGAATGACTATGGATGTAATACCTCACTTCTAGCAGTTCACTTATGGAACACTTGTAACTTTGACTCGATTGATAATTGAGTCTCAGGAAAATCTTACCGCCAAATCACACATGGACGAAATGTAATGAACCCTTCAAACTGATGGAACGGTTTCTATTAAAATGAGTCCAAGATTTTTTATTAGTTTTTTTGCTTCTAGGTTTTGTGTTGGTTTATGTTTTGTCTTGCTTTCAATGACTTGGTTTTCATGATTCATTTTCTCACTTGCACATTCTTTCGAATCGTAAAAGAAAGAGATCAAAAGACGCTAACCAAGAATTATTGTATTTCAGGATGCATAACCAATGAGTGATCATTGCATAAGGCTTTCCCATTCTCTCGTTGATTCAATCGGTGAGTGGCTTTGGCCCTTCGATGAATCCTTAGTTTGCACGCCTAATAATAAAAATGATCTCTAGTCAACTCAAAATGCCTGTCCCAATGCTTAATTTGACACCCCAGTAACAAGATAAGTTAATGAACATAATTCACATGTTAACTTAGAATTGCTACTACTTATTGCATGATAAAGAATTGTGATATTTGAATCCTAGAACAATTACGGCAAACCGTTCGAGATATTGATGCATGTTACTTATCTTATGTTGCAGATTGAACTTATTAAAAACCTTTTATGGTTTGAATAGATCGATATTGAACTTATTGAAGACCCATGGCTCTATCAAAAAGAAGAAAGTCCACATAGAAGCTTTTTGTTCAACTATTATAATAGGACTATTTGATAGAACACATTCATTGCATCGATCTTTGGACAACTTGTGCACAAGGTCAGTCTATCGAGTGGTTCCTGGGGCACTGGGGATCGTTCGACCTGGGAGAGATAATCGAAATACCTCAGGCTTGTAGTTCTCGCGATTAGGGGGGTGTCTTGTCTAATAGTTAGCCTAGGTTTGTAGTCCTAGCTGTTATTCATAAGTTTTTTCGTGGACCATCATATAGTTAGGGCACATGCTAGGTTTACCTTCTTGCATACCTAATACTTGATGCCAAAATGGATTAATAAGTTTATTCATATATGCAAATTATGGCTAACTTGTGTGTCTGTTGCAGGGATAACCGTTCGGCCGTGGGTAAGAATTATCATATGCATGGTTTAATTTATTGTTTATGTTTCTTTGCATGAATTGTTAAAAATAAAATAGACAACTACAAATATCACCTAATAATGCTAGCTTCACATGTGTACTTAGTGTGGATTGCTAGGTGAGTTTGGCCATGGTCGCTCACTAGTACATGTTGTAGTACTAACCCACGTTTGTGGACAAATTTCCATGTTCTGGTAGCGAGAGTTTGGCAAGTATTTTGAAGCTCTAGGAGCGTATCCCTTCAAGCGGAACCGTGCTCGTGTTGCTTCCCAAGGGTTTCCTCTCTAGTGTACAAGCTCTTCATCTGCTAGGTATTTTATTTTGGTCATACTAAAATGATATGATATGTGGGCATTATGGCTAGTTTTTGGTTTATAAAAAGAGTTGTAAGCCATCTATGGCATATTTTGTAACTCATTTAAGAAAATACTTTGTAATCCAATCTTCAAGTATTCAATAAAGAAAGTATTTTGTGTTCCTATCAAATGTGTTCAACTTTGGTTCTCTGTATTTAAATTTTGTGCCTATATATGTATATATTTGTCTAACTTGTATCTTATACAGGTACTATGCCTGGTACAAGCACAACTTAGGCTTGCACGATATCACGTCCGAGTGAGGATGATCGGTTCTGTAAGGACCAAGCGAAGACGATCGGCTCTTACGGGACCAGGGAATGACAATAGAAGGGTAACGAAAGAAACATATATCAAATTATACATAAAACTGAAGGGAATTGATAGAGGTATGAGAGAAAAAAGGTTCACAAGAGTTTTACTAAACAGTTTGGTGTGTGCACCTCGATCTTTGCTCGAAATATACTGACAATACCTCCTTTGGATAACTAGGTCTTGTGATAGTGATTAGCGGGGGTAAAACACTAGAAAAAAATTATAAAAAAATATAGAAGGAAGGGGAAGAGGTAGAGAAAGGAGGTAGTGAAGGATTTGAGGGGTTATCTATTGATTTGGAGGTACAAACTACTGTAGAAGTTAGTCCAATTCAAAAGAATTTAGTACCTCATAGCTGAATGTAGGAGCACTTGTTGAGGGAGAATAGAGTTGGAAATATATTGGAAATGACTTGGGAAGGTCATGGGGCTGTAGAGGGATGAGGTTAGAGTGTTGTGGCTGAGTTGTAGGAGGTTTGGAGTAGTGGAGAGGGTAGCTTTAGCAACTACCAAATGATGGGGAAACAAAGTCCCTATTGGACCCAAACCATGCACAGATAGGAGTGTGCACAGCCACTAACCCAGCCCAAGCTATCCCCCCATCATTTGGGTCCCTACACACCCTAGTTTGTGTAGACAAGGTTTGAGATAAAATGAACTTGATTTGAATATGTTTATCTAGCCTAAACTAGCTACTAGTCCAATGTGTTTTAGGCTAAATATATAATAGTTCTAGAGCACCTAAACCATACCAAAACACATCACATACATTGTTCTATCTGAAAAAATTAATCCATATATATATACTAGCTAAATTTATTCTAGTTGGAAATTTTTTTTTTGGGGGGAGGGGGTGGTTTACATCAGGTGTATGAGAAATCAAGATAGAATGAGTGTGAGCTTGACTTATACTGTTGTTGGTGTTGGCAGTATTGGTTTAAGAATGAAATTTGAAAAGTAATATAAAATATTAATAAGAACATCAAAAATTATATAACAATAATTATGAGATAACATTAATAAAAATATTTATTATCGTAGTAAGCAATATCTTGAGGGTGCTAAGGAAACATCTACTATGATCAATAATATCCAAATGGTAACTTAACAGTAGCTCTTAGATATTAGTCTCCAAAAGTATCACCAATAAAATATATAAACCCAAATATTTATATATATATATTTGGAAGGAAAAATCTTCAATTGAAACAAATAATAAATGAAATTTTTGGGGAGGGATTTTACATCCTATCTACCTTAGATAATTTTATCCTCAAAATTCAAATTTAGGTAATATGTGTAAAAGAGGGGAAAAAATCTATTTTATATATCTCAAGAAGCATGAAATCAAATAATTTTTTTTTTATTAATTCAAGTTTCAGCTTTGCAAAGCTTCCAATATAAAACCTCAAAACCAAGGACAATCATCCAAACCCATAACTGTATCGCTGTCAAAATCGTCCCAGATTTTTGGGTAGTAGCTTACGCCACATCATTCGTGATATGATTGTGATAACTCACTATATTGCAATTGATTGAATAGTTGTAGCTTTCGCTACAATGCCATCAATCTCAGTTATAGGCTAAGGCTAGTATTGACAATTATCTCATAAATATATTCTCATAAACGAAACCAACTGAGGCAAAAATATAAAAGTCAAAGAAAATATTTATATACTTATAATATATAGTTGAAACTATTTTCGTTTATTTAACATAGTAAAAATTCACCAATGTAATATGAATTGTGACAAATAAAGCAAGAAAATTTTATGTGATAAATATACCCTATCTATTTGAAAACTCAGAAAACACAATCAAAACTCACAAAATAATCCAGATCAAGAAGTGCTAGTATATTATTAATCCATAAGTAAATAAGTTCACAAAAATATTTTGCTAATTAAGGAGCTTGTTTATCCTGAATTCAATGGAGGAAAAGTGGAATATGAGGATTCATTAGTACTAGTTTGAGGCGGTTTAAGGGAATTAATCCATGGGGAAGGAGCTCGAGAATAAATAATTCTAACATGATTAGAGAAGGGAATAAGGGAATTTAGAATGACCAGGAAAGCAAAATTATTAGGCTCAAAGGAGAGGAAGAGTACAAGTAACCCAAGATAAGAATATTTAGTGTAGTCGAATACAGAATATAATCTTGATCTCTAGATGATCCATCGGTCGAGGAAGTCTCATCCTGATTGACACATTCTAAAGCCAAGCAACTGTTGTGTAGTTCCATCTATTTGATTCAAGGAGAATAAAAGCTATGTCAGTACATGATGGAAACCAATATGGATGCAAGCCAATGGAGCAAATGAAATTCAAAATAGATTTCAAGGATAATATTAAGGCAAGTGGATGAGATACAAATATCACTAATCCTAATTACAGGCTCGCATTGGTACAATAACATAACCGAGGCAATAAACTGGACCTACATGGGTCACCATAAAAATCATGTTATGCCCCAATCCCAAAATAAGTAGGACCAAGCCACGTAGAAATGTTCAGCTGATATGACTCTGAAGGGTTATCCAATTTAATGGACCCGTCAAAATGTACTACACTATCTAGCATGGACTCTAGCCCATAAACTATACTAATAAGTGACTGGTATATAATCTAAATCTCATCTACAGAAACCAAGCAAGAACTGAATATAATGATGACAGTATAATACTGAATGTCAAGTATCCAATAAGAAGCATAACAAGTGTTGTGAAGATAAAACAACTACTATGATACTTAAATAAGGAAGATAAAGATAAAAGATAAAGAGTCTAATGCTCACAGGGACTCTGATGGATTGATCTTTGTATCTTCAACTGAAACTACTTCGACATCTTATCTGGGTTCGAAAGCTCCGAGTAGTTCAGCTCGTCAAAAATCAGGAGAAGGGTCCAGGTCCTCATAGGGACGTAACAAGATACATAATACAAGCTTGATATAAACAATATAAACATGGTGAGAGAAATCATGTGAGAAAGTGAACTACATTTAGAGACAGTTTCACTCAACGAGAACTAGTACGTAATCCTGAACAACTGTTGAAAAGGATATGTCAAATACCACCGTTACTCAATAAACCCTCAGTGGATAATCGAAGCCATAGTCCCTCACGGACCTCTTAGGCTAAGCAATAACCATGGTCCCTTAAGGATCTCCTGGTGAAATAATAACCATGGTCCCTTACGGACCTCTTGGTGAAGCAATAATCATAGTCCCTTTTGGACCTCTTAGGTTAAGAAAGGAAAAGGAAATAGTAGTCCAAAATATACGCACTAATTCTCCGCATCTCACGATCTAACCAAGTCTACGAATCAAACACAAGTCTATGACAAACCATGTCCATCTACTATATCCATGCTAACTGTATCGACTGATTGAGTCACGACTATGTCATGTAACTGAGCACTAACTAACATGTATCACCTACAACAAGAATTGCGTCATATGTGTGTCATCAACTAAGCAACTATGAACAATATAGAAAAATCAACTGATATAATCAACATGTAATAATAATTGAAAGCATGGTATACTGAAATAAAAGGCAAGGTATACTTGTTTAGCATCCAAGCTACACTAAATCCAAAGATATCCTAGCTTGGTCCAAATCCAAAATGGTCAAAGCCTACCAAAATATTACACATTAACACAATCTATTTATTTAAACTAGAGTTATACAACTATTCCTATATATGCTAATTTATGTATAGATATCACTATAAGTTAATACTTATATACTAAAATATAGAATAATACAATTTATGTATTAATAATTTATAACAAAATAAGTTCAATTTTATATCTACTTATACAAGAATCGAGAATTTACTCCTAATGGTGATATATACTTAAATAATACATATAAAAAATAGGTTAGGAATTATACTTTATATATATATATATATATATATATATATATATATATATATATATATATATATATAGTAAACGAGATATGAGTCATAGTGCTCATATTCCTACACGAACAATTCACATTCACATGCACATGTGGACCAATAGGAATAGACTGCTCCATCCCATGTGTACTTGTATACTATATTCCTATTGGTCCACATGTGCATTTTTATGTAGAAATATGAGCACTTTGGCTCATATCCCATTTACCATATATATATATATATATATATATATATATATATATATATATAACGTGGGTTACTAAAGGGTTGGATTCTCACTTTATTTTTAGTCCCACATTGGTTAGTGATTAGTATTACACCTTCATTGGGTTGTATAAATAAGGCCTTTGCCTCCCACTATGTGATTACACTAAAAAGATATCTTGTCTCCTATTTTCTTCTTCCTTCTTCTACGTTTATTCTAACACGTTATCAGCACGAAGCTCTAACAGAAGGAAATAAAAGAGAGCATCTCAGTGAAGCGGTCATTTGCGAATTCTCTACTTCGGTAATAAGTATGGTTATTTATGTTTTTTTTTGGCATATGCATATCCTAGGCGCATCCTGATGTTGATGTTTATACATCTCTTGGCATACTGCTAGGGTAAAAAGAATAATTTTTATCCATTCATCTCACTTCTTTTAGTTAACTATGATAGCACTCTGATGTTAATCGCATATAGATCTCTCGAAGAGAACGTTGGAGTTATTCTTTATTTTTTAATTAATTTTTTTTATATATGTTAATACATTCAGATCAAAACCATCAGAGATCTGATAACCATGACCATGAATTGTTTGGTCTATATATATATATATATATATATATAAGACTTCTGGAACATCATTGTTCGAAGCATACCATGAACATCTAGTGTTTTGTATTTACCTACGACTTATGGAACATCATTGTTCGAAGCATACCATGAACACTATTTGTTTGGTATAAATAGACTTCTGAAACATTATTGTTTGAAGCATACACCATAAATATGAATTATTTGGTAATTTATCAAGTTCTTATGTTAACTTGTTATTATTGATCTTATACAGCAATATGTCGAGCCTGACAAAGCATGATTTCAAGCCTCTAAACTTAGAAGGCCAGAACTTTATCAACTGGAGATTGGATGTTGAATTGCACCTTCAAGCCAAAAGCTTAGGTGACGTAATTGTGGCTGATAAACCAATATCTGCACAAGATAAAGCAAAAGCTTTAATTTTCCTAAGACATCATATTCATGATGATCTCAAGGCTGAGTACTAAACAGTCAAGGACCCCTTGGTGATATAGAATTCTCTAGCTAAGAGATATGATCACCAGAAAATGGTCATACTACCAGGTGGATTCCATGAATGGCTCAATCTACGTTTCCAAGATTATAAGATAGTTGCAGCCTATAATTCAGCTATGTTCAGGATTACTTCATAATTTAAGTTATATGGTAAAGAAGTGACAGAGCATTCCATTCTAGAAAAAATATTTATCATATTTCATGCGACTAATATGACCCTATAACAGATGTATAGGGAGAGAAATTTTAAGAAGTATTCCGAACTCATTGTTGTCTTACTCGTGGCCGAGAAAAGCAATAATTTATTAATGAAAAATTATACTAGTAGACCAACTGGGTCTGCACCATTTTTAGCAGAAGTGAATGCGACTAGTCCTCGAAAAAATATGACCAATACTAGGGGTCGAGGAAATCATAGATGTAGAGGGCATGGATGTCGTAGAAGCCAAAAAAATGGATACAATTCGGGTCAAAAGAACGATACACATTTCAAAAGTAAGGGATTTAATCCTAGCATAAACAATACCCAAATTTCCAATCCAGCTGCTCCAACTGATATTTGCAAACGTTGTGGAAGAGCTGGTCATTGGATGCGAAACTGTCGCACCTCATAAAAGAAAGTGGACGAGTATGAAGCCTTACAAGTGTGGAGACTAATCTCATGAAGGGTACAACATACATAGATTTTAATGATTTCTTCCAAGATAAGGATGGAAACATAATTTCGTAAGACTAGTTCAACGCCATGATAGGCGAAGTCAATGAATAGTTATTGTATGCTTATCTAAGTTTATTTACTTTCCACTTTGAATAAATTGGTCATTATATGATCAATAGTCTAAGTAGTTTACTTTCTTTGAAGCAGTTTCATTTAGATTTAGATCAAGTGGTAATAATTGGCAATATGCCAAGTTTAACCATTTATTAGCATATTAATATATTAATATATTAATATATTATTAATTTTTATTTTTGAAAGGTATGGACAATGATGATGGCATATGATTGATAAATAGTGCAACAACTCACACCATATTAAAAACTAGGAAGTTTTTTACAACATATGCCTCAAATACTGCCAAAGTGACCACCATTGCTGGACTAGTACAGATTATAGAAGGTTATGGTAAGGTCGATATTGTGTTGCCAAATAGAATACACTAAGTCATTTGAAATGCATTATTCTCTAATAGATCTAATAAAAATCTACTCAGCTTTAGAGATATTCGAATGAACGAGTTTCATGTTGAAACCATGAACGATGATAGCAAAAAATATCTTTGTATTACCTCTAATGTTGGAAGCAATAAACTCACATTAGAAAAGTGCAACTTAATCTCCTCGAGGCTATATCAAACTACTCTGAAGGCAGTAGAATCTCACCCCATTACTAGTAAAAGGCTAAAGAATCCAAGAAATCTAATCCTTTGGCATGACAGATTGGGTCATCCAAGATCGACTATGTTGAGAAAGGTCATCAACAATATCAATGGGCATAATTTATCATGCCAAAGGATTAGATTTCTTACTGAAATAAATATCCAATTGGTCGCCTAACCGTCTAAGTGAATGCAGTTAAGAACAACTTTCCCCACAAGTGAGCTATCTGGCTGAAAGCTGGGATTTGGCATGGTTCTCTATTGGAGATCCAGGGGCCTAAAAGGCACGTCGTCTTTTGAACGTCAGTGGCCCACCTGATAGTACATAATATATAGTGGTCATCACCACCCGTATCTCCAGCTGAGAATCCGGGCGCACAGGAGAAAAGTACAAGGAGCTCAAATGCGGTACTTGTTGTTCTCCCCACCCCATGCTCTAAGCGTGTCACATCCATGACACAATTTGGTTCATAGCCTATTCTTAGTACCCTAGCCCAATCCTGTAACCAAATAAGGACAAGGATGGGACCAACGTACTACAATAGGCTATGTCCATGGACCTCTAATAACTGCCAAGTCTACTAGCATGCAAAGTTTCTAACAACAGTTATCCCTAACGCACGGCCCACACGTACAGGAGGCCAAACCCTGCACGCAAGTCCGTGATCTACATGAGACTCATAACTCGTGTAACAACTGTGTCACGGCCAATGAACCTAATAATGCTACATGATAATGGGGTAGTCTCATAAACAAGGTCAATACAAATACATAAATAAAAATATATCGCGACGACACCGTCGCGCGCATTTTATATAACAGTTAAAATATATGAACTAAAGACAGAAAATAAAGATGCATGCAACATATGGAATATGAATAACAGTACAATGGCAATGTATACTTGCCTGGCAAGGAAGCTGCAATGTACCAATAACCTGCTCCAGAAGTCGCACAGAACAAATCCAATATCCTATGTACATATAATATAATACAATAAAATCATTAGTCATTACACTAGCACATACACAACCATATTTTTACTGGACTCAGGGGTACACTAGGGGTGGCACTAGTCATCTAACACAGTCAATTGGGCGACTACTTACGCGGGTGTCCTATATTTAATATTGTATCACAATCAGTCAGTCAAAATAACATGTGTCTAGGCCAGTACATAAATGTACACAAGACAGTCATCTAGCATGTTCTTAGGGATAACATGGTCAAGGTAGGTACGGGATAGTCCACGGTGTCCTAGGGTCGTACAGTCTGAATATATATAGTCATAATTATCAATTAGCATTTACTTACATATATATTCATATAACTATATAATAATATAACCAGTAATTTATTTACATAACTAATTGAATACATATAGTAAATATATGCATAAATATATATACCAACTAATAATATGCTAATGACTAACCAAATATATATATATATATATATATATATATAAATATATATATATATATATATATATATATATATATATACTAAATTGAACAGTATACGCGTACGTATGCGTATACGAGTTGGGTTCGCCGACTCAGGGTCTGGTATCAGCTATCAGTCATAAGCAATACACATGTCCATATACACATACGAAATAAGAAAAGTAGGGCAGGTTCGAACCTCGGTGTACGCGCATGGGATCGGCTGGACGACGACGATGATAATGACAACGATGAAGTATTGATGATGATGGAATGATGATGATAAAGTGAGATGATGATGATGATTACAGATGACGAAGATGGTGATGTGTATGATGGTGATGGCGAGGATGATGATGATGTAGATGATGAATAGGTTATTAGGGTTGGTGTTAATGATGATGAGGATAACGACGAGGACTATGGAGGTGATGATGATGACGAGGGCGAGGTCGATGACGGAAGGGATGACAATGTAGATGCTAGCGATTGCGAGGACGACGATATAGGTGATGGTGATGAGGTTTATGTTGATGGTGGTAGCGTTGGTAGAGTTTCATGGTGAAGATGATGATGGTGATGATGATGGAGATGCCGGTGGTGGCTGTTGAACTCTGGCCAGCGAGGGGGAGGGAGGTCCGGCCAGAGAGAGGTCCGATTATGGAGGGGCTGTGGTCGAGGAGGAGGGGCAGGGACATAGGGAGGAGGGGGCCAACGTTGGTGGTGGTGGTGTTGGAGGGTGCTTTTATCAGCCATGGGGAGACTGAGCAGGGAGGAGGAGGAGACGGTGGTGAACGGAGGGGCGTGGGGAAACGGGGATGAAGTCGGAGAAGAAGTCGAAGAGGGCGGTGGTAATGGTGTTTGCAGGGAAGAGAGGGGTAGTGCAGGTGAGCTCCGGTCGACTCCGGTGGGGGTCGTGTGCTCGGGGTGAAGTCGGGAGGAGGTAATTGTGGGGGCCGTTATGGTGATGAAGTCGTCGGAGACGGTGGCTGGGATGTCCGACGGGGTGTTGTCCATTGCCGAACGAAGGAGAGGAGCGTAGGGGTGATGGTAGTGGTTCAGTTGCTCGTCGGGGTGAGGCCGGTGATGGCGGTGGGCAGCGAGGAAAAGTCAACGGGGGTGGTGATGGTTAAGTCAGCTCGGGATCAGGCCCGGCGATCTCCGGCTAGTTCTGCGGTGGTGGTGGGTGAACAGTAAGGTAGGGGGAGAAGAGAGGGAGGAGGTCGACCACTCTGGCAGCTGGCGGTTCTGATCTCCGACGAGGTGGTGGCTGCAGTGGAATCGGGGTCATGGCGGCTGGTAGTGTGTGCAGCTATGGCGGATGCGTTTGGCCGGAGGCGGTGGGAGAAAGGTCGAAGGGTTCGCCAGGGATGGGGATGGCGAGAGGAGGTGAACTCGGGGAGGGGCTGGCGGAGCTCCGGCGAATAAGGATGGCCGGGGTCGGTGCCGAACCGGGTTGGGGGAGGGGATGAATAGTGTTTGGTTTTTGGGTAAAAATAAAAAAGAAAAGAAAGGAATAAACTTGTATTTTTATACATGGGAAACTAGGGTTTTGTGTTGACCTAGTGGTTGGGCTTGGTCAACACCCTTGAGCTTAGGCCTTGGCTCTCCTGGGGGTGCTTGGAAGGGCTAGAATTTGCATTAATTAAATACAATAATAGATGTAAAAATACCGGGGCGATGTTGCGCGTTGCACATCCCAAAAATTATGAAAATATCCATGTGAAATGAAAATTGGGTTTCTTCACGTATTGTCCAATGCTGGGGGCACCTCGATATGTTTTTGCATAAAAGTGTCCAACAATTAGAAAAATTGCACAAGGACGGAAATTAAATTTTAATTGATCAAAATACCGTGCAAGGTGTTCTTGAATTAATTAGGAGTACATGGGATTAAAATTAGATGGGACACAAGTGTCAGGGATGTAGAGGGTACAGTGTAAAATTTTAATAAAATTTGGGTTGTATAAAATGGTCAAGATTGTGTCTCCAATTTTGATTGGAACGCACAAGGGTACAAAGTCAGGATTTATTTAGGATTAAGAATTAACGTCCGCGACGTTTATTGTGCGACTAAAATATAGCACAAAAGAGCAATATTATAAGTTACACAAGGGTCAGAATAGTAGGCGGACATGTCTAAGATGAGGTTGTGAAATTTGTAGATAGGCAATGGCTGGTGAAGTGCTCCAATTATCGAAACAACGGTAAGGTGTGCCACATGATATAAATTATTGTATACTTAAATAAATATCGTGTTCTAATTCTAATTGGTTCAAACTAGCCCTAGTTTTACTATCTAAGCAAGGTAGGCCCAATTTTGGGTGAGGGGGTTTACAATCTACCCAACTTAAAATATTTTCGTCCTCAAAATTAAACTAGGGTAGGGTTCTCTCTATCAAATCTTACTTGGTTACAGTCTAAAGGATTCTACTCAAGTTAACATTACAGTTTCTACCCAACTTAGAATTTACCCATTTATCATCTAAGGTTATATATCTAAGAAAGCTATGCCCCTAATTATTTAATCATGTTATTGAATCCTCAAAGTCTTTAACACCAAACATATCATCTATGATATGCCCTTAATCATTTATAACAGAGAGTCACCAAGTCATATGATTAGGCTATGGGGCATATCTAGCACTATCAGTATATCTCTTATTCCAAGCACGAGGTTTCATCTTTTCAAAATAAGGGAAGACGGAAAATAATGTAAAGAATTCAAGGAGGAGGTAATAGAATGGAAGTATGGGAATCAAAGCGTTTAAAGAATTCAAATGGAATTGTCAAGGCAGTTGTGGATTGAAGCACTATTTGGTAATTTCTTATTCGCCTGCTCGTATCAGTATAGTTATGTAATCGATATGATATGTTCAGACATATCTAGGGGTACGTATATTCGTCTACTAGTCGACTATATATCTCAATCCACGTAAAGTAGTTATGCGAAGGGCGAATCAAGCGCACTATGTCTAGCTAGACCATAATATACTGATTCTGATTAGACAATTTGTATTAGTGTGGTTGATCAGGCCCCAATAACACATTTGTCATGAACAAGCTCGATATAAGATTAAGCTTACAAAACTAGGCTATAATAGCAGCATAATTTGAGGTAGCACAGAAAATATAACGCTGGATTATGATGAGAGAAGTTTATAAAATAACTCAAGTTCAGAAAAAGATAAGACTCTACAGTCTCTACAATTGTCATACTAACTCCTTGTCTAAGTCACTAGTCGACCAAATAGGGGCATGGACCTCTAAATTCTATCGTCTGAATAAATACTGTCTTCTTATGCTAGCATACAATTAATGTCATTCAGTTACACTTTATTAATGGGTCAATAGGGCTATGTGATTCTAAGTTGTGAGGTATACTACCTAACTTATAACAATTGAACTACTATTGTAATTATCTTGAGGATACCGTAGAAGCTCTTGTTAAGGTCTACGAGGAGCGGTCTTAGTACCTATTAGGGTATCCTCCTATATTACATAGGTCATGGTCGTCTTAAGCCTTAGTCATAGTGCTTATAGAACAAGTGTCAACAGTAAGAATAGAAGGATTAATAGCCGTTAAGGGGAAAGGGATCTAACTTGTATCGAGGTGAGGGTACATGTTACGCAATTTAAAAACTAAGGGACAATCATCAGGTTGCAATCTACAAGAATAACTTAAATTTATCAAGCTCTAACTACCAAGCACATAATTAAAAATTCAAGATTACAATTATAACTTTAGCAAACAATAATTCTATCATAGAATACAATCACTTAGTCTATAATTAGAGGTGTCAAGTGGCACGAGTTAAAAGATAAAGAAAGGAAGAAGATAATTTAATCGTCGCACAATTAGCGAACGTTAAGGTCGTAGGGGAACAACATATAAAATTAAATAGTAAGTTTCTAGATAGTATCATGGTTTTCTAAGGAATAGGTAGGGATGCTACTCTTCTGTGTTCGGGGTATGATTGAGGAAAATATTACATTCACTCCTCTTGGCTTCCTAAGGTACTGTTCTGCTAATGATAGGACAATGATCTAAATTTATGATTCTCTAATACTATCTCACTATAAAAGTTAAGTTTGGTCCTAATATTTAACCTTAAATTTCTATTGGTTCCTCAATACTAGGGTCAAACAATATGGTCAAATTCTAACTAACTATAGTAGTGTCTATACTACTCTCAAGTATTCGTAATACATCAAGGGGTAATGGTAAACCAATCTATAGATAAGGAATTATAGGGTTCACTAGATATTCTAAACTTAGTAGTGTGTTTATATTCTTGTTGTATTCTTAATAGGTGTGCTACCATAATTATCATCCTAATAACAGGGGTTCCTATATTCTAGCAAAAGGCTATACTCAAAGAACTATTAGGGAAGCACATGAATCAAGCATGATACAATTATTCAAAATAGAACAGATTAGAAGAAAGATGAGTCATAGTCAATTGTGGATGAGATCCTATACTCTAATCCTAGGTGCAGGCTTGTTCGGTACAGTAACGTAACCGAGACAATATGCTCTCGACCTGCATGGGCCACCATAAAAACATGTCACGCCCCAGTCCAAAAAATACGTAGGACTAGGACACGTAAGCATGCCAGCCGCATGGATATGGCAACTCCAATATATGGAAACCAAATCCACACATACGTTGTAATATGAATATCAAATCCACAAGTGGTATAAATCTATCACAAGTCATAGGGTATAATCTAGATCTCATCTACGAAAATTAAATATAAATAAATAACCAATATCTATGAAACTAGATCTCGACACAAAGTATCTGAAGATAATAGTTGGATGGAAACAAATTTACTACCAACTAGAATATAAGAACAAATATAATATAAGAATACCACCTATCAATCACGGCTCGAAGAGAAGATACCCTCGAATCATATGTAACCATCCGAATCTGCACTCCTGCGAATACTCAAGAACAGATACACCTAGAAGGGCTAGGTCTTCAGAGGGACATAACAAGATACATAAAAGCATGCCAATAAAGTAATAAAATAAATATCTAATTGGTCGCCTAATCATCTAAGTGAATGCAGTTAAGAATAACTTTTCCCACAAGTGAGCTATCTGGCTGAAAACTGGGATTTGGCATGGTTCTCTATTGGAGATCCAAGGGACTAAAAGGCACGTCGTCTTTTGAACGTCGGTGGCCCGCCTGATAGTACATAATATACAGTGGTCATCACCACCCGTATCTCCAACGGAGAATCCCGGCGCACAGGAGAAAAGTACAAGGAGCTCAAATGCGGTACTTGTTGTTCTCCCCACCCCATGCTCTAAGCATGTCACATCCATGACACAATTTGGTTCATAGCCTATTCTTAGTATCCTAGCCCAATCCTGCAACCAAACAAGGACAAGGATGGGACCAACGTACTACAATAGGCTATGTCCATGGACCTCTAATAACTGCCAAGTCTACTAGCATGCAAAGTTTCTAACAACATTTATCCCTAACGCACGGCCCACACGTACAGGAGGCCAAACCCTGTACGCAAGTTCATGATCTACATGAGACTCACAACTCGTGTAACAACTGTGTCACGGCCAATGAAACTATTGATGCTACATGATAATGGGGTAGTCTCATAAACAAGGTCAGTGCAAATACATAAATAAAAATATATCGCGACGACACCGTCGCGCGCATTTTATATAACAGTTAAAATATATGAACTAAAGACAGAAAATAAAGATACATGCAACATATGTAATATGAATAACAGTACAATGGCAATGTATACTTGCCTGGCAAGGAAGCTACAATGTACCAATAACCTGCACCAGAAGTCGCACAGAACAAATCCAATATCCTATGTATATATAATATAATACAATAAAATCATTAGTCATTACACTAGCACATACACAACCATATTTTCACTGGACTCAGGGGTACACTAGGGGTGGCACTAGTCATCTAACACAGTCAATTACGCGACTACTTACGCGGGTGTCCTTTATTAAATATTATATCACAGTCAGTCAGTCAAAATAACATGTGTCTAAGCCAGTACATAAATGTACACAAGACAGTCATCTAGCATGTTCTTAGGGTTAACATGGTCAAGGTAGGTACGGGACAGTCCACGGTGTCCTAGGGTCGTACAGTCTGAATATATATAGTCATAATTATCAATTAGCATTTACTTACATATATATTCATATAACTATATAATAATATAACCATCAATTTATTTACATAACTAATTGAATACATATAGTAAATATGTGCATAAATATATATACCAACTAATAATATGCTAATGACTAACCAAATATATATATATATATATATATATATATATATATATATATATATACTAAATTGAACAGTATACGTGTACGTATGCGTATACCAGTTGGGTTCGCCGACTCAGGGTCCGGTATTAGCTAGCAGTCATAAGCAATACACATGTCCATATACACATACGAAATAAGAAAAGTGGGGCAGGTTCGAACCTCGGTGTACGCACACGGGATCGACTGGACGACGACGATGATGATAACAATGATGAAGTATTGATGATGATGGAATGATGATGATGAAGTGAGATGATGATGATGATTATAGATGACGAAGATGGTGATGTGTATGATGGTGATGGCGAGGATGATGATGATGTGGATGATGAACAAGTTATTAGGGTTGGTGTTAATGATGATGAGGATGACAATGAGGACTATGGAGATGATGATGATGACAAGGATGAGGTCGATGATGACAAGAATGACAATATGGATGCTAGCGATTGCGAGAACGATGATGTAGGTGATGGTGATGAGGTTTATGTTGATGGTGGTAGTGTTGGTAGAGTTTCATGGTGAAGATGATGATGGAGATGCTGGTGGTGGCTGCTGAACTCCGACCAGCGAGGGGGAGGGAGGTCCGGCCAGGGGGAGGTCCGGTTATGGAGGGGCTATGGTCGATGAGGAGGGGCAGGGACACAGGAAGGAGGAGGCGAATGTTGGTGGTGGTGGTGTTGGAGGGTGTTGTTCTCAGCCATGGGGAGACTGAGCAAGGAGGAGGAGGAGACGGTAGTGAACGGAGGGGCGTAGGGGAAACGGGGATGAAGTCGGAGAAGAAGTCGAAGAGGGTGGTGGTAATGGTGTTTGCAGGGAAGAGAGGGGCAGTGCAGGCGAGCTCCGGTCAACTCCGGTGGGGGTCGTGTGCTCGGGGTAAAGTCGGGGGGAGGCAATGGTGGGGGCCATTGTAGTGATGAAGTCGTCGGGGATGGTGGCTGGGATGTCCGGCGGGGTGTTGGCCATTGTTGAACGGAGGAAAGGAACGTAGGGGTGATGATGGTGGTTCAGTTGCTCGTCGGGGGGAGGCCGGTGATGGCGGTGGGCAGCGAGGAAAAGTCAGCGGGGGTGGTGATGGTTCAGTCAGCTCGGGATCAGGCCCAGCGGTCTCCGGCCAGTTCCGCGGTGGTGGTGGGTGAACAATAAGGTAGGGGGAGAAGAGAGGGAGGAGGTCGACCACTCCGGCGGCTGGCGGTTCTGATCTCCGACGAGGTGGTGGCTGCAGGGGAATCGGGTCATGGAGGCTGGTGGTGTGTACCGCCATGGCAGATGCGTTTGGCCGCAGGCGGTGGGAGGAAGGTCGAAGGGTTCACTAGGGATAGGGAAGGCGAGAGGAGGTGAACTCGGGGAGGGGCCGGCGGATCTCCGGCGAATAAGGATGGCCGGGGTCGGTGCCGAACCGGGTTGGGGGAGGGGATGAACAGTGTTTAGTTTTTGGGTAAAAATAAAAAGGAAAAGAAAGGAATAAACTTGTATTTTTATACATGGGAAACTAGGGTTTTGTGTTGACCTAGTGGTTGGGCTTGGTCAATACCCTTGAGCTTGGACCTTGGCTCTCATGGGGGTGCTTGGAAGGGCTAGAATTTGCATTAATTAAATGCAAGGATCAATTTAAAAATAACGGGGCGATGTTGCGCGTTGCACATCCCGAAAATTACGAAAAAATCCACGTGAAGGGAAAATTGGGTTTCTTCATGTATTGTCCAATGGTGGGGGCACCTCGATACATTTTTACATAAAAGTGTCCAATAATTGGAAAATTGCACAAGGACAAAAATTGAATTTTAATTGATCAAAATACCGCTCACGGTATTCTGGAATTAATTAGGAGTACATGGGATTAAAATTAGGTGGGACACAAGTGTCAGGGATGTAGAGGGTACAGTGTAGAATTTTAATAAAATTCAGGTTGTATAAAACGGTCAAGATTGTGTCTCCAATTTCGATTGGAACGCACAAGGGTACAAAGTCATGATTTATTTAGGATTAAGAATTAACGTCCGCGACATTTATTGTGCGACTAAAATGTAGCACAAGAGAGCAATATTATAAGTTACACAAGAGTCAGAATAGTAGGCGGGCATGTCTAGGATAAGGTTGTGAAATTTATAGATAGGCAATGGCTGGTGAAGTGCTCCAATTATCGAAGTAACGGTAAGGTGTTCTACATGATATAAATTATTATATACTTAAATAAATGTCGTGTTCTAATTCTAATTGGTTCAAACTAGCCCTAGTTTCACTATCTAAGCAAGGTAGGCCAGATTTTGGGTGAGGGGGTTTACAAAGGTGACGCTATATATTTTGATCTGCACTTAAAGGGATCTGATTTGATTAGGAGGTATCTCGGTGTTACCCCTCTATCTGGTATAAAAGACGACAATTTTGTGAAATTTACATGGCTTCGTGGCAACTTCATGGACCTACATCACATTATTGATGGGGTGGTTGATGTAGATAAAATACGGATATGTATTTTTATTAGTAATATTTGTTTATGACTTAATTTAGTGTCTATTTAACACTTAATATTTTCAGGTCATTCGTTGCACTAGAGCGTATCTCCTCTGTTTATGTGGTGCAATTCTATTTTCCGATGCATCAGGAAATGTGGTAAATGTGCAGCTTCTACCATTCTTGGATGATTTGACAAAACCTACTCAGCATGCATGGGGAGCTGCTACTCTAGCCTTTTTATACGCAAATTTGACAGAATTTATGAGATCCAATCGCAAGAGTATTTGTGGATGTATTTCACTGATTCAGGTATGAATGAAAGACCTAAATTAGTTAGAGTAATTTTATACGCAAATTTTGTTTGTACTAATGTCATATTTTTGTTTTATAGTTCTGGTCCTACGAGCACTTCTATATTGGTAGGCCTTTTACTAGCATTCTCAGTGATGTTGGAGTATTTCCAGTTACTATACGATGGCCCACAGATGTAGTGGATTATCAACACTACCAATACAGGAGTGTATCACTTTATCGTAGCCAATTTGATACACTACAGTATCATGAGGTAATTTTTTAAATTATTACAGTTTTGATTGTAGATAAACATCACATCTATTTGATACAATATCTTTAAATAGGTATCTGGTTACCTTACACATGAGAAGTGATGCTCCAAAAATCAAGAGGACATCATATTTATTTACTTTACACAGATCTTATATTATATATGATCGATTCACCATGTACCATCCGGCAGACCGTATTCTTCGATAATTCGAAATGAGCCAAATAATTCCCGATGATCCACCGACAGTCGGTTATGAGGCAGCAAATGTATTACAACGAATCCTTGGTCTCGTTATTGACTGGAATAATTGGTTCAAGAATTATAGTGTGAGGGACATGTCTCCCGGACTAAGATCTGCTGAGGAATGTAAGTTCTAAGTTACTCATTATTCGTATTGATTTACTGTAAATAGTTTGCAAAAATTTTGTTTACATTATGCAGACATGGGTAACCTGGACTATAGGCAATGGTGGGGTTGCCCTCTTATTAGAAACTGAGTATACCAATATGAGGAGCAAAGGTTCAAGAGTAGATCGGTAGATGATTCTACTCTGCGTGCTTTTGCCAATGGCATGCACGATTTGGTATGACTTCATTATACTTTAAAAATTACATATACATAGATATGATAAAAATATTAATTTATAAGTTTTATATTTCAGAGTGGTGTATACCAACAATATTTGCAACAACCTGAGACAAACCTTCCCCCACAAAGTCGACTTCTTATGGAGGAACTTGTGACTCATGTTGATCATCTGGGTATTGGACGGGAACCTGAAATGCCTCCAGTACAATCATGTCTTCCACCAGACTACCCGACCGGCTTTGTACGACAGAGACACTCTCGTCGTCGTAGGAGGGATGGTGACCAGTATGCTGGAGCGGGCCCGAGTGACCAGTATGCTGGAGCGGGCCCGAGTTACCAATATGCTGGAGCGGGCCCGAGTTACTAGTATGCTGGAGCGGTCTTGAGTGACCAGTATACTGAGTGGGCCCTACTGACCAGTATGCCGGAGCGGGACCGAGTTACCAGAGTGCTGGAGATGAAAGCTACCATATATTCACACAATTTTTTTTGACTCCATCAGCACCGCTGCCTACCCAAACTCAACAAGGCGAGGAGGAGGATGAGTAGATAATTTGTAACAATGTATTATTACAATATTTGTATAATTTATAATAATGTTTGATTGCAATATTTGGGTATTGAACAATTATTAAGTAGACTTTCATTATCAGACTCACTATTACAATATTTTTAAGTTTGTATTGAACAATTCTATTTTACTCTCTCGGTTAACTAGTACATCTTCTTCGGTTGTGTCCAATAGCACCACAATTACTGCAACGAAGATCTTTCGTCGATGAATCCTGGGGTTTGATGCGGTTTTTCTTTGGTCTTTTGGCTTTGCGGCTTACATCTGGTACCCCAATTTCTCCTCTAACCAAAGGAGCTTGGATCTTGTAGGGAACTGGAATTGGCTCCATTTTTTGTGCGTATACACTTCTCAAGGTCTCCGTCGAAAATACTGTAGGATAAAAATTATCAATACTAATATTGCAATATCTACAAACAAAATATGCATGTATACATGGTATATAAGTATGGTACCATCTAAAACATGTACAAGATCTGTCGGTTATATTAACAATATAGGTTCTACTTGTTGTACGGTCTATTATTTCAAACTTATAACTATCAATAGCTAATATTTCTAGGTGATTCTTCTTTTTGATAATACAAGCCATGGCCTTTAACATCTTCGGACAATAATCTGTGTCTATATTTTCAGCATTCTTTCTACGATTGTCATGAAGTGTAATAATCTTGGCTCTAATACCATCGAGAATTATTGTTATTGGCTTATCTCATAATTTCTTAATCCAGCTATTGAAACATTTAGCAAGATTAGAAGTGTTAATATCTAATCTAGGACAGGTAGCATTCGCTGTTATCCAATGTTCAAATCGACGACTTTCATCATTTACACCAATAAGCCAATCGTACAAAATTATGTTCTCGGCTTTAATTATATCAAACACACTCTCTGCATCTGTTTCATTATATGATCTAGCAAGCGAGTCTAACAAGTGTTGAAATACTGGTTCTTTGGTAACTTTTTCATATTTTGTTTAAAATGCTGAATACAAAAAAATGAGGAGATGCAGGAAAAATAGCACGAACAATATTTATTAATCCTTTTTGTTTGTTAGATATAAATAAAATTGTACTCTAATGATTAAAACAACTTTCAAACGATAGCTTAAGAGAATTCAAAAACCAAGACCAAGAATCACTATTCTCACCTCCAGCAACAGCATAAGCTATAGGATATAATTGATAGTTAGAATCGTGAGCACAAGCAATAAATAAGATACCTTGATATTTAGACGAAAGAAATATAGCATCAATACTAATAACCGGTAAACAGCCCCTTAAAAATCCATCAATACATGACTTAAAACAAATAAATATTCGTTGAAAGCTATTATTTTTGGCAGTTTTAATAAAACATGTACTACCTGAATTTGTCTCCATAATTCTATAACAATACTCCTCAAGACTAGCGTATGCCTCATCATAACTACCATTAATTTCAGCTAATACTGTCTCTCGGGCTCTCCAGGCTTTGGAATAACTAACTTATATACGGTGCTCCCTATATATATCTTTAATAATTTGTGATGGACTGTATGACTGGTTGTCTCTAATAATGTCAATTATCATGGTCTTAATTCATGCAGCGGTAGCTAGTCGATGACGTCCTGTACTAAGTCTCCCTAAACAAGAATGACGATTTTCTAATGTACTAACTTTAACTATATCGCCATTTCTAATAGATTTGGCATATACTCTCCAATTACAATTCGGTTGATCATAACTATATATAATTCCACGAGCATTATTCATAACACTAGCTGAACAACTAAAATTATATTTAATTATTAAATTACTTATAAAGCTTCTAAAGTGAGAACGACTTGGAAATGATTGTCCCTTAAATACTTCATCAGTGATAGCTTTTACAACATCATCATCTACCATTTAATCTATATTTTCAGCTAAATCATCATTATTTTCATCGTCGTTGTCACTATCATCATCATGGTTAGATTCATCTGATGAATGACCTTCTTGGATAAATGAAATAATTTGTTGAGAAGAACTAGCACCCGAACTAACATGCTGATATTCAGAAAAATATTCATTATTTATATTATCTAATGTTGCTGCTACTTTAATAACATATATTTTTATATACCGTGATTGTGAATTAATTTCAAGAATATAATTCCATGCATCTTCACTATCTATCAAAAAATAATTAGAACCAAAAATAGACTTTAGAATAAAATTATAATGAATGGAACAACGTTCAATAATGTGATTACGTATATTTTCAAAACTAATATTCGGATAAGTTGAAAAAATTATACTTTCTCCTCCTTCGTAATTTAACCCATTTACTTTACCGTCGTTCGAGCATACAATTCTTACGCTACGATCCAAGACGGTTGAGAACTTTTTCTACAAGAAACTCAGATAAACTTTAGCTGCAGGCAGAACTGTGACTGAAGCTTTGCTAGAGGCAGAGAGACAGAGAGAGTGTTGGGGACTTTGCTAGAGGGAAGAGAGGAAATAGAGTGAGAGTGTTGGATGATTTGGCTGAGATAGAAAATATATAGAGTGAGAGTGTTGAATGTAATAGCCATTGTGCAACGGCTATAATCCTTTTGGAAATTGCAACGGACCCTCACTCGCCAACTTACTTGGCGGGTAGAGTGCAACGGCTCCCTCAAACCCTCACTCGCCAAGCAAGTTGGCGGGCACAGCCTCCAACTCACCCTCCCTCGCCAACTGAGTTGGCGGCCTGTAGTTATCTCGCCAACTCAGTTGGCGGGCTCTTCGATTCACCCAACAACCCGCCAACCCGCCAACTCAGTTGGCGAGTTCTCCCTCTCCCTGTAATTTTACCAAACCCCTCCATTTTCTTGCAATTATATATAAATATATTACTTTATTTAAAAAAAACCGTATTAAGTATATAAGAATAGTGATAACTGTTACTTGAAAATAGTCTATAATTACTTAAATGAGGGATGAGGGAGGGTCTTAAATGAAAATATGCCTACCTATTCTTCCTTGGAAGAAGAGAAGGTGTGTGCATAGCAGAGAAAATAGTGGGTTCATGAGTAAAATACTAATTTATCTCTTGTGAACGAAGAGAGTAGTAGTTATTTCTCCTGGCGATGTCCCCTTTCTAAACCTTCTTCCTTTTGTGAGTGATCTCGAGCGAGGATCTCGAGGTGGGGCTTGGCGGTATGGTCCAGCGCAGGGAAGTCGATGCGGTGGATCAGGACTAAAGCGGGGAGGGCACCGGGGCATGGTCTCGGCTCGAGCATTATGCCTGCGGCGTGCAGCATGGTGCTCCGACGCTGGGGCAATTATAAAAAATAATCAATTGTAACAGAATTCAACTCTTATAATGTTAGAAATATTGTCGTTTTCTTATTGATAAATTTCAGAATACAAAAATAAAATTAGATTGATGTTACCGGCCTTTGGGGAAGTCGTGCACGAAGCACTGCCCTAAGAGTTGATTCGGGATCTGTGTGCAGACGTTCCTGAAGCTTCTAGTGGTAAAACTTCCGCACTACCGGTATCTCGTCGCCGCACACGACTTGGAGAGAATGACCAGGACTTAGCTCTGCCTAGAGCTTGGAGATGAAGACGAAGAACGGAGTACAAATCAGTTGGCAGCAATTTTTTGGAGAGAAAGAATTCTGATATTTTACAAAGAAAAATAGTCCAATATATAATACTAATATGTAACGGTCTGAATTAATTCTCCTATTAATTCAGCCGTTACACAAAATAAAAGAATGAACCTGGACATAATAATGGTTCAGAAACAATTTGTAACATTCCGAAATTAATTTTCTAACGTTTCATGAAAAAGAAGAGCAAAAAGAATTTTAGGGTCCCAGCCCGAACCCGAAGAGGAAATCGAATCGGCATTCGGCGCCCGCAGATGTGGGCGCGTACCCGCACCCATTACGCGTGCCGAACCGAACCGAGCCGAGCCGAGCCAGGCCGGGCGGCGGCGCGCGCGTGTGGCCCAAGGGGTTCCGCACACAACAACTTAAGAGAGCAAAGAAGAGAAACTAATATATGTACACAAGAGAGCTTTGGCCCATCCGATGTGGGACTAAAGAAAGGAAGAGGAACTTGAGCTTTTGCAAGCAAAGCAAAACCAACACAACTTACGGGGGAAGTGCTTCCCGGATGGGCGACGCTGGTGCTGCACGGTGCTGCTCTGGTGGACGACGCTGCAGACGTCGATTCCCGCTGGGCTCGATAACTCGAAGGTGGTGGTGTTGGCTTCACTGAGGAAGGGCCTCGACATGACGAGTGGTGTTTGGGGAAGCGAACACCAGCGGCGGCTCTGACGGCATGGTTCTGGTCAGAATTGCACGGGATCTGAGGGGTCCATGAAGGTTAGTGCACGGGGACAGTTGGTTCCGGACGACGTACGGTGCGCTCGGGCAGGGCAACGTGGCTCCGTTGAGGGGTGCGCGTGCGGGTCGTAGGGCTGCAATGCCGGTGTTGGTTATGTGTAGAGAAAACCAATTTCTTTAAGGGTATGCTTTATGGGTATGCTTGGATTGAGAGGGAAAAAAAATAGAGTAATATTAAGTGTGATAGAGTTAAGTGAGTGGGAGAGGAGTTAATACATATAATTTGGTTTGGATTTGAAGGAGAGTTAATCAGATGTGTTTAATAACTATTGTTTGGATTAGAGGTTTTGAGTAAAGAAAAGAGTTAAATGAAATATATTTGTTACTTTTTAAACAAAATTTTTTACTTTTTCTCGTTAAACTTTCGATTTGGGAGTTTAAAAAAAAATTAACAAAAAAAGTTAAACAAACTCTCACTTAATCTTCTATTATTCTTCCTCCTAAACCTTTATACTCAAACCAAAAATGTTTCTTTTTTTCTCTCACTTTAACTTTTTTCCACTTAACTCCTTTAATCCTCAATCCAAACAGACCCTAAAACTTTTAGTCCCACATCAGATGTGCATGTGTGTGTCAGTGTGGTTATATTAGTTCCTTTCTCATTTTTCTTCTCATTTTCCTTTGAATGCTTGTGTGGGCTGGAACCTTGGGTCACACATGCGCGCCGTCGTCCGGTCCGGTTTGACTCGGTTCTGTTCGGCACACGTAACGAGTGCGCGGATACACGTGTCCACATCTGCGGACACGGAATGCCGATTCGATTTTCTCTTCGAATTCGGGTTGAGACCCTAAACATTCTTCCTTTGCGAAAACTCTCTTATTCTCATGTGACGATTTTCTTCCTCAATTCTTTGTTTTGGACAGAACTACGTTTACAAAGCTACGTTCATGTCATTCTCTCCGAGTTGTGTGCTACGAAGAGAAATTGGTAGTGTAGGAGTTTTACCATTAGAAGCATTCGAAATATGTCTCCACTTAGATCTTGGATAAACTCTTAGGACAGTGCTTCGTGCACGACTTTTCAGAGGCCGGTAACTTTAACTTTATTTTCTTTTGTTTACAAGATTTCAAACGAAAAAAAAAGTTTTTTAATAACAACCTAAGAGTTGATTATTTTCTGTTAGAATAACTGTAAATCAATTTTATATTCTGAATATATATATATATATATATATCGTTTAAAATATAAAAATAATTTTTAACTGCATATTTGTTACTGTAGCAAAGTAAGTTTCAAATTAAATTAATGAAGCAACGAATAGTCTTGTTTAAAATTGCTAAATCATATTGCTAAAACATATTGGTCATTCTCTCTAAGTTTAGTCCTGTTTAATATCTACTTTCGTCAAGTACTGTTTAAAGTAGCTAAAACATATTGTTTAGAATTACTGTAGCAACGAGTTAAAAGTGCTAAAACATATTGGTAAATTCCTTCAAGTCATATTGCTAAAGTATATTTAATTTACTATAGCATATTTGTTTGCTACGAAATAGAATATTTTGGTATATTCGAACATTTGTTATATTAGAATATCTTTGGTACCATATTTGTTAGCTAGCATTACTCTGCCAATTTTGTTACTGTTACCAACTAATTGGTTGCCAAACTTGTTTGTTATATATTTTGTTTGATACCAATTAATATTATTACCCAATTTGTTTGCGGTCAAATATTTGTTTTTATATAGCAAACTTTGTTGTTGTTATAAAAATAAAATAAATACTAATAGAAGTTATTTTCTAGAAGTATAGAAGTAGCTAAAGTGAAATTGTAAATCCCTTTGAGTCTGAATTCTAAAAGTAGAAATAAATTTGGAAAAAAGTCAAAAGGGTTCTTCTGTCAATCTAGTTGTAAATAACCCTAAGCAACATGGTATTTAAGTATTTTTGGGCCACCGCTAGCTGAGAACCGTCCCCTATAGCTAAACCAAGTTAATCAACATTTGACAGACTAAAGTTTCGTAAGGTTGATTAGCAAAATTACTCAAACTATTCTTTTAGAACATTAGACGTTGCCATTGAGTACATACATATTTTTCAGTTTTAGACTTTCCACATTAGCAACCATGACCGGCAAGGAAGCAACATTTACTGCCAAACATGTTAAGTTCAATGGTACCTATTTTAAGAGTTGGTAGAGTCAGATGAAATTTTGGCTACCTTAGGGCTGATCTCAACCATTGATGGATCCATACCTATCACAAATGATTCTGATGACACCGAGTCTGACGTAGGAGTGTCCAAATCAACCAGCTCCTCAAAACAAAACTCATAAGGAAATAGACTACCACTGCATCCATAGAATTCCAATCGCTTTGTTTGAATCACTATATGATAAGTATAAAAGTGCTAAAGAACTTTGGGATACTTTGGAAGATGAATATAACTGTGATGATACTGGAATTGAAAGATTCAATTCCTCCTCATGTAATAGATACTTTGTGGTAGATAATAAACCTATGAATGACCAAATACATGAATTTCAAGAATACCTTAGACATATTCAAACCAAATGTACTTTCTTCTCTACTGAGTATAAAATAACCTGCTTGATTTACTCAAGTCCTAAAGAAAATTAGAACAGAAGAACAAATTAGGCTAAGGTATAACCTAAGTCCGAGTCTAAGGCTAAGGTAAACCTAGTAGAATCCCAAGGCAAACCCAAGCCTAATCATCATCATAAACCCAAAAAGAATATCTTCAAGAAGAAGCAGAACTTTCAGCCTCACCAAAAAAACCATCATCACCAATAAAACCATAAACCTAGAAACTTCGGTCAGACTCAGGATCAGAAGAGATTTTGTTTTGTGTGTGGTAAAACGAACTACATGGCCACCAACTATTTTCATAGGAAGAATAAAGTTGTCCATACCTCTAACAAAGGAAAATGCTCAGCCAAACCAGAAGCAAACATGTTAATAGCCCTTATAGTTCCTTCAGGTTTGTAAGCTATCAACCTGTCATAACCCACCCGGAATAAGGGCACGAGTACGTGGGTACATCCAGCCTACGCCGTAGCATCGACGGTAGAACGCTGTCTAGGTCAACAATATTAACTGTCACATCTCACAAATATATATAACCTGTCAATGATATCGCAACTCCATGAGGACAAGATAAATATAGAAATAATGTCTAAACCAATACTTAATCACAATAAAACTAGAGGAAGATCACTACCAGAAAAAGTTAAATTAGCAACGTCAAAAAACGTCGCTAAATGACAAAAAAATGTCGCTAATCATGTTTAGCGACGTAATTAGCGACGTTTTACAGAAGTCGAAAATCAGTATGTCGCTAAAAGAAAAAATGTCACTAAACGTCACTATACCGACATTTTTTAGCGACTTAAAGATGTCGCTAAATTAGCGACGTTTAGAGACGCAACGTCACTAATTAGCGACGTAAACAAACGTCGCTAAACGTCGCTAATTAGCGACTTATATAGCGACGTGACAGCGACGTCTTTAATGACCTGGCAGTACTGCCATGTCAGCAATTTGTGACGTACAACGACGTATTTAGCGACATATTTAGCGACGTATTTAGCGATGTTTATTAACGTCGCTAATTAGCGACGTAGTTAGCGACGTAGTTAGCGACGTGTATAAACGTCGCTAAATGCGTCGCTAAATTTATAGAAAAATAAAAAAATAAATACTGAATTATTTCCAAACTATTATTCCTACAATTTATGAATTTCTAATTAAAAATAGACCCAGAGCAACCCTCCGTTGAATTCTCTGGGTTCGCCGACCCCTTCGGTGGAACACTCAACACCGGTAAATTAACATCATTTAATATGAATAAAAAGTATCACAGTCATACAATACACACAAATATTATAGACAGACCTGGAGCAACCCTTCATTGAATTTTTTGTGTACGAAATAACATAAAAAATATATAAAATATCACAGTCACACAATACACACAAAACAAAAGTATCACAGTCACACAAAATGCATAATATATAAGTATCACAGTCACACAATGGGCATAATATATAAGTATCACAATCACACAATAACCACAATAAAAGTATATGAAACATCACAATATTAATCTAGAGGATATCCAATACGTTGGGGCACATACCAGTCCCTCAGATACTGCGCATAAACGGCATCTATGTGATCAATCTCCGCTATGGGTGCTGGGTGACTAGAACTCCCCGTCTGAGATACAGCCGCTATAGGTGCTGGGTGACTGGAACTCTCCGTCTGAGATACAGCAGGTGGTATCTCTTCCTCCTTAACAGTAGGAGGCATCACTTCCTCCTTAACAGTAGGAGGTGTCTCTCTCTTGGGTGCCATCTGGTAAGATAGATGAAAACAAAGAATATAATTGATAACAGATATTACTTAAGATATACCCTTAATAATACGGAATGGAAGAATTAGATGACTCACAAAGTATATAACTGATAACAGATATTACTTAAGACATACCCTCAGCAGCCCTGCCTATAAATTGTTTGTTGCAGTATAATAATGATAGTAATAATAAAACTACTTGTTTGTTGCAGTATAATAATGATATGAATCATAAAACATGAGAGTATAATAATGATATTAATCATAAAACTATTCAAACACAAATCTCATACATATGATTTGGTTTATCAGTCACAAGTTGCTTCTTATAACTAGCTGTATAAAACTTGTTTATAAACTACACTAATATTGATCACAAATTAGTAGGAGAGATCACAGTTTTTATCACTCACTAGGTGCAAAGCCTCTTTGCCATGGAACTAGAGATATGGGGTTCATAGGAGACTCTGGCCTTTGGGATGTCATTGATCTCAAAACAAAGTTTATATACTATATTTATACTGTACTCCCGACAAGCTTTTACTTTCATAAATCACCCATCAAATAAGACATTCACACCGAGTTTGATCATAAAATTCTAGATGACTTTGAAAAAATATGCCAAATGTAGTTTGGTACACTTGATATGAGGCCTGACATCTTCTTGAGGTTTTTTTATTAACTTTTTTATGGGTGCTAAGGAATTTTCCAATCCCCAAAGATATGCTTTCTGAAGCTTGTATACTAATGGTGCTAAGGAATTTTCCAATCCCCAAACATATACATATACTATATTAATTCCAAACATATTACTTTCATAAAGCTTTTTTATGGCTTTAAAAATGCATGTTGCCAGGCTTTAGATTAAAAGCTCTTCGATAGAGAGCATAATAACTAGTTTTCTTTGGCCAACTAAATTAATTCCAGTTGACAGAGTAAGGCTGCTTTTTGGTGAGGAGGTTAAGACACGATGGCTTCAATTATCTGATTATCTCTTGGTGGGTCATAAAAGTTGTGGACAAAATAACTAGTGGAATATGCTCTAATTCCCTAAACATTTGACTCCATCTTACTACTGAAATGAAAATATTTCCTTCAAAAAAAAGAAAGATGGTTATGGATTGTGAAGCAAAAATATAATCAGGGGATGAGACTGTCAATGGGCCATGAACGTTGAGGACAAAATTTGTGGGGATGATTAAGTAAATATTTGAACATTATTATTAGGTAAACTGAATTTATTGAGAACTATCTTTCATCTGCCAGTTAGTGGATAGAAAGGGTCAATTGTGTACATTTATAATTGTCACCATCACTTTACTGTTCAGTTTGGTATGCCCATGGGAATAGTTGGTAGCTGGGTAGCATTTATTGAATATATATATATATAGAAAGAAAACTGAGCTATTGAGGCTTCTATTATGTGGTTCAAACTCTGTTCTCTTGAAAATATGAAACTAGACCGACCCTTTTTGCAATCCAACCAGCATTTGAACTAACTTCATAACTCTGGCCCATCTTTTAAGTAATTGAGTTATTGTATGGGAAAACTGCTATCTGATGAGAGTTGTTCGACTACATCTTTTACTTGTCCAATCTGTAGCTTGATTTATTTCATTGTTTATGCGCATTTGAGGCAACTTATATATTATACTATGAAAATGCTTTTATATATGCATCCTTGGTCATGAATTTATAGTTTAGATTATCGTTCACATGTTTTTAAAGTTGGTTTTGGTGCTTGTCATTAAATGGAATGTCTGTTCGTACTAAATATTTTATTTTGCATTTGCAAATAAAATGATGACATACTGATCTGGGACTAATTTGGCCAGTAAAGATGTCATTTTCTCTAACCAAACAGGTCTGGAAAATCTATATAGAGTTTGTAGTTTTCATTTTAAGAGTTCGGATCATTTTAAATCATTGTACCAAAAACCTGTACAATTGGGAGTAGTATGATGAGCATCCTGCCTTCATTTTCTGCAATTCATGAGCAGATTGAGAATAATTTAAAATATGCTTTATCTAGAGGGGAATGAATGATTTAAAATATGCTTTGACCTTTTGTTCAGGTTTTAGCCTAATATTAGTTGGGCCTCTAATTAAAAGTAAGGGCAAGGATATTTGGTTAGACATGTAGGTAGATTACCATTTAAAAATGGCCGACACGTGAAATCACTTCTTGCTTGGATGTGTTGTTGAAAATGTGTGTCAGGGAACCTTACCTGAGCCTAGCCGACAATTATACAGGGAAAAACTTTAAGACTGCCACTGGTCCGTTGTGCATGATCTTAATCTCCTTCGCCATTTATATTTTGATATATTATCATCCTTCTTAGATTGCTACAATTTATGTAGCAAGATTGAAGTATTCATTCAGCCTTGTACACTTTGATAGGGTCCCCTTCCGATTCTCAGCTGACTAGAACTTATGCTTCGTGTTACCAAATAAAGAACTATAATCAAACTCTTAAACATTTTAATGATTCATTTTTCTTATATTCTTCTTCCTCCTCTCTTGTTTCAAATACCAGGTCAAAAACCCTAACCCTAACCCTAACCCTAACCCCAGGTCAAAAACCCTAACCCTAACCCCAGGTCAAAAACTCTAACCCTAACCTTAACCCTAGGTCACGTGTGTGTGTCGTGTCAGTGTGTGTGTCAGTGTCTGTAATGTGTGTGTGTTGTGACAGTGTCAGTGCCATGTGTGTCCTGTGAGAGAGAGAGAGAGCGAGAGAGAGAGAGAGAGTTAGGGTTTACCTAGAGGAGGAGGTGGAGGAGGAGGAGGAGGGGGGAGGATGCTACCGGAGGGTGGAGGACGCGGCGGAGGGGGGTCGCTTGGAGGGAGGAGGGGGCGCCAGAGGGAGGAGGGGAGCCGGAGGGAGAGGACGCGACCGAGGGGGGTTGCCGGAGGGAGGAAGGAGGAGCTGTAGCGGGAGTGATCGAGAGCGCGCGCACGGGTTTGAAATTTGGGAGAGGGAGAGAGAGAGGGAGAGGGAGAAGGAAATGGGGGGAATCAGCCCTAAGTAAAGAATTTAGCGACGTGTATTATGAGCTAGTATACATAGTGAAGTGCTGGGCCGTGATAACACCGCTTCTAATCTTAAGGAAGGAGACTCATGGACCATTATATAGTTTGGTCGCATGCTAGGATTCAGCCTTCTTGCATACCTAACTGTTTGATGCAGAGAAGAACAGGGAAAGAGAGCCTTATTCATATATATGTATATGCATATGTTTCTAACTCGAATGTCTGTTATAGGGATAACTGCTCAGCGAAAGGGTAAGAATCACTGAATAAGTGATATGTATGCTATCGAACATATTCCCTTATATTCAATGCTTGCATAGAGAAGTCTATTTTTCGTATATGCTTCTATCTCTTTCATACGATATGATATTGCTAATAAGAGAAAGATAGAGATGCTAAGATAAAGATGCTAAGATGATAGTCCATTAGATGCTTGCTAACGTCTTTAAATAAATACATTTGATTCACGAGACATGATGCGCACCGTAGATAGTATATGAATCTGCTTATCGTATATGAACTGCTTGTCTTGCCTGCTTGCTTATATGTCGAATATGAACTCTGATTTCAAAGATATTTCCAAAAAAAGAAGTAATATGACTCCGTTCTTGTACTATATGAAACGAACATAGGTAAAACTAGAAAGATCACTAGTAATGTAATATTTTATAACATGATTACTTAGTGTGGGTTTCAGGGGAGGAAGCTTATGTTCGTTGTTTTTAGACTCACTAGTACTTTCTCCAAAGTGCTGACCCACGAACAGTTTGCTTGTTCGCAAGTACTGGATCTTCTGAGGAAGCGTTAGGCGTTCTTCATCCCCAGGACCCAAAAATCTAGTTTCGTTGCCTTAAGCCGTATCGATTGCTTTGAGCTGATTTTGTATAGAGGGACATAATGTATGGAATGATGCCATTGTATTCAGAGAACCTCGTGCCTCGATCTTTTCTTCGTATACTTAGATAGATTATTATTTTTAACACTGTCCCTCCGTTGCGTACTTGATCAATTCGATGATAGCCACAACTTTAACGATGTTGCCTTGTGCGGGCGCAACCCTAGGCTCGCACGGCATCACGTCCCGATGGAAACAATAGTCCTGCTGGAGCGCTGGCGCGATAATTCGTGCCAAGCTGGGGCGGCCGATTCCTACGGCAGATCGGGACGTGACATAATGGTATCAGAGCAACTCGATCCTCTGGCCTTACGCCTATTTCGCTGCTACTTCTAGATGACGATTCCTTGTAAATTGATATCGTTATTGAATAGACCATTCAATAAGTCCATATATATTCTCAAAGATGTGCACAAAAGTTTTTTGGATTTGATTTGTTACTTGAGAGTTGTGCTTTCGTGCTTATTATAAATTGCTAGAGTTTTTGATTGAGGATGGTAAGGGATGAGGATTATCGCTGCTCCAGATATCGAAAGTTTCTCCTTGAAGTTTCAAGGACGAAACTCTTTATTGGTGGATAAGTATGTAGTGCCCCGCTCCGCGTAGGCACTATGTACAAGAGATATCGCTTTGCTGGCTCGAGCGAAAGTCTTCTCGGAGAGTTCCCGATCGAATCACAAGGCGATTAATCTAGGTGAGTGGGCAGAACTTCATTCTCTGATTTTTGCACGCCTTAATAATGAATCTGAGTTTTTGAATGCTTGTTCTAAGAAGATAGTTTCATAAGAAGAATGATAGAACCTGCCTCTGGATGCTAATAAGAGAACTCACATAGCTTGTCATTGAAACGAACCTGCTTGCCTAACTAGAGAACTTGAATGCTTGTTTAAAAGAGATAGAACCATTGCCATGCTAAGAAGAGATAGAAATTTGCATTCTTAGCTACACGAACACTGTTATCGAATGAATCGCTGCCATGCTAATAGACAAAAGAAATATATGTTCATATATTTCTATCATATATGCTAAAGAAAGAGTAGAACTGCATGCTTAGTTAAAGAGATAGAGAACTGTTTCCATGCTTGCTTGCTTATATAGAGATTGTTATATGTTTCCATAAAAGTTATCAAAATGCTTGAACGGTATCAGAGAATATGACAGCCAGTCTGCATAAGAGATAGAAATGGTGGCCTGACCTTACAGAAAAGAGACAGAGACAGAGACAGAGAAAGATAAGATTGAATATGTGCTTGTTATAGAACTGCTGCATCCATATAGAGTTTATCTGATAGAGCTGCATTCATGTATTGGTCTTAGACAACTTGTGCACAAGGATCATCCCACGAATGGTTTTCCTGGGCGCTGGGGACCATTCGTCCTGGGGGGATCAGAGGAATACCTGAGGCAAAGAAGTTCTCGCGATCAGGGGGTATTCATGTCTATTAGATAGCTGGTTCGCGAGTCAAAGAAGCTAAGTATTATGAGCTAGTATACATAGTGAAGTGCTGGGCCGTGATAACACTGCTTCTAATCTTAAGGAAGGAGACTCATGGACCATTATATAGTTTGGTCGCATGCTAGGATTCAGCCTTCTTGCATACCTAACTGTTTGATGCAGAGAAGAACAGGGAAAGAGAGCCTTATTCATATTTATGTATATGCATATGTTTCTAACTCGAATGTCTATTACAGGGATAACTGCTCGGCAAAAGGGTAAGAATCACTGAATAAGTGATATGTATGCTATCGAACATGTTCCCTTATATTTAATGCGTGCATAGAGAAGTCTATTTTTCGTATATGCTTCTATCTCGTTCACACGATATGATATTGCTAATAAGAGAAAGATAGAGATTCTAAGATAAAGATGCTAAGATGATAGTCCATTAGATGCTTGCTAACGTCTTTAAATAAATACATTTGATTCACGAGACATGATGCGCACCGTAGATAGTATATGAATCTGCTTATCGTATATGAACTGCTTGTCTTGCCTGCTTGCTTATATGTCGAATATGAACTCTGATTTCAAAGATGTTTCCAAAAAAAGAAGTAATATGACTCCGTTCTTGTACTATATGAAACGAACATAGGTAAAACTAGAAAGATCACTAGTAATGTAATATTTTATAACATGATTACTTAGTGTGGGTTTCAGGGGATGAAGCTTCTGTTCGTTGTTTTTAGGCTCACCAGTACTTTCTCCAAAGTGCTGACCCACCAACAGTTTGCTTGTTCGCAAGTGCTGGATCTTTCGAGGAAGCGTTAGGCGTTCCTCATCCCCAGGACCCAAAAATCTAGTTTCGATGCCTTGAGCCGTATCGATTGCTTTGAGCTGATTTTGTATAGAGGGACATAATGTATGGAATGATGCCATTGTATTCAGAGAACCTCGTACCTCGATCTTTTCTTCGTATACTTAGATGGATTATTATTTTTAATACTGTCCCTCCATTGCGTACTCGATCAATTCGATGATAGCCACAACTTTAACGATGTTGCCTTATGCGGGCGCAACCCTAGGCTCGTACGGTATCACGTCCCGATGGAAACAATAGTCCTGCTGGAGCGCTGGCGCGGTAATTCGTGCCCAGCTGGGGCGGCCAATTCCTGCGGCAGATCGGGACGTGACATAATGGTATCAGAGCAACTCGATCCTCTCACCTTACGCCCATTTTGCTGCTACTTCTAGATGACGATTCCTTGTAAATTGATATCGTTATTGAATAGACCATTCAATAAGTCCATATATATTCTCAAAGATGTGCACAAAAGTTTTCTGGATTTGATTTGTTACTTGAGAGTTGTGCTTTCGGGCTTATTATAAATTGCTAGAGTTTTTGATTGAGGATGGTGAGGGATGAGGATTATCGCTGCTCCGGATATCGAAAGTTTCTCCTTGAAGTTTCGAGGACGAAACTCTTTATTGGTGGATAAGTATGTAGTGCCCCGCTCCGCGTAGGCACTATGTACAAGAGATATCGCTTTGCTGGCTAGAGCGAAAGCCTTCTCGGAGAGTTCCCGATCGAAACATAAGGCGATTAATCTAGGTGAGTGGGCAGAACTTCATTCTCTGATTTTTGCATGCCTTAATAATGAATCTGAGTTTTTGAATGCTTGTTCTAAGAAGATAGTTTCATAAGAAAAATGATATAACCTGTCTCTGCATGCTAATAAGAGAACTCACATAGCTTGTCATTGAAACGAACCTGCTTGCCTAACTAGAGAACTTGAATGCTTGTTTAAAAGAGATAGAACCATTGCCATGCTAAGAAGAGATAGAAATATGCATTCTTAGCTACACGGACACTGTTATCGAATGAATCGCTGCCATGCTAATAGACAAAAGAAATATATGTTCATATGTTTCTATCATATATGCTAAAGAAAGAGTAGAACTGCATGCTTAGTTAAAGAGATAGAGAACTGTTTCCATGCTTGCTTGCTTATATAGAGATTGTTATATGTTTCCATAAAAGTTATCGAAATACTTGAACGGTATCAGAGAATATGACAGCCAGTCTGCATAAGAGATAGAAATGGTGGCCTGACCTTACAGAAAAGAGACAGAGACAGAGACAGAGAAAGATAAGATTGAATATGTGCTTGTTATAAAACTGCTGCATCCATATAGAGTTTATCTGATATAGCTGCATTCATGTATTGGTCTTAGACAACTTGTGCACAAGGATCATCCCACGAATGGTTTTCCTGGGCGCTGGGGACCATTCGTCCTGGGGGGATCAGAGGAATACCTGAGGCAAAGAAGTTTTCGCGATCAGGGGGTATTCATGTCTATTAGATAGCTGGTTCACGAGTCAAAGAAGCTAAGTATTATGAGCTAGTATACATAGTGAAGTGCTGGGCCGTGATAACACCGCTTCTAATCTTAAGGAAGGAGACTCATGGACCATTATATAGTTTGGTCGCATGCTAGGATTCAGCCTTCTTGTATACCTAACTGTTTGATGCAGAGAAGAACAGGGAAAGAGAGCCTTATTCATATATATGTATATGCATATGTTTCTAACTCGAATGTCTGTTACATGGATAACTGCTCGGCGAATGGGTAAGAATCACTGAATAAGTGATATGTATGCTATCGAACATGTTCTCTTATATTTAATGCGTGCATAGAGAAGTCTATTTTTCGTATATGCTTCTATCTCGTTCACACGATATGATATTGCTAATAAGAGAAAGATAGAGATGCTAAGATAAAGATGCTAAGATGATAGTCCATTAGATGCTTGCTAACGTCTTTAAATAAATACATTTGATTCACGAGACATAATGCGCACCGTAGATAGTATATGAATCTGCTTATCGTATATGAACTGCTTGTCTTGCCTGCTTGCTTATATGTCGAATATGAACTCTGATTTCAAAGATGTTTCCAAAAAAAAGAAGTAATATGACTCCATTCTTGTACTATATGAAACGAACATAGGTAAAACTAGAAAGATCACTAGTAATGTAATATTTTATAACATGATTACTTAGTGTGGGTTTCAGGGGATGAAGCTTCTGTTCGTTGTTTTTAGGCTCACCATTACTTTCTCCAAAGTGCTGACCCACCAACAGTTTGCTTGTTCGCAAGTGCTGGATCTTCCGAGGAAGCGTTAGGCGTTCCACATCCCCAGGACCCAAAAATCTAGTTTCGATGCCTTGAGCCGTATCGATTGCTTTGAGCTGATTTTGTATAGAGGGACATAATGTATGGAATGATGCCATTGTATTCAGAGAACCTCGTGCCTCGATCTTTTTTTCGTATACTTAGATGGATTATTATTTTTAACACTGTCCCTCCATTGCGTACTCGATCAATTCGATGATAGCCACAACTTTAACGATGTTGCCTTGTGCGGGCACAACCCTAGGCTCGCACGGTATCACGTTCCGATGGAAACAATAGTCCTGCTGGAGCGCTGGCGCGATAATTTGTGCCCAGCTGGGGCGGCCGATTCCTGCGGGAGATCAGGACGTGACATAATGGTATCAGAGCAACTCGATCCTCTGGCCTTACGCCCATTTCGCTGCTACTTCTAGATGACGATTCCTTGTAAATTGATATCGTTATTGAATAGACCATTCAATAAGTCCATATATATTCTCAAAGATGTGCACAAAAGTTTTCTGGATTTGATTTGTTACTTGAGAGTTGTGCTTTCGGGCTTATTATAAATTGCTAGAGTTTTTGATTGAGGATGGTGAGGGATGAGGATTATCGCTGCTGCGGATATCGAAAGTTTCTCCTTGAAGTTTCGAGGACGAAACTCTTTATTGGTGGATAAGTATGTAGTGCCCCGCTCCGCGTAGGCACTATGTACAAGAGATATCGCTTTGCTGGCTCGAGCGAAAGCCTTCTCGGAGAGTTTCCGATCGAAACACAAGGCGATTAATCTAGGTGAGTGGGCAGAACTTCATTCTCTGATTTTTGCACGCCTTAATAATGAATCTGAGTTTTTGAATGCTTGTTCTAAGAAGATAGTTTCATAAGGAAAATGATAGAACCTGCCTCTGCATGCTAATAAGAGAACTCACATAGCTTGTCATTGAAACGAACCTACTTGCCTAACTAGAGAACTTGAATGCTTGTTTAAAAGAGATAGAACCATTGCCATGCTAAGAAGAGATAGAAATATGCATTCTTAGCTACACAGACACTGTTATCGAATGAATAGCTGCCATGCTAATAGACAAAAGAAATATATGTTCATATGTTTCTATCATATATGCTAAAGAAAGAGTAGAACTGCATGCTTAGTTAAAGAGATAGAGAACTGTTTCCATGCTTGCTTGCTTATATAGAGATTGTTATATGCTTTCAAAAAAGTTATCGAAATGCTTGAACGGTATCAGAGAATATGACAACCAGTCTGCATAAGAGATAGAAATGGCGGCCTGACCGCACAGAGAAAGAGACAGAGACAGAGAAAGATGAGATTGAATATATGCTTGCTATAGAACTGCTACATCCATATAGAGTTTATCTGATAGAGCTGCATTCATGTATTCGTCTTAGACAACTTATGCACAAGGATCATCCCACGAACAGTTTTCCTGGGCGCTGGGGACCGTTCGTCCTGGGGGGATCAGAGGAATACCTGAGGCAAAGAAGTCATCGCAATCAGGGGGTATTCATGTCTATTAGATAGTTGGTTCACGTGTCAAAGAAGCTATGTATTATGAGCGATTATACATAGTACAGTGCTGGGACGTGATAACACCGCTTCTAATCTTGAGGAAGGAGACTCATGGACCATCATATAGTTAGGTCGTATGCTAGGATTCAGCCTTCTTGTATACCTAACTGTTTGATGCAGAGACAGACAGAAAAAGAGAGCCTTATTCATATATATATATATATATATATATATATATATATATATATATATATATATGTACATGCATATGTTTCTAAATCGTATGTATGCTGCAGGGATAACTATTCGGCGAAAGGGTAAGAATTACTGAATAAGTGATATGTATGCTATCAAACATGTTCCCTTATATTCAATGCTTGCATAGAGAAGTCTATTTTTTGTATATGCTTCTATCTCGTTCATACGATAAGATGTTGCTAATATGAGAAAGATAAAAATGCTAAGATAGAGGTGCTAAGATGATATTCCACTAGATGCTTGCTAAAGTCTTTAAAGAAATGCATATGATTTACGAGACACGCTGCGCACCAGAGATAGTATATGAATCTGCTTATCGTATATAAATTGCTTGTCTTGCCTGCTTGCTTATATGTCGAATATGAACTCTGATTTCAAAGATGTTTCCAAAAAAGAAGTAATATGACTCCGTTCTTGTACTGCATGAAACGAACATAGGTAAAATAGAAAGATCACTAGTAATATAATATTTTATAACATGATTACTTAGTGTGGGTTTCAGGAGGTGAAGCTTATATTCGTTGTTTTTAGACTCACCAGTACTTTCTCCAAAGTGCTGACCCACCAAAAATTTGCTTGTTCGCAGGTGCTGGATCATCCGAAGAAGCGATAGGCGTGCCTCATCCCCAGGACCCGAAAATCTGGTTTCGATGCCTTGAGCCATATCGATTGCTTTGAGCTTCTTTCGTATAGAGGGACATAATGTATGGAACGATGCCATTGTATTCAGAAAACCTCATGCCTTGCCCCGTATACTCAGATGGATTATTGTTTGCAACATTGTCCCTCCGCTGCGTACTCCATCGATTCGATGATAGCCACAACTTTAACAATGTTGCCTAGTGTCGGCGCAACCCCAGGCTCGCACGACATCACGTTCCGGTAGAAATGATCGTCCCGCGGGAGCGCTAGCGTGGTGTTTCATTCCCAGCGGGGGCGGCCTGTTCCTGCGGGAGATCGGGGCATGACAGCTAGTACTTTTCCACCCCCGACTAGTACAGTGGATCCAAACCATGACACGTTCCACAAGAATAACTTATACAATAAGGATAACATGCACAGTAAACAAAAAAATAACATCTCATGACGGAGATCCATATTATACCAATCCGTGTACCATCGTGTCAGGAATCAAGTAGAACATCGCTAAGTACATAAATCTTAGTAAATGCCATATAATAAAAACTATCAGAGAATGTACTCGTCTGTGGTCCAGAGCAATGGATATCAAATAGTGTCTGAACTGGAGTCCAAGTGACCTATATATGAATTACAAGTTAAAAGGAGTTTCTGAATCATGAATAAGTCTAAGATAGGTTAAAATCATGTTTCTAGGTCAAGTCTAGTCAAACTAGGTCAAACTAGGTCCACACATTGATTCTAAGTCCATACTTAGCTTCTAGGGTGATTACAAGTCTAAACTAGTAAATACTAGGTGATACTAGGTTAACTCTAGTTTTTAGGTCATTCCGGTAGGTTACTAGCTCATTACACTATAATATACACTAATACTTATAATACCTTCCAATATCTTAGCCTATATGCAAATACCTTAACTATGGGTCAATACCTTAACCAATATCTTATCACTAACACCCAATACTAATACCTTAACTCTAACATCCAACTAACTCATGCCCAAGATATACATTAGTATTTGACACATCCTAACACTAACTCAAAACTTCACTCAACACTCGTACCACCTACACTTTGGTTGCATATACTCCCACATATTAGATATCAATATTAGACACTAACTACACTGACAATTCACATTCAAATATACCCTTGCACTACCCGTGCCTTAATATCTACTGGTACCTTCAAAGTAACTCACACTCAACTTACTTACTTCTCAACCAAGATACTTGGGTATCACAGTTGACACTCCCCATTAGTTCATGTAACCTCACACACACAACTACACAACCAATATTTACTGGTGCCTCTTACCTCTGCTCACACCCCAAATCTACACTTGAGATATCCACCCAGGTCTCTTTACACCCTAGCACCTAGCTTGCACAGTCTTAACCATACTTAACACACCCTCCAACCTGCTATTGTGCTGCACAACTGGTACAAGCACAACACATACCCTCACTGCATGTCTAAACTGTCTGGCCTTAACTCTCCTCTCAATCTTCTTGCAACCCAAGTCCTATCAGTGCATTTGCACTACCTGTACCTGTAACCTCTGTATGCTAAAATTCTTGCTTAAATGTTGTTATTAGGTTAATTTGTGGCTATTGGGATTTTTTTCAAATTTTTTGGTTAATTAAAAACTAGTAAGAATAAATTTTTTGGGCTTTCAAGAATTTATTTTAGTGTCAAACAAAAATAAAAATATTTCAAACTTTTATTTTGGGTTCAAAATAATCAAAAATATTTTCTAGAATTTTCTGAGTATTTTAGTATTTATTGGGAGTTATTTAGACTAATAACTAATTTTTAGGACTTCTAGAATTTATTGTGCAAGTCCAAGAATATAGAATGGACCCATGTAATTTTCTAGGATTTATAATATTATTATGTATTTTCTAAATTTTTTTTAGAAGTTTTAGAATATTTTAAATATTTATTTTTAGTTAAATAGGTAAAACTAATTTTTAGAGCTTCTCCTAATTATAGTAGGAAACCTATGAGCATAAAATTGTTCCAAGTATTTTTCTAGGGTTTTTAGGTTCAAAATATATTTTTTGTAATTTTTCAGGTTTTTATAATTATTTTTAATGTTTATTTTGAGTTATTTAGATTTAAAACGACTTAAATAATATTTTGATAAAGGCAAATCGAAAATAAATAATATAAACAAAATCACCCAATCAGATTCTAACACGTGTCAGCCTTTAACTTTTTATTCAGCCGCATATCAGCCAACATCTATCTATCTATCTATCTATATATATATATATATAAATATATATATAAAGAGAGATTCGAGGGGATGCCATCTAGGATTTCCTTCATCTTCCAGAAGCCATTACTCATAGCTCTGAACTCCAAAGGTGGCTCAGTTTCTTGCGTTAGAACTATATTGAGGTTAGTTTTCTGAATATGTAAATTGTTTCACGAAATTTTGAATATTAAATTCTGGAAAATTCGTAGAGCACAGCATGTCCAAAAATAGACGCGTCTTGGTATTTTCGTGATTTCGGGAGAACCAGGAATCAGAATCACTAACCGTTTAAAGTTTCAGAAAGCTAATGTCAAGATAATTAACATATGTTTTTCCCAGGATTTAGTACGAAATATTTTTGTGCTGTTAATTCTGTAGAACTTCTAGGTTAGTAATCAACCACCGTTACACAATACGATTTTAGGTATGTGCAATAATTTTCAAACGAATTTGAATTCGGATGACCCATAAATTCTAGCATATTTTTGACGTTAAAATCTATAGGAAACCATGCATGAAAGTCGAGTTTGCAATGGTTGACTTTTTTGGATAACAGATCGCCTCGATTTGCGTGCTATGAGCCTCGAATTAGTAAAATTCAGATTCTTTGGACAAAATTTAGGAATTAACCTAAAAATCAGAATAATAAGATTAAAATAAGATTTAGAGTAATTATTCCATAGTTAAATAAATTAAAATAAATTATCTTTTGATATGCTAAAATTGTAATACATAGGCTATTTGGACTGTGACTTGGAATCTGATTCATACCAGCTAAGGACCATAGGTGAGTACATTCTCTGTCAGTTTTTATTATGTTGATCATCTCTATAATTCTAGTTATATAGCGTACATGATTATGACACTATGGATACACGAGTTAGCATCATCGAGACCTGTCACGAGGAGTCGTGATTGGAATCCATCGTGCTAGCTCGAGACGGGGAGATATTAGTAGATTATGTGATCATACCCAACTCTACATGAATCATAGCTCACCCCACACCTCACATCGGGTGCAGCCTGACCATTACATGCCTCATAGCCTGTTATGCATAATTAGCCTGACTATTGCTCGCATCATAGCTAACTGGATGGTTAGCCTGATCATATATGAATCATAGCTAATCATATGTAACAAGACTGGTCAGTCCCAAGTCGATCACATGATATACTGATGTTTCACACACTTAGCTTGATATTCTAGTCATGTATTTCCAGTTTATAGTTCTAGCATTCACTTATATTCCAGTTTATTGTTCTAGCATGCACTTGTATTTCTGTTCATTGCTAGTTGTACCATTGATGATGATATATGCTCCATTATTTCTATTTCCAGTATTTCATTATCTTCAGTATTCTTATTTCCAGTATTTATATCCATCTTGTATTTCTTTACACTGCATTATACTTTTTGTCAATATACATGGAACTGCTATTAGTGCTTGTACTTCGCTCCATCCTGACTGAAAATATTTTTCCACACTGCGACTTAGAGGACTTATTTCCGGCACACTTGGAGATTTGGATGTTATTGTTTGCAGGTTAGACTATTTTGTTGTTTAGACTTGTATTGTATTTCGTTTATTTTCTTCGATATCTTATCGTGCTTTAGTTTCTGTGATTGAGTATTTCCATATTATATTATGATATCTGTGTCTCCTTATGGAGTTGGATATTCATGTGAGATTGATTAGGTAGTATTGTGACCTAGACAACGTTCTACCGCCGATGGTGTGATGTAGGCTGGATGTACCCACTTACTCGTGCCTCAAATTTTGGGTGCGGGTCATGACAGTACCCGAGTACCCCCCTCACAACCGAACTACAAAGAATAACCTGCATGCTAAACTGAATATCATCCAACCTGACATTGCTCGTTTACCCATAGGCACCTCTGCTATCTGATACCTTCACACATTTACACTACCTCCCATATCCACATGATGCTCCAACTCGCATACACAAATACCTACTCTCATGTATCATGGATACATGATACACTTGCTCAATCGACCACCTATACTCACTTGCCCATATAGAACACTACACTCTCCTACACCTAAATACTAAGCACACTAGTTGCCACTAATCTCACACCCACACGGTCAACAGTAATCGAGCTCCAAACCTCCCTCATAGCTGCTTGTGCAGGGGCCTAAGTCTACTACTAATCCCTTAAATTACTCCACCAAACTCAGTGTAACCTACCCACAGATACTGGCATTTACTGCTGGTACTGACTGCATACTCCACTCGACCATGCATTTGTAGTTGCCACTGCTCATAGCTCTGAACTGCACTGATATAGCACTCCCTTTCTCTATCTGAATCCTAGATTTCCAAAGGCCTGTATCCTATTTTCTAAATCCCTATTGTTATGCTATACTGCATATACGACATATTGTAGTGCTTAGTCAACCCTCCCATCTCTCTGTTGTTGTTGTCCTTGTACCCGTATATGTACACTAGGTTATACTTTCATCATTGGCATACCCATAAGCTGCGCATAGAGCACAGGTATGCATGGTGCTCACTGATATCAGGTACTCCACTATTTCCCCCTCTATTACCTGCCTATCAGTGCACTCACATACAGTCACCAACCCAACACACACACTACTCACTCCTCATTGTTCACTCACATACTTTCCTTACTACAACCGAACACGCACCAACCTCAACAAAACACTGCTAACCCCTATAATCTCCAGGCTACTACACTCGCCTCCACTGTGCTCAAGACTGCACTGAACACCCCTCGACCTGCACACATTAGAACTGCAGTACATTTTGCACTACCTGCACCCTTCACATAGGTCTGCACAGACCTTCACTAAGCCTACACACACAACACAATATACACTCCAACTCTATGTTGTACGTAGACACACACACACACACACACACACACACACACACACACACACACACACATATATATATATATATATATATATATATATATAAAGGTTTAAGATAGTATACAATACATAGAAATATAACAAAAACTAGGGGTGCATCATCCTAGTATAACACTAGCTCTATGATGCTCTTGTGATACACCCATGATACTCCTTCCAAACATTCCTAAACTCTCCCAAAAGCCCAAGAACATATCAAATATGATAATTAAAGCCTAATTAGATTAATTGATAGCTATACTAATACCAAATGGAGAAATTGACATGTTAAAGCCCAAATTTTATTGAAATACCCTTATCTCACCTCATATCATGGTTTATCAAGATACAGACTTTTCGTATCTATTTGTGGACATGTATACCCTCTCAAATCATGTCTTACATTCCAAAATCACCGATGAGATATTCCTACAAACACCTAGTGGTCCAAATTCAGATTTTTCTCATGGCCACAAAAGTCAATGTAACTTTCACCATAGGTCTCCTATGAAACTACTTTTTCTTCCTATAGGTAGCCCTAATTCATGGGTGGGTTCGTAATGGTCAAATACAACAATTATAGCCTAATTAGAAGGGAAATTTTAGAATTATACTTATTGGGAGATTGATTCCCAAATGTATCATTCCACAAGGACACAATGCAATGAATGGACACCTCCTTCTAGCTAGCTTCCTTCCAATACTTTTTTCTTATTATTCCAAGCTCCTGTCTCCATGTAAATGAAAATGAGAGTGATGAGATTGGGAATGGGTGGATTCAGATTTACTTCCAAATTTGGTGATGAAATAATTAGGAACGCAAATAGAGGCTATTCATGAATAAAGATGCTTATATAGCCTCATAATAGGGTTAGGGTTAGGTTGAGAAATATTTGAATTAACACAAAGGCCCATCTTATTCTCTCGTGAATAGGATCAACTAATCCTATAGAAGAAATATTCTATTCTTGAGTCTAAATGGGTTTAATAGACTTAATCTAGTCATGACTAACTAATGACTCAAATAGTCCAAAATCAATAAGTAACTCATTCTCCTAAACTAATGGGTCAAACCATGACTAACCATTTAATCGAATCAATGGGTCAAGTCAAGTCTAGTTAGGTCTACTAGTATTAAGTCTAATTAAATAGTCTAATCCACTAACCAATAATAATACTATTTACAATATATATTTATATATCATACATATTATATATTAAATAAAATATAAACACAATATTTATAATAATATAAAATAATAAAAATACCCCTATTGTAGAAATGTGTTAGTTACACAACCCTTAGTCAATATTTCCTACCATTCTAACGATTTGTGGTTGGATTTCGGAGCTAACATTTATGTTTTTTTACCGCTCCTGTTTTTTAAACTATCAGGAATCAGGTGGAGAAAGTGTAACTCTAGGAGATGGCTCAGCGGCACAAATTATAGGAAGAGAAAGAATAGATCTGAAGATGACATAAGGAAAAATTCTGACCCTTCATGATGTAACGACCCACTCCGCATCAATGCAAAGAACCGATTCAAATGGTGCAAGTGCGACGACCCGTCCCGCCTAGCTCGGCGAGAAGACTCGCTTAATGTAAAAGAATTCAGACTTGGCCCTTTAGAAGAAGTTCAGACTTAAACTTTTAAAGACGCGTTCAGAGTCTCGTTCGGCCGATGCAAATCATCTCTAAGGTGGATGGCTACGATGAACCTGTCTTTGCTTAGCCTGCATATCAAAAAAAATATGGACGATACCTGCTAGTCGCTAGGCGAATCACCGATGCATACTAATAAATTAGTGGACCAACAGAGCTAGGGGAATAATCCCATCTTGTATTGCTTGTCTAGAACATTGAAAAGAAGGAACTTGCTAGTGATCAATTTCCTTATGCGTCGTTCTATATGTCTCTACACAATTTCAATCCTCACATTATATTTATAGATTTGATCAAGTAAGATGCACTTATGTTTCAAGTAGACTATTTGCATGTTCCTTGTACTATACTTCTTTATATTTTTGCTATGCTCGTCATATAGAACATGCCATGTTTTAATGCTTGTCACGTGGTTTCATGCCACGGTCAGATAACACGTACATGTCTTGCATCATCTAGTTTAGCCGAAAGACCACCTAATAGTCGTTTCGTGCAAGTCTGAACCTGAAAGTATTTGGGACCGTTAGGTCGCCAAGACAGTTCCCGAACTAGGGGAATGCATTATGACAAGTTAAGCAAGAACATGATGAAGACAACTCATGGAGAAATACTCGTTCAGGACAAGAATCATACGGCTCTAGGAGCTAATAAGTATGAACAAGAATCAAGATTGAACCTGTACATGTCATAAATCTGGAAGACCCAATCCATACATGGTCATGGATAACTCATGCACGAGGCATTCATGTTCAATTTCTCGGACAATCAGTGGGGCACCAGGATCGTGCTGGCCTAGGAGGAATCATATGGGGATTCCTCATGTTTCGGCGGGATGACGGGTAGCGCCTGTTTCCTTTCGCTATACCCCATCTCCGTCAAGGAGTCCCGAGTCTATTATATTTTGGCAAGATGACGTGTAACTTCTCGAGTTCCTAGTGCTATACCCATCTCCATCAAGATACTCGTCTAAATGGCTTGTAGCGCCAACGACCCCTTGTTCATATAGATTAAGTCATCTCGCTTAGCGATAATCTACATGCGAGTCATTGCATCAAATCAAGTAATTTGAACACCTGAACATTATAATATAACACATCTGAGTAACCTGAGTAATTCATGCACCTGAGTCAGAAGCACGCTCGTGACACTTGTGTTTGCTTGTGCGATCCATGATTTTAATATATATATTCGTGCTTGATTAACTTGGTTTACTTTGGACAGTGAAAGACGAATGGTAAGTTGTTAAGTTTTGTCGTGTTACTCTTATATCGCACGACACACTACAACACAAGTTAGGCTTATATTATATGCCATGAAACTGATCCTAAGGCAAGTCTACAAAGATAACTTAATAGATGGTGCACAGAACTTATATAACATGTTTGATTTTATTGAACTGGGCGAGAAGACTCCCCACCTGTGCATTCAATATACTGATAACCCATCGGGTTGCGTACAGGGTGTCACGACCCACACCCAAAATTTGGGGCACGAGTGTGTGGGTACGTCCAGCCTACGCCGCAACATCGGTGGTAGAATACTGTCTAGGTCATAATACTGTCTAATCAATCTCACACGATTATCCAACTCCATAAGGAGGCACATATATCATAATATAATATGTAAATACTCAACCATATAACTAAAGCACGATAAGATAGCGAAGAAAATAAATGAAATACATCATAAGTCTAAACATAAATAATCTAGCTCAAACAATAACATCCAAGTCTCAAGTATGTCGAAAACAAATCCGGTACCAAAACTGCTAAAATAAACTAACTAAATAACTAGTGATCCCGGCTAGACCTCCCAGGAATCACACCTGTGCTATAAAGTCCAAGGCTGCAGCTACTCTCCCTGTGGTCCATAATATGTCGGACACCTGTCCTCTAAGTCGCAGTCTGGAAAAATATTTCCAGTCAGGATGGAGCAAAGTACAACCCAAATAACAGTTCCAGTTAATTGATAAGGACTATAAAACAATAAATAGATGATGCTATATACTGAGAGAAGACAATAAATAAATACAATGGCAAAAATAAAGAGAGAGGCAATATAGGCAATATGGTACAGTCAGTGCATATATGAAATGAAGAGAGAAAGAGCTACAATATCATATACGGGGTGATGTAGTATATGAACTAAAATGGAGAACTATAACTATTCTAAGTGTTTGAAATAGTAGTAATATGATTGGCTTGGGAACTTGTTCGATAGCTACATGGCCTGTCTAATCATACGTGAGGTGTATGATTAACACTTAACAATATTTTATACTTGTACGATAGGGATTTGATCATATCTCTTACTAGCAATTTCCTCGCCCCCAATTAGTACTGTGGATCCAACCATGATACGTCACGATACACGATTAATGTCCAATATATCATGTATAATATCTAATATCAATGTCGTGTACAATGTCAATACGATAACCAATGTAACATCTCATGACTGCAGATCCAATCTATACACTAGTCCGTGTAACATAGTGTCAAGGATCAGAAGTAAAATTTCTAAATACTTGAATTATAGAAATTATCAAATAATGAAAATTATCAGAGAATGTACTCGCCTGGAGTCCTGAACTGGCAATACCAATGTCCTTCTCCTGAAGTCTCGTAGAATAATCTAATGGTCCTATATACATATAATATAATATAATACAGCATCATCCATTATACTTGCACATACACAACCATAATTACACTGAACTCAGGGCTACACTAGGATGACACTTGTCAACTAACAGGGTCGAATGTGCGTCTAACTGCATGGGTGTCAAGTCTGTAATTACTGCGCAAAATCAAACAGTCAAACACTAACACAGGTCTCGCCAGTACGTCAGTGTACATAAGGCAGTCAACTCACAAGTCTCAGGGTCACATGGTCAAATATAAATACAGGGTATCTTTAATTAATATTAGGGGCATATAGTACATATATACATATATAATCATAACTAGCATTATCATTTAATTACTTATACAATACATATATATATATACCAATCTGAATATTATAAACGTACGCGTACGCATACGCAAACTAGTCATTGGGTTCACCGACACGGTCTAAAATTACTATCACGAAGTATGCTAACGCTAATGTTATTCACACAAGCACACATAAAATGAAAGAAGAGGGACATATTCGAACCTCGGGGTGTGCGCACGGGGACTACGATGACGATGATGACAATGACGACGATGACGATGATGGTGATGATGATGGTAATGATGAAGGTGATGATTGGTGATGATGAAGGTGATGATGATGGTGATGATTGGTGATGATGATTGTTATGATGAAGACGTTGATGATGATGATGATGATAATAAAGGTGATGCCGGAGGCTGCCAGAGTCGAGCGGCTCGGGTAAGGAGGAGGACAGGGAGGAGGGGATAGGATTCGAGCGGAAGACGCTGGTGGTGGTGAGCGGCTGTGCTCAGGGGTGACCCGGCTGCTCGGGAGGAGACCTGTCACTACCCAATTCTAGAAAATAGGATTTTTTTTTTATTTTTTTGGTAATTGTGTGTTGTTTATAATTAATTATATTTATATTTAATTGATAGTTGTACTATTTTTTTATTAGTTATTTTAGGGTTTTGGCTAGTCTGGACCCATGTCAGGCCCTAGTGGACCCATGTCCGACCCAACCAACACCCCTGTGAGACCTATTTTTGGTTTAGAATAATTATTATATTTTTAATAAGTTAGTTGGAGTGATTAGGAGTTAATTTGAGTGCATTTGGAACCCCAAACCCAAATCCCAATTAGCATGACTAATTAGGAGAGTGTTTTAGTCATTTGACTTAGCCCTAACCTTACTTTATTACACTTGGCCGGCCTTATATGCACCTGGACAGCAGCCCCCCCTTTCTCTTCTTCATTCCTTCACTTCTTCTTATTCTTCTTCTCCATTATCTATTTTCTTCTTCTTCCTTCTTCCAACAAGTCTCAAGTGTTTAGAGCCTAGACTTAGTGTGGAGGCTTGATTTGTAGGCTTGGAGGCTTGAGGGTGGTGATTTCAATGGTTTTGGAGACTTTGGCCTTGGGATTCCAACTCCCTAGAGATAAAACCTAACTTTTCTCTTAGTGGTTGCTATTATATAGTGTAATTAGTGATTTAGAACCTTCCTACACCTTAAGGCTACCCGTGGGAGGAAGTTAGAGCTTGTTTGGTTGTGTTTGGAGACTTTGACATTAGGTTTTGTGTTAATTTTGGGTGAAATCCAAGATTGGCCCAATTTTGGGTGATGCCCTAGGTTAGAAGGACCTAGGTAGTCGTGCTTGGGTGTCTTGAGGGTAAGTACGTGTCTCCGTTCGGATATGTGAAGTCGTGTCACGGAGAAATAGGCGTTTCGGGCGATTTGGGGGTTTTCGTCGTCGTAGGTTCTATGTGCGTTCTCGTTTTTGCCACAGACCTAGAATCGACGAGTTAGCTTTTTTTTTCTAGGATCTAGACATCGATTAGAACCCGTGGATAAATTTTGGGCCGATTCCGAGTAGGTTTGATATGCGTTTCACGAGGTTTTATGAACCTCACACCACGTGTTCGTCAAAATGACCGAACGGCCATTTCGACTTAGTTTCCGGGTTTCGGACTTGTGCGCACGTTGGTTTAGCTTCAGGGAGTGTATGCTAGAGTTTTAGGGTTGTATTTTATATATTTATAGTTATTTATAGGTATAGGGGTCGTTGGACGTGCGTTGGTGTTGTGTGTGGTTGTTGTGTTTGTGTGTGTCTATATATATATATATATATATATATATATATATATGAGTATGTGTATGTGTGTTTATATATATATATATATAGAGTGTGTTTATATATATATAGATATGTGTGTGTGTACCTATATATATATATATATATATCAGTGTGTATATATATATATATAGTTGTGTGTGTATATATATATATATATATATATATATATATATATATATATATATATGTATATATGTTTGTGTATATATATGTATATATATGCGTGCTTGTGTGGGTGTGTGGTGTGTCGAGGGGGAGGTGTAGTATGTAGTGGACCAGCTTGCAGTGCGCAGCGCAGCGAGGCAGCGAAGCGCAACAGCAGCAGGCAGTAGCTGCTGCAGTGGCAGCAGCAGCCAACTGCAGCAGCAGCAGTAGCAGCAAGCGCATCGGCAGTAGCAGCAAGTAGTGAGAGGGAGAGAGAGATCTATATCTATATGATAGATAGATAGATAGATAGATAGATAGATAGATAGATAGATAGATAGTTTAGTATAAGTGGATATGTATATAGTTAGATACATATATTTATGAGTTTGGTTAGGGGTATATGTATTGTGTGTATGTGGATATATATATATATATATATATATATATATATATATATATATATAGATACGTAGGTATATATTCATATGAGTTTATATATGTAGTAGCCTAGATAATTACCTAGGTGTATGTGTATATACATAAGTAGTTTACTAGAGGGGTAGTTAGTGAGGGATTAGAGGGATATCTCAATACCTTGAGATATCAAGGTATCTCGATACCTTGATATACCCAAGGAATTGAGTATCGAGCGAGGTTTTTGAGCAATTGCCTAGGAATAGGATTATAGTTGTTTTTATATGTGTATATGTATATATTTACGCGTGCTAGCATAGGTGTTAGTGGGTTTTAGGCGGGGTGCGTAGCTTAGGTCGATGTATCGGATACCGAGGGTATCTCGGTATCTCGAGGAGGCGAGTTTGAGGGTTTACTAGCTTAATGAGCTAGTTTTGACCTAGAATTTTAGGAGTATCCTAGTTTGACCTAGTGTTGACCATAATTGCCCTCGTTGACAATTAAAGTCAACGTTTGACCTAGTTTTGACCCAGAGTTAAATTTTTGGACCCCGGGTTGACTTTTTGACCCAAATTTCACCGGTTTGACCCGTTCGACCTAGAATAACCCTAGAACCTTATTTTTTATTATTTTATATCATTTTATCTCTTTAGAACCCTGTTTAACCTTACTTTTCGAAATAGGTTCTTGCGATGCCAGTCTGGATCTCGATCCTCATCTGTTGCTCAGGACGTCAGACGAGTACCTACCTCTGATTGTTTCTATTTCATGATAGCGTTTATATCACCTGTTCTAGAACTGGTACTAGTGGATCCCGTCATGAGATGTCAGGCGAGCTGGTACTAGTGGATCCCGTCATGAGATGTTATCCCCCTTACCGTGTTCAGCGGGTACTCTATCAGGTGTATTTCATCATGTGCTTCGGGTATTGATTCTCATGTGCTTCGTGTGCTCTCGCCTTCATGTGTGCGAGTTATTTATCATATACGTAACATTTTGTGGTTGGAACCAAGAGTATTAGTGTGGGAGGGGAGTAGGAGTTTGTTATTTGATCAAAGCCAAACAGTATTCATGTGTATGTCGGTTATGCAACTCAGGCATAACGGAGTGATCGTAGATTATTCATGTCTAACCTAAGACGATCACATAACAAACTTGTGCTCAAGGCACTTAGCTAGTATTCCTGTTTTCTCATGTGCAGTTACTTCTCTACTACTTGTATTGTTCTCCAGTTTTATATTGCAGCTACTTTATCTTCTCCACCATGTATTTATTTTCCTGTGCATCTTGTATACTTTTCTATTGCTAGTTATATACATCTTACCATGTATTTGGAGTTGCTTTCAGAGTTATGTACTTCGCTCCAGGCCTGACTGGGCATATTGTTTCCAGAGGATCCTGAGAATTTTTGCCCGACGTTATATGGGCCGGGCGTCGAGGAGTGTTGTGACCCGAAGACTGAGGAGGAGCCCGTCTAGGAGACGTTGTTAGCACCCTAGTTAGCTAGGTGGGTTTTCCTGGGTTGTTCCCAGTTGATATTTTGGATGACTGTACTGTATTTATTATTTTGTTGCTTCTGTGATGTTGTAGACTTTAGACTTGGACTGTATATTTGGATTTTGTATTACTCTCTTTGGTTCTCGTTTCTTTGTGATATCTTATCATGCTTTTACTCTTCTCCTAGTTATTGTGATTGAGTTATATATATATTGCGTGGTTTCCCTCCTTTTGGAGAGGTTATATTGACAAGTTTTGTGAGTTATAGATATTGTGACCTAGAATGGACCTAGACAGCGTTCTACCGCCGATTCTGTGGCGTAGGCTGGATGTACCCACGACTCATGCCCGATTTTTTGGGTGTGGATCGTGACACATTTTTTGTGGTGGCCCATGCATGATCTAGTACGCAGGTCTAGTCTCTAGGTCTACCTGTGATAGGATATAGGATATAGGCTGAGAGAGAGAATGCTCAATCACAACTAGGACCCTTCCTGATTTTTGCTAATCTTTAATTTTTCTGAAATTGTTTCTTTTGCAAATTATTGTCCTTCATTGATGATATCGTGTCTTGCACTGTATTGACTTCTTTTGATCTGTGTTCTTCTTAATTCTATTCCAACACTTGCTTTATTTGATTCTGGTGCTTCCTATAGCTTTGTGTCTGTATCTTTTGCTATTAGACACTATCTTTTTGCTGAACCTTTAGCTAGACTCTGTAAGATCACAACCGGGGGTGGCATAATCCTAGTCAGTGATTTCTACAAAGATCGGAGAGTTACCTTAGGAGGCCGGGAGTTGAGTATGGGTCTACTTGAAATGCCACTTTCGAACTACGATATTGTATTCGGGATGGATTGGTTGAGTATGCATTGTGCTAGTATAGATTGTCGTGGAGGCAGAGTGTTATTTTGTCCGCCGGGTGAGCCAGACCTTGAGTTTGCCATAGGAGCAGCGGAGCAGAGCGAGGGAGTCTTTTGTGGAGCCCTGGTGGTAGAGCAGAGGTTGCAACATCCACTGATAGCGGAGTTCATGGATGTCTTTTCGGAGGAGTTGCCAGGGTTATCTCCGAACCGAGATGTGGAGTTCTCTATAGACTTGGTGCTAGGCGCTGAGCCGATATCCCAGCACGTCTATAGAGTCAGCAATAGTGAGCTGGTAGAGTTGAAGAAGCAGGTGGATGAGCTTCAGGACAAGGGATTTATCAGATCTAGTTCTTCTTTGTGGGGTGCTCCGATACTTTTTGTGCCAAAGAAGGATGGGTCGATATGGATGTGTATCGACTACAGGGCTCTGAACAACCTCACAATCAAGAACAAGTATCCGCTGCCGCGTATTGATGATCTTTTTGACCAGTTGAGCAGAGCGAGGGTGTTTTCCAGGATTGATCTGAGGACAGGCTACCACTAGGTGAAGGTCAGGAGGGAGGATATTCCGAAGACAGCTTTTTGGACCAGGTATGGATAATATGAGTTCATAGTGATGCCGTTTGGGTTGACTAATGCCCCGACAGTGTTCATGAATCTGATGAACAATGTGTTCCATCAGCATCTGGACAGGTTTATAGTGGTGTTTATAGATGACATCTTGGTGTATTCGAAGAACTCAGAGGAGTATGAGGAGCATCTGAGGATAGTGCTAAAAACTCTCAGGAAGGAGAAGCTTTACAGAAATCTTTCGAAGTGCGAGTTTTTCCTTGACAAGGTTGAATTCCTTGGTCATGTGGTGACTGGAGAGGGGATCTCGGTGGATCTGAGGAAGATCATGGCAGTTGAGGCATGGAGTGCTTCGAGTTCAGTAGCCAAGGTCAGGAGTTTTCTGGGACTGGCAGGCTACTACAGGAGATTTGTTCAAGATTTTTCCCGATTGCAGAGCCGTTGTCTAGGCTGACCCGGAAGGACATGGAGTTTTTTTGGTCAGAGGAGTGCTAGATCGCCTTTGATGAGCTGAAGAGGAGGTTGACGACAGCTCCAGTATTGACGTTGCCATCAGTGTCTGGAGGATTCACTATCTATAGTGACGCATCGGGGAAGGGACTGGATTGTGTGTTGCAGCAGAATGGGAGGGTGATTGCCTATGCTTCAAAGCAATTACGTCCTCATAAGAAGAACTACCCTACCCACGATTTGGAGTTGGCAGCGGTCATCTTTGCTCTGAAGTTGTGGAAACACTATTTATAAGGAGAGCGTGTAGAGATATTCATAGACCATAAGAGCTTGAAGTATGTGTTTATCCAAAAAGAGCTGAACATGAGGCAGAGGAGATGGTGGGAGTTGATGAAAGACTTTGACTTAGTATTGCAGTACCATCTAGGGAAGGTGAACCTAGTTGCGGATGTGCTGAGTAGGTATCCGGTAGCTATGTGCCTGACTACAGATCGTTATCTTCTGGCAGATCTAGAGAGCTTGGGGATTGAGGTGATAGTGCCTGGAGTTGAGATACAGATGTGGGGACTGCAGATTCAGTCAGAGTTGGTAGACCGTATCAGGGCTACACAGTTTGAAGATGAGTCCCTGAGGAGCATCAGGGCACAGGTTCAGATTGGATTATTAGATGACTTCACCATTGCTGATGATGGTTCATTACGGCACGGTACCAGGTTGTGTGTGCCGAGTGGGTCATTGCGCGAGGAGGTTCTTCAGGAGGCGCATCGATCCCAGTACTCTATGCATCCAGGTACCAACAAGATGTATAGAGATCTGAGAGAGCATGTATGGTGGTACGGGATAAAGCGGGAGGTAGCACGCTTCGTATCGCGATGCTTAGTGTGCCAGCAGGTGAAGACAGAGAGGCAGAGGCCAGGAGGATTGCTCCAGCCGTTACCCATTCCGGAGTGGAAATGGGAGCATGTTGTGGTATTAAACGAAAGGATGAAAGTGTATTTCAATGACGGGGTTTATAAGAGACCCGCGCCCTTTGGCTTACAAACAAACTTGTACAATATAATCCTATACGAGGATGTGGGAGTACAATTTATTTAATCTGGGTATAAATTGCTATAGGTGTCTGATCTACGGTCGATCACTTTAGCCCTTGGACTACACGATGTTGAAGAAGTGCCGTGGAAGACAGGATGCAGCTTCGGAGGTTGCAAAGGAGGGTGGATACGCGATGCTGAAGGTCGTCGCTCCCTATTCCTTGCCTGAGCTCTGGACTCTTCTCTCTCTCTCTCTCTCTCTCTCTCTCTATCTCTCCTCCTTGGTCTCTGGTTCGATGGCCTTGTCCGATCTTCCAGTTTTTAGTTTTTCGACCTTATTCAATTCTCTTTTCCAAGTTTCGACCTTGTTCCCCATTGCTAGGGGTCTCTATTTATAGAGTTTTGGTGACAGCGACCACTTCGTCGGTGTGAAAACCGAGGAGTGGGCAGTACAGCACCCTTTTACACAACGGTTAAAATAACCAATGCCTGTGTGTAAATGACCTTTTGAGTGAGCATGTGACGCGTGTCCAACTAAGGGGACAAAAATGCGTATATCTGCTGCGAAGATCACAGCGTAGAAGCCACGTTTGTAGGTATCCCTTGTGTAGAAGAGGTTGGCGTAAAAGCCAAGTGACTGTCACCTTGGCGTAGAAGCCAGAATAGGCATAGGAGCCGAACAGGCGTAGAAGCCGAATAGGCATAGGAGCCGAGCAGGCATAGCAGCCGAGCAGGCATAGAAGCCGAACAGGCGTAGAAGCCGAATAGTCGTAGAGACTGAGAGGGCGTTGGAAGCCGAGGGAGCACTGATCCTGAGCGGGCGTAGAAGCCACTGCGTACCGTGCCGAAGTGCTGATGTGGACGTCTTAACCGGAATTACGGCTTTCGAAGATATAATCAAATCTTCCACAAAGATTTGTCATCATCTTGTATTAAATGCGGAGACGTATTTTGAAGGTCTGCAGCCCTTCTGCGCATCCGTCGCAGAGACTTGCCTTGAGGGAAACTGTCACTGCTCTGTGTAATTTGGACGTAGAGACGTGCCTCGAGCCCCGTACGAAGTGCAGCTTTTGACGTGGCAGCGATTTGTCTACTGCGGAGCGTGAAACAGCTCATGTTTGCCTGTGTAAAACAAGGCAGCGTATTCCCTTGTACGCGAAAGAGCGGTTTACGCTGGGGGGACTTTGGTAAACGACGGTTTGGTGATATTTTAACCAAATCCTCTGCATTAAATGCAGAGATCCGCCATCATACTGTGGGGTACGTCCCGAGGGGTCTGCCATCGTTTCCAGCCGTCGTCTGGGTAGCCGCGCAGCACTTTTTGTCAGGGGTCAGAGGCCAGGTTCACCGCGTGACTTGACAGGTTCATTTCGGGGAAGACGAAGCGTCCCTCGTACGCATTAACGCTGCTTTGAGAGCGGCTGAGTTTTACGCCATAGAGGCGATGAAGAACCCTGTTTTTTATGCTGGTTTGGCTCTGAAGGCCTCTGTTTGTGCTGCTCTGCATCGATGCCGCGTAGATCTTCCCAGCGTATTTTTCATGCTTTTACAAGACCCCCTTCAAAGCTTTTAAATTCCTCGGAATTTGAAACGCTTTGAATGAAGCATGAACGGCCCCTCGTAACTCAAAACGTTTCTGAATGGAGCGTTGAAACGGTCGATGTTGACTTTATGGCGGATTTATTGGGGACCGCTGTGATCTCTTTCGCCTATAAAAGGCTGGGGGGGTGAACCTGTTTTCACCACATTCCCATCACCATGCAGAGATGATCGCCGGAGCTCGTCGGGTCGATCTGAGGAAGAAGGAGATCATGTTCTTCCAGCATATCGGGAGCCGAAAAAGACGGCGTCTTCGAGCAAATGTCCACTGCAACGGTGGATCATGGAAGGATATCTTAGCCTCCCTTGCTCGGGATAATCAGCAACTTCGTATGGCGTTGCACCAGGAGAGAGGAAGGGTCGTATTAGACCACACCGCTGCTTCGGCAAGCTGCGCCTTCCCTCGATGCCCTTAGACGATGAGAGGCAGACATACTAGCTTTGTCCCGGCTTGAGCGGCGCATGGAGAATGGGATCTGCAAAATCTTTGCAGGCCCAGTTCTGTATCCTTCCGCCGTTGATCATTGTCGTGTCAGTCAATTTGCTGGAGCTGACTGACTGCTGGAGAAGATGGATGAAGAATTGAAGCCCAGCGAGAATCTGTCAGAACAGCTTCTGGGCGACCTCCAGACGACGATGAGGAAATCCTTTGTAGATGGGATTTCCCTCATATGTAATCACAAAAAATGAAGAAAAAACCCCTTTGTAGACAGGATTTTCCTCATATGTAGTTGTGATTTTAACTTTTTAATAAAAGTCGTCTTCTACTTCATATGATCGTCTTGCCATACGTTGCTGTGAAGTCTGAATATGTGCAGCTTCGACACGTCTGAATCTTTATGCCGACTCTGATAGCGAGTATTTAGGCTCCGTCTTTTACGCGTAGCGAATAGTCCATAGAACGCTGCTGAGCGTCTTTTGAACATTTAGAACTGTCCTGTTGCTAGGACTGAGAGACGGCGTAGAATTCTGAACTGTTGCTTCTCCGATGGGCAGAATTTTGTTCAGACTTCGTCTTCAAGAATGATCTCTCGAAACTCCTTTGGAACAGGGTCGAGGTTTTTGGCTGTCAAATTGATTTGCCACCTTGATAGACGGGATGTTCAGACTGGAGTTTGGATGAACCTCCAATTTTGGACCCGAGAAGAGTAATTTCTCAATGTTTGAACTCTGTATGCTTCGGGTATTTGGGATGCTCTGGGTCAAGAACGAGTATCTTCTGTGTGAACTCTTTGCAGTTGACCGCTTTGGGGACTGTTCGGATATGCGAAAAGTCGTGGAGCGTGAAATCATCAGTCTATAGCCTCTTGAGCGTAAAAACACCACCGAGCATGAAATCGTAGACTTGTGGTTCTGTAGCGTGAAGTCGTAGGTTTGTTGTCTCTCGAGCATAAAAGCTACCGAGCACAGAGGCATCCGGGCAAAAACCATAGACTTATAGCCATTGAACGTAAAGTTGTAGATTCGTAGCCGTCGAGCGTAGAAAGCTCCTTCAGCGTAGGACTGTAGATCTGTAGCCTGTGAGCGTAGAAACACCATCGAGCGTGAAATCATCAATCTTTAGCCTCTGAGCGTTAAAAATACCATCGAGCGTGAAATCGTAGACTTGTGGTTCTGGAGCGTGAAGTCGTAGGTTTGTTGCCTCTCGAGCATAAAAACTACCGAGCACAGAGGCATCCGGGCAAAAACCATAGACTTATAGCCATTGAACGTAAAGCTGTAGATTCGTAGCCGTCGAGCGTAGAAAGCTTCTTTAGCGTAGGACTGGAGATCTGTAGCCTGTGAGCGTAGAAACACCATCGAGCGTGAAATCATCAATCTTTAGCCTCTGATCGTTAAAAACACCATCGAGCGTGAAATCGTAGACTTGTGGTTCTGGAGCATGAAGTCGTAGGTTTGTTGCCTCTCGAGCATAAAAGCTACCGAGCATAGAGGCATCCGGGCAAAAACCATAGACTTATAGCCATTGAACGTAAAGCTGTAGATTCGTAGCCGTCGAGCGTAGAAAGCTCCTTCAGCGTAGGACTGGAGATCTGTAGCTCCTGAAAAGAAAATTTCTTCGAGCGTGAGGTTTGCGGATCTGTTGCTTCTGAGCGTAAACTGAGCGCCACCGAGCGTAAGATCGTCGATTTGGTATCTGCTGAGCGTAAAGTCTGTCACCACCCCATTTCCAGAGCCGAGTATTTTTTTTAATTTTAATTTGGTTAATTATGTATTATTTATAATTAATTGTATTTATAATTAATTAGTGATTGCATTATTTTTTATTTGATTGTTTTAGGATTTTGGCTAGCCTGGACCCATGTCAGACCCTAGTGGACCCATGTCCGACCCAGCCCATACCCTTGTGAGAATTATTTTGGGGCTTAGGAATATTTATTATATTTTTAGAAGGTTAGTGGGAGAGATTTGGAGCTAGTTTGAGTGCTTTTGGAACCCGAAACCCGAAACCAAGTCAAGTAGGGGCGTTTTGGGAATTTGGAACTTGTAAAACCCTTTTTATGTGCTTTGGCCGACCCATTCAGCCCCCATTCCCACCCGTGGACAGCAGCCCCCTTCTCCCATTCTCTTCTTCTTCTTCTCCTTCTTCTCCACTACTTCCTCATCTTCCTTTCTCCTTCACAAGTAAGTTTCTCCATCTTTTTCTCCTTCCTCCTTCCATTTCTTCTACTTGTGTTAACCCTAACCCTACATTCTTCCCCAACCTAGGTGGGTAGAGCTTAGATTTGGTGTTGGAGCTAGATTTGGGAGCTTGGAAACTTGGTTTGGAGGATTTGGAGCATTTTGGAGATTTTGGCTTGGGATTCCAACTCCCAAGAGGTAAACCCTAATTTTTTCCCTTGTAATTATTTTTATATAGTGTAATTAATAGTTTAGAACCTTCCTAGACCCTTAGGCTACCCGTAGGAGGAAGTTGGAACTAGTTGGGTAGTGTTTGGAGACTTTAACACTAGGTTTTGTGTCAATTTCGGGTGAAATCCGAATTTGGCCCAATTTTGGGTGATACCCTAGGTTAGACGGACCTAGGTAGACGTTGTCGGGTGTCTTGAGGGTGAGTGTGTGTCTCCGTCCGGACACGGAAAGCCGTGTCGCGGAGAAACGGGCGTTTCGGACATTTTTGGGGGTTTTCGTCGTCGCCGATTCTAAGTGAGTGCGCGTTTCCGCCACGGGCCTAGAATCGACGCGGTAGCACTTTTTCTAGGATCTAGACATCGTTTAGGATGCGTGGGTAAATTTTGGGCCGATTTCGAGTTCGTTTGGTGTGCGTTTCAGGAGGTTTTCCGAGCCGCGCACCACGTGTTTGTCGGAATGACCGAACGGCCATTTCGATTTGGTTTCCTCGTTTCGGGCTTGTGCGCGCGTTGGGTTAGCATCGGAGAGTGTGTGCTAGAATTCTCGGGCTACATTTTATATATTTATGGGTGTTTGTGCGTGTCGGGGTCGTTGGGCGCACGTTGGTGGGGCGTTGTGAGCGTTGTGTAGTGTTGTGTTTATATATATATATGTGTATATATATATATATTTGTGTGTGTGTTTATATATATATATATATTTATATATATATGTGTGGTTGTGTGTTTGTGAGTGTGTTAGTGAGTGCTTGTGTGCTTGTGTGAGTGTGTGAGTGAGTGCTTGTGTGAGTGTGTAGGTGAGTGTGTGTGAGTGTGAGTGAGTGTTTATAGGTATATATATATGAGTTTATGTATATATGTATATATATTTATATATATATGTATAAGTGTTTGTGTGTGTGGTTGTGTGTTTGTGAGAGTGTGTGCTAGTGTGTGTGAGAGTGTGTGTGTGAGAGTGTGTACTAGTGTGTGTGAGAGTGTGTGAGGGTATATATATATACATGTATGTGTGTGAGAGTGTATATGTATATATATATATATAGATATATGTGTATATATATATATATATGTGTGTTTATATATATATATATATATAGATATATGTGTGTGCTTGTGTTTGTGTGTGTGTAGATATATATGTTAGTGTATGTTGGTATATAGGTATTAGTATATATGTTAGTTAGTGTGTATATATATATATCTATAGAGTTATATATATGTATATATATGTATGTATATATATAGATATATATATATGTGTATATGTATAGGAGTGTGTGTGTGTGTTTGTAGCTAGAGGGGGGGGGGACTGAATCTGGGAGCAGCAGCAGCAGTGTGCTGCTGTGGGCAGCAGCCACAGCAGCAGCTTCAGCAGCAAATTCAGCAACAGTGGCAGCAGCATACGCAGTAGCAGCCACAGCAAACGCAGCGCTAGCAGCAGCAGCAAGCTCCAGAGTAGCGAGGGCTAGTGAGGAAGGAAGAGAGATTGATATATATATGCTGATAGATAGATATATAAATAGATAGAAATATAGATAGATAGATAATAAGTTAGTTAGATAAATAAATAGATAGATACATAGATACATAGATACATAGGTAAGTAGGTAGCTAGATATAAATAGATAGATAGATTTATGAATAGATAGATATCTAGATACTATATAGATATTAGATGGATAGGTAAATAGTTTGATACATAGATAGATAATAGATGGATAGTTAGATAGATATTAGATAGGTAGATACTAGATAATAGATAGTTATATATATAGATACTTAGATAGATAGCTAGATAACTACATAGTTATTTAGGCAGATAGACCGTTAGATATCTAGATAGATATATTTATATATTTGAGAGTGAGGTAAGGTAAGGTAAGGTAAGATGTATAGATATAAGGTATGTGTATATGTGTATTGTGTGTATGTGTGAATATAGATACATATAGCTATGTAGATACTTATATGTGTTAGATATATGTATAATAGCCTATATATATAGTTATATAAAGGTATAGAAACTAGATATAGATATATATGTATTGAGAATGGGTATAAGGTAAGGTATATATGTGTTGTGAGATATATATATATATAGATATATAGGTATATGCCTATATATATTAGATATATGTATTTTAGCCTAGATTATAGCTAGATATATATGTTTATGCATAGTTAGCTAGCTAGAGGGGTAGTCGGGTTGAGTTTAGAGCGGTATCTCAATACCTTGAGATACCAAGGTATCTCAATACCTTGAGATACCAAGGTATCTCAATACCTTAAGATAACCAAGGTATTGGGTTTCGGGCGGGGTATTTGAGCAATAGCCTAGGAATAGTATTGGAGTGATTTTTATATGCTTATGTGTATATATTTACGCGTGCTAGCATATGTTTTAGCGGGTATAGGCGGGGTATATAACCTAGGTTGAGGTATCGGATACCGAGGGTATCCTGGTATCTCAAGGAGGCGAGTTAGTGAGTTTTCTAGCTTAATGAGCTCGGTTCGACCTAGAATTTTAGGAGCACCCTAGTTTGACCTAGCTTTGACCATAATTGTCCTCGTTGACCGTAAAAGTCAACTTTTGACCTAGTTTTGACCCAGAGTTGACTTTTCGAACCTAGAGTTGACTTTTTGACTCAGATTTCACCGGTTTGACCCGTTTGACCTAGAACGACCCTAGAAGCCTATTTTTAGTTATTTTATATCTGTTTAACTCATTAGAACCCTGTTTAACTTGCTTTTTGCATTAGGTCCTTGCGACACCAGTTCGGATCGCCAGTTGCTCAGGACGTCAGGCGAGTACATTCTCTGATTAGTTTCTAATTTATGATATCTCCTATGTTTACTGTATCTAGTGTAAATATCCATGTTCTTGACACGTTGGTTACACGGATTGGTATACACGGATCTCGTCATGAGATGTTATTCCTTATTCATGGTGTAGTTTGTACAAGACTTGTTTCCTTGATATCTTGTGCTTGTACAGACACTGAGACCCGGGGAGATTTGCTACCTCCCTAGGGAATCCCGTGCCATAGCGTACCATGATTGGATCTACTATACCAGTCGGGGGTTTGGGGAGTACTTTAGTGTAGATATGTGATCATACCCAACTTTATATGCACCATAGCTCACCCCACATCTCACGTCGGGTGCGGCCTGACCATTTACATGCTCCATAGTTGTTACGTGTGATTAGCCTGACCTCTACATGCATCATAGCTAACCAACGGTTAGCCTGACCTTACATGAACCATAGCTAATCACATGTAACCAGCCTGATCAAGTTCCCAAGCCGATCACATGTTAAAGCTAGTACTCACACACTTAGTCATAGAATTCTTGCTCATTGACATATTGTTCTTTTCCTGCATTTACTTACAGTATTTCCAGTATTTCTCTCATTGTACATTTCTCGTACCTATACATGCATCTGGTATGTTTCCATCTAGAACTGCTACATAGTTTATGTCATTTATATAGAACTGCTATTTAGAGATGTACTTTGCTCCTTCCTGACTGGAAAATATTTTTCCAGACTGTGACCTTAGTAGACTGGTTTCCGACACACTTGGGGGATTGGATGTTACTGATTGCAGGTATGATTATTGTGTCATTAGACTTGTGTTGTATTCTTTTATTTTTTTCCTATCGTGCTGTAGTTGTGATTGAGTATTTCTAGATTTATTTTATGATATCCACGTCTCCTTATGGAGTTGGATACTAGCGTGAGATTGTTTAGATAGTACTTGACCTAGACAGCGTTCTACCGCCGATGCTGCGGCGTAGGCTGGACGTACCCACGCTCTCATGCCCCTAAACCAGGTGCGGGTCGTGACAAAGTCATAGGTTTGTGGCCTCTCGAGCGTAAAAGCTACCAAGCACAAAGGCATCCGGGCGTAAAACCATAGACTTATAGCTTGCGAGCATAAAATCGTAAATCCGTTGCTGTCGAGCGTAGAAAGCTCCTTTAGCGTAGAACCCGCTGAACCGTCTTGCACGAAAAAAACCTTTCGAATTCGCTGACTGTCCGTCTTTCGAGGGTAGTGGGCTGACGTAGCATCCAATCATAACCAACTCTTAATTGCGAGATTCGGTTGGGGTCTCGAGGGGTTCGTCCGAGGATTCGAGGAGTCGACTCGGATTGCATATATACCCCAAGCTTTTGAGAGAAAAACTTTTTATCTGTCTTCTGCGAAAGAGAGCTTTCGACTGTTCAAGTTTTTCTTCGTTCCTTCTCTGAGCACTTCGAGTCCTCAGAAATGGCGCCGAAACAAACTCCCTCCGCTAAGGGAAAGAGCGTAGGTTCTTCTTCCCGTTCTTCGGTACCGGCGAGAGAATCTTCGGTTGGGCGAGGTGAACCTCCTTCTGAGAGGAGTATCCCGCCGACGAGCAGCGCACCTGGCCTTAGAGGTAGAGCTTTTTGGGATGACACAAACGACGAAAAATCCTTCGCACACGTTGATCGTGACCGCGCTAGGTCGCCTTCTGTGCTGATAGCCTCTTTTGAGGAAGATGACGCACGGAGACGTTTTCATCTTTTACGCCCACATTTCTAATGTGCCAGCGTAAAACTCCATATTTTCGTAGTTCTGAGCGTAAAAGCTCTGGGTAACGAAAATTTGGGGTATATCGTAAAATTTGAATTTTACGCCTATGGAGGAGACTTTCGGCATATAAAGACCAAATTTGCACAATCTTGGCGTAAAGCACAGACTGTCGTTTCTTTGGTCCGCACTTGTGCAGGATTTGTAATGACCTATTTTCCTTGCACCTTTGCAGTTGATTTGGGTAAGTCTCCACTGGCTGAGGTGATGGGCTCCGCTGCCGGGATGCTGTACTCGAATTACCTAGAGGATCTGTCCCATATGGCATTTCCCATCTCTGGATCCCAGTATCCTGAGGGAAGGGAGTTTCTGATATCGGCCTAGGGTGAGCGAATGCTGTTGAGCATGATCAATGGCGAACCCTTGACACATGTAGACGGGGAGCAGTACATAAAGCCGGCTTTCCTCTTCGGGGACATGATTGATAAACGGTCCCAGACGAAGCCCAAGAGGGAGCCTTGGGTCTTCTCTGCCGGGAATTTGGTCTTGTATCTGCCGACGATGCCGAGGGATTATCCTATCTCGGCTTTCTCCCATGCGACGCATCCTAGGAAGATGTCGTGGAAGCTGACTCCTGATCTTCACGGGAAGCCGGGGAAGATCTTTCATCTGAAAGGAGCTGACCAGGGGTCGTTTGTCAGTCGCCCTTCTGACGTTGTGACGCTGTTCCGGGGGCTGTGCCCGGGTAGTGTCCCGAGTGAAGTTAGCTCGGTGATCCAGCCTGTCCAGTTGCCGACCTTCTACAACGACTTTATGGGTCGAGGTGGGGTATATCCCAAGGAGAATCCTCGGTGCAACGGGTGGATCGCCCCAACGAACTCCCGATGGAGATGCCTAGTTGATTGGGCCTTGTCGCACTTCCGAAGAGAGCTGGAGGACATTGGACTATATGCCGCCGTGAGTGCGACGAGTGTTGGGTTGCCTCCTAATGCCAATTTGTTCTTGGCACTGATGGAGCGGTACATTCCGCTCACCGGGACCTTTGCCACTCCACTGGGGGAGTTGGGATTGGCCCTCCATGAGATGGCAGTTGTCTCGAGATTGCCGATGGGGGATACCCCATATGAAGAGTACATTCCCACCAACCGGGAGTTGGGGGATTTGGACCCTCGGGTGGCGAAAGTATATCAGGAGCTGATGTGTCAGTACTTCGCGTGCACCATTTTTTATGACGAGCCCTCTGATTTGGCCCACACCACTAAGTGGATGTCCTACCTCTTCTTCCATCGGGCTAGGACCGCCAAGTCGGAGAAAGCCTCGGGGGGCAAGAATGAGCCCGTGAACTACTTGGGCGTCCTCAGTGCCCAGGTTGTTGAGGCTCTTATGGAAGATGCCAAGGCTCCCGATCAGATTCTCGCTGAGGGGGTAGGAAAATACCCCGAAGGTACCAAGGCCCACAGTTATTTGAGGCGCTGTCGCAGGTCTCTGTCTAAGGAAGCCCAGCTGGCTGGTTTCCTCTCCATATGGCTGCGTCGAGTGGTAGTGCCTGGCATTGCGTCCGCGGATCGTATTCACCGGAACATCCTGTGGCCCGCAGTGCGTCTGGTATTTGGGGCAAGACTGGGCTTGCTTCCCGCCATGGTGTGCCGTATTCAGGCTGGCCTGAGGGCCATGACCGATGTGTTGCTCGTCGACGAAGCTCGGCGTGAGAGTTTTCCCAGGGTGGAATTACCATACCTGTATCTGATGGGATGGTTAATTCTCCACCATTCCCGGGTGATGTCTCCCGGTTCCGGTAGCAGCTCAGGTGGATTATTCCTGCTGAATTACAGGGATTCTACCTGGAATGTGAACACAGTCTTGGACTGTCGGTTAGTGTTGAACCTCAGCCATGGCTGGAAGATCCTCTGTACTCCCCCTTCGGTACATCGCAACCAATCCGGGGTGTGGCTTGAGGATTCAGGGGGAGAGAAGACCGAACTTTCCCTGGAGGCTTTCAATTGGTTGGTCTGTATCAGACCATCCCATCTGCTGTATAGGAGCGAAGACTATTGCTTCTTTGAGCCCTACTTGCCTAGTCGATTTGCCAGACAGTTCGGGTACGATCAGTTGCACGTGGGTAACGCCGTCACCAGCTTCAGGTCCAGGGGTGGACTCATTGATGGAGCTAGAGGGTGGCGATATTTTATCATGGGTTGCACAGGGGCAATTTTTATCGTGCTGGACGTTACAATCTCCACGGAGCTGCGCATCCTTCATTCTTACGCCCAGTTCTATGTGGCGATTAACACCTTCCATCGCGATTTTGACATACGTGGAAGCTTCATAGTGCCTTCTGCCAAGCCTGGGGGAAGAGTCGAAATCCCCTCGGTCTCTTCTGACGAGGGTGAGGAGTTTGGTACTCCGGATGAGCCTCTGGTGCCGTTGCCGAGGTGTGCAGTGCCTCCGCCGGCGGGGGCTTTGGTAGTCTCGTCTGGGAAGCGACGGGCTTCTGCTCCGAAGGAAGCTTCCCTTCGTAAGAGGAGGAAGGAGACGGTTGCTTGTCCTTTCCGCATTCCTGGTATTGGGGCTCCTGTGAGTGAGCCGGCATCTCCCTGTATCAGGGACGATTCTTTGGCTGGAGGTTCCTCGCCTTTTAGAGAGGGACCTTCTACAGTTCTGGCTGGTGGCGCCGGAGAGTCCTCGCTAGAGGTGGCTGTCGCTGCGGCTGCTTCAAGCAGCGGAGCGGGATTGCCTATGTGGCCGTGGCAGATGGGAGAACCTTTCCCGAGGTCAGCAGTGGGTGAAGTTGTTCTGTGTCAGCGAGCGCGCTTAGCGAGACTCCGGCTGACGAACCACGACCGCGTCTTGGGGAAGGCTTGACCGAGCTTTTGGCGATGTCGGTCGGCCCACCTCCTTCTCCAGGTATGACAGTTCGTATCGCGTCATTAAGGCGTGGTTTAGCCACCTCGGCTGCAGACGCGTCGTATATGCCGTTGGCTCCGGGTAAACGTCGTTTTTCTTATGTCTCCTCCTAGGAAGATTACCATTGTGTTGACATTTTGCTTTCTTGTCCTCTTTTCAGGGGATGACGTCCACGGGGAGTACAGCGTTGAAGCGCCTTCTGGCTCTGCTCCGGCTCCTGGCGATGTCGTGGAGGCGCCTAATTCCGAGGCGGAAGCGTCTTCGGGGGCCAGCTTGCCTGGAGAGGTTTCGTCGTCTCAGGAGGGGGACGAACTTGTCATCGTGACCTCGCCTTTCGCGAGTATGCCGATGACTTCGATCGTTGCCGTCGCTCCTTTTTCAGCCGCGCCACCAGTCGAGGCGGCGTGGCTACCTCATTTGCAATTGTCCCTGGAGAGGGAGTTACTAGCATCGCGGCCACTCCGGGCGTCCAATCGGGTTTAGTCGCGTTGGTCGAGCAGCATACCAGCCTTGTCTACGCCGGTTTAAAAACGATGATACCGATGGTGTTGGCGAGGAATCTTGACTTTGAGCTCCTGAAGAAGACTTCTCAGCTTTAGATCGAGGTTGTCAGGGGGCTTGGCAATCCTGGAGCAGCTGATGCTCTGGAGGCGGTGGTTAATGATTTAGAGCAACCTATTAACGAATACTTGCAGCGGGCTGAGGGCAGCCCTTATGCTGATGTCCAGGCTCGATATGACCTCATGGCTGAGCGGCTCGCTACAAAGCTTGAAAGCCTAGACAACTCTATCCAGAAGCATAAGCTGGGGGCGGATAGGAGGAAAGCTGTTGTGGAAGAAGCTCTTGCTGTTGAGACGAAGTGTCGATCTGAGCATCAAGAGAATGCAGCGAGGGCCTCCAAGCTGAGGGAAAAACTTGCTCGGGCAGAGGAGTGGGCTTCCCAGTCGTTGGCAGGCTTAGAGGTAGCGACTGGTCGACTGAGTGAAGCGCGACGGGATCTGGACCGTGCGGAAGCTGCCCGTGCGGGCTGTCTTCGGGCAAGGGCTAATCTGACCCTTACGCATACTCCCGAGGCACAGCTGGAGCGGGCTCGCGCTGATGCCTTGGCCCTTAGGAATGAGAGGATAGCTGCACTGGAGCGGCAGATTCGTGGTCTGATTACTCCGCCATCTTGATGTATCTCTCCCTATATAATTCCGCCTTCTTATGGAAATGAATAAAAGCGGCTCTTTTCTGACTGTTGTGAACCCGTCATTTCGGAATGTAAATGACAGTTTTTTAGGTGAGAGGAATATCAAAGGTAATATGGACCTGATATACTCTCGATAAACCTTTTTAGCAGGATATATCTATTCAGAGGTCGTACAGACATGATAGGATATGACCTAACTAGTTTCTTTTTTTGGAGTAGTTTTGTCAGAATTGAGATTCTCGCTATATTCTGCCTGAGAAGGGGGGAATTAAGCGTAGTATCTTTTCAGGAATTTGCCGTTGATGGAAGCCATTAATAGGTCCCCGTTAGGCTGGGCTATCCTGTAGGCGCCGTTCGAGAACGTTGTCTCGATCACATAAGGGCCTTCCCACTTGGGCTGGAATTTGCCTTTACTTCTGTGAGTTAAAATCATCGGCCTTCTTACGGGCAGAACTAGCTCGCCGACCTTGAACACCCTTTCCTTTACTTTATGGTTGAAAGCCCTGGAAATGCGCGCTTGGTAGAGCGCGATGCGCTGTTGAGCTTGGAGGCGTTTCTCGTCTAATCCTTCTAGCTCCTGAAGCCTTAAAAGGTCATTCTTTTCTTGAGTTAGCTTATTAGCCACGGCTATTCTGAGCGACGGGATCTGGAATTCAATGGGAAGAACTGCTTCGCTCCCGTAGACTAGCGAGAATGGGGTACAACCTGTCGGCGTTCGTACCGTCGTGCGGTATGCCCAGAGGCATTCGCCCAGCTTCTCATTCCAGTCTCTCTTGTTTGAAGAGATGAACTTCTTCAAGAGTTTAATAATGGTTTTGTTGAAAGCTTCCGCAAGACCATTAGCAGCTGGATAGTACGCCGTAGAGGCAATATTGTGTATCCGGTTTTTATCGCAAAACCGATGGAACACTTGGCTGATGAACTGGGGCCCATTGTCGTGAATTATCCTCCGGGGTACCCCGAAGCTATAGATGACGTAATGTTTAATGAAGCTGATCACGTTGGATGTCTTTACCTCAGCGAGAGGGATTGCTTCGGCCCACTTGGAAAAGTAATCCGTGATGGCCAGTATGAACTGGTGACCCCTGGAAGAAGACGGGTGAATAGGACCGATGATGTCCATTCCCCATGCTTCGAAAGGCCAGGATGCGACCGTAGGATGTAGATGCTCCGACGGTTGATGTATGAAGTCTGCATGAACCTGACAGGCTCTGCAATGCTTTGCATATTGTATTGCATCTGCGATCATGGAAGGCCAGTAATAGCCCATTCTTCTGATGCGATCCTGTAGCTTAGGCCCGGGTTGATGCGCTCCGCATACGCTGTCGTGAGCTTCACGAGTAATTTGTTGTGCTTCGGCGCCAGAGAGACACCTCAACAGTAGTCCGTCGTAGGTCCGGCGATACAGGTATTGTGAAGATGCATCGAAGTAGAAGCATAACGATCGTCTCTTGACGGATACTGCTTCCTTGGGGTCCTCTGGTAAGATTCCGTATGCCACGAAATCTATGCAGGAACTTGTCCAATCTCTTGTAGGAGGATCGGTGTTTACAGCATAGCTGCATTCTGTGTGACAGCTGTTCTTCACACAGAATAAATCTCTGTTAAGAAGGATTACCGAATCTTGCCTTCTTATAGGAGTAGCTAAGTCTGCAGCCAGGCTGGCCAGGGCATCAGCTTCCAGATTCTGAGATCGAGGCACGTGCTTTAGGAAGAATCCTTTGAACGTTATGGCTATTTCGATTGTCGCCTGGTGATAGGGGATGAGGTCCGAGTTACGGACTTCGTATATTCCCCTGACTTGATTGACGATGAGCAGAGAATCACCGAAAGCTTCCAGGGACTCTACCCCCAGCTCTTTAGCAACCTGGAGCCCGATTAGTAGAGCGTTGTATTCCGCGACGTTGTTGGAGCAGGGCTCGCTAAGAGAGTATGCCCGGTAGATGACGAGCTGATCAGGGGTAACTAGGACGACTCCCACTCCTGAAACGATATTTCCCTTAGGACCGGTTCTGGAGGCGCCATCGAAGAATAGTTGCCATACGTCACCTTGTCTTGCGAAATTATATTCCGCAACTTCATCAGGGATGTCTTCGTATAGTTTGGAGGTTTCCGGGATCGGATGAGCCGCCAGGAAGTCGGCCAGTGCTTGGCCTTTGATAGACTTCTGTGGGATGTATACCATGTCGTATGGTGTTAGCAGCATCGCCCAAGTTGCGAGTCGGGAGTTAAGGGCACTTGGCTTGCTCATCAGCACTCTGAGAGGGTTGATCCTGGAGATGATATGAATAGTCTGGCCGGTGACATAGTGCCGCATTTTCTGGACGGCGAACATCAGAGCCAAGCATTCCTTCTCCACTGGGTTGTACCGGTGTTCGGCCCCGACCATCATCCTGCTGAGGTAGTAGATAGCCTGTTCATGACCCGCATCATTTTTTCTTCGCGAGGAGAGCTCCTAGCGAATGATCCATTGCCCGAACGTACAGCAAGAACGGTTTTCCCATGACGGGAGGAACCAGAACTGGCGGACTGGTTAGGTAGCGTTTGATATCCCCGAACGCTTGCTGACAGGTTTCGTCCCATATGAAGGACACACCTTTCTTCATGAGATGAGAGAAGGGCTGACATCTCCCCGAGAGGTTGGATATGAATCGCCGGATATAAGCCAGACGTCCTTGGAACCCCCTGAGTTCCCTCAGATTATGGGGCGGTCGCATTGCCACGATCGCTTGGACTTTGTCTGGGTCTACTTCGATGCCCTTGGTGGTAATGACAAATCCCAGAAATTTGCCACTGGATACACCCAAAAAGGATTTTGTAGGGTTCATCTTGAGTTGATGCTGGCGCATTAACTTGAATACCGCCCTCAGGTCTCGAATGTGATCATCTTTGAGGCGGCTTTTGACAGCTATGTCGTCTACGTAACATTCTACTGTTTTGCGTAAATGCTTACGGAATATGTTACTCATAGCCCGTTGGTATGTAGCCCCGGCGTTCTTTAATCCGAAGGGCATGACCGTATAGCAATATACCCCCAGTGGTGTCCGGAAGGCAGTGTGCTTCTCGTCTTCAGGATGCATCTTGATCTGATTGTATCCTGAGAATCCGTCCATGAAAGACATGCGTTTGAAGCCGCAGGTGTTGTCGATCATGATGTCCGTGATGGGAAGAGAGAATTCATCTTTGGGGCAGGCCGCATGCAGATCTCGGTAGTCGATGCAGATACGTACCTTCCCATTTTTCTTCATGACTGGGACAACGTTGGTGACCCAGTCGGGATGTTGTTCCTCCCGGATGAAACCGCAGGTTATTAACTTCTTGACTTCAGCCTCGATGGCGTCCATCATATCTGGGTGGAATCGACGTTGGTGCTTCTTTACCGGCTTCGAATCGGTCAATATATTGAGCTTATGAGTAGCTACCTTCGGGTCTAGGCCTGGCATGTCCTCATAATCCCACGCAAAGACGTCAATATATTCCTTTATCAGCTGTATAACTTCTTCCCTTTCAGCTGGGGGAAGATTGTTACTGATAAATATTGGCTTTGGTGAGAGTTCACCCCCAAGATTGATTTGGATGACTTCGTCCTTGGTGGGAGGTTCTCTCTGTTTGAAGCAGAATTCCTACTGCGTATCCACTCGTTGAGCCCAGGGGTCATTCTCGAACGGCTCCGTATCCTGCTCCTCGGCTTCTGAGGGATGCGTCATCACCGTATTCCCTGATAGTGCTTGTTCGAGAGCTTCTGGCGAGTTGGAGGGCGACGAGTCGTCCTGGAAAGAGGAAAAGGGGTCCTCATCTGGCTCGGAAGTCGCGAGGGAGGTGGCATACCCTAACCCGAGACGAGTTTGTTGATAGCGGGGGTTGCCGCGCGGTGGCGTTCGTCTGCCTCTTTCGTAGTTGAGGCCTAGCTTTTGTTTCAAGTCGTAGCCCATGTTTTGCATGATCCTTACCGCTTGCGGGCTATAACGGTGAATTTGTATTTTCCCGGTGTCGTCATCGAAAGGATCTTCTTGGACAGTCGGTAGATTCCGCATGCGACCGAAGACTATTGAGCGCTGACTGCTGTAGGTAGGAGGGACGATGAAGATAGAATCCTCATGTGGCCCATATATCGTGACGACGTTGGATGATGATGCTACTTCCCAGACATATGGGCGGTAGGAGTTTATAGCTTTCAGGAATTTTTGTGCTATGGGTTCTACTTCGTCATGTGGAGTGGGTCCCTGTCCTTACTCAGAGGTAATATGGACATGATAATTTTTGTGGACTTAACATTACTGGCGTACTTAGAATTTTAAGTACGAATGTTAAGTGTAGACGACAATCGATATCAGAGGTAATATGGACATGATAATTGACGGTCGAAAGTTTATTCAGAGGTAATATGAACATGACAAACTTTGTGATAGTGACTCCATCGGAGAGGGAGGCACATATCTGCTTAGAGGTAATATGGACATGGCAATTTTTGTGGACTTAACATTACTGGCGTACTTAGAATTTTAAGTACGAATGTTAAGTGTAGACGACAATCGATATAAGAGGTAATATGGACATGATAATTGACGGTCGAAAGTTTATTCAGAGGTAATATGAACATGACAAACTTCGTGATAGTGACTCCATCGGAGAGGGAGGCACATATCTGCTACTCTGCCGTAGTGATCGTTCCCTATAGACGTAGAGTTATGACCTTGGCATCGATTAATTCCTGAATTCTCCTCTTTAGTACATAGCAGGTCCTTGTAGGGTGATGAGTGTACTGATGGAAGAGGCAATAATCTGGGTCATCGATTCTGCCGGCCCTTTCAGGATATCTGGTGTCGGGTAGCTGAAGCTTACGTTCCTTCCTTAATATATTGAAGATTTCAATCATGTCATCCTCTCCGAAGGAGAAAGTTTCTTTCGGTCGTGGGGCTTTTGATGCCTGAGTTTTATGGTCTTCCGGTAAGATAGCCGTTGTTGCACCATCTTTGAATCCTGTGGACATTCTACCCCTAGCTTTGGATGCTGCTTTATTTTGTCGAGGTGAACTGCCCCCAGACACGCTATGGTCTCCGGTCGTAGAAACTGAATCCGCAGGAGTTGTCTCTGGTCGTACAGGATTAGATTTTGAAGGTTTGGGATTAGCAGTATATCCCAACCCGAAACGAGTTTGTTGATGGCGGGCATTACCCTGCACTGGTGTTCGTCTACCCTTTCCATAGTTGAGGCCTTGCTTTGATTCCAAATCATAACCCATGTTCTGTATAATCTTCAAAGCTTGTGGGCTGTACCTGTGAATTTGTATTTTCCCACTCTCAGGCTCGCAGAATTCTTCCTGTCCAACCGGACCGTTCCGTTTGTGTTTGAAGACTATTGGATGCTGATCGCCGCGGGTAGGAGGGACAACAAAGGCATTATCTTCATATGGTTCATACATCATGATGACATTAGATGTTGATGCATCTTTCCATACGATCTCTCCCCGTCTGACGGTTAGGGGTTCTAAAACCTGTTCACGGCTCCTGTCTTTGCCCTTTCGGATTAGATAGGTACGCAGGTCAGGAGGATTTGCCGAAGAGGAAGACGAAGGCTTGTATCTTCTGCTCCCATCAGGGGGTAGGCGGAGACTGGGCACCCCGGTTTTCCCTATACCACCTGTATACAACAGGCTGGCCAACTGGGCGGCGGATAATCCCTCGGGAGGGGGTCTTTCCTCAATCTGAGCTTGTTTTATGCCGAGGGACTGTGCCTGGCATAACTTGGAGATTCGTTCAGTCTGGCGTGAGGCTGGAGAGGCCCTCAGTCGGCCATTAGCTTCTCGCGTAATCCGGAGAGTAGGCAGCTCACTCTTTTGCTGGCGTAAAGGCCGAGTAGTTGAGTATTCACCCGCTTGCTTCCCCTTGCGGAGATCGCAGCGCTCATCTGGTTCACCATAAAGGTCAGATGTCGTTTTGCACGTAGAGCGTGATCTGTACTTCTGATTTGGTGTTGAGGCACCATTAGAGGTTTTGCCTGTACCGCGCGTAGCGGGAGACTGATTTCTGCGCATATAGCGCAGTGGATACTCCTGAGTTAGCGCTGAGGCTTTGCCAGAAGCTTTGTCTGTACCGCGCGTGATTTCTACGCGTATAGCGCAATGGATACTCCTGGGTTAGCGCTGAGGCTTTGCCAGAAGCTTTGTCTGTACCGCGCATAGCGGGAGACTGAATTTTACGTGCGGGGCACGGAGGGAGCGATGCTACCACCTCATTGGTCGGAGAGATCGGAGAGTCCACAGGAACGGCAGAGGATGTCTTGGGCATCCACACTTTACGTAGCTTCCTGGTGTCTTGGATGGAAAGGGAGTGAGAGCTACCCCCAGTTCGAAGCATGTCTTCGTAGGCAGACTGGTCGAAATGAATGACCAGTGTCTTCTTCATGGTTCCTACGGATACCGCATCGTGTTGAGCAATTACTTTCTCGTCAGAAGAGAAAGATGTCCCCAGCAGAGTCGCCATCTTGTTTGTGGTATTAAACAAAAGGATGAAAGTGTATTTCAATGACGGGGTTTATAAGAGACCCGCGCCCTTTGGCTTACAAACAAACTTGTACAATGTAATCCTATACGAGGATGTGGGAGTACAATTTATTTAATCTGGGTATAAATTGCTATAGGTGTCTGATCTGCGGTCGATCACTTTAGCCCTTGGACTACACGATGTTGAAGAAGTGCCGTGGAAGACAAGATGCAGCTTCGGAGGTTGTAAAGGAGGGTGGATACGCGATGCTGAAGGTCGTCGCTCCCTATTCCTTGCCTGAGCTCTGGACTCTTATCTCTCTCTCTCTCTCTATCTCTCCTCCTTGGTCTCTGGTTCGATGGCCTTGTCCGATCTTCCAGTTTTTAGTTTTTCGACCTTGTTCGATTCTCTTTTCCAAGTTTCGACCTTGTTCCCCATTGCTAGGGGTCTCTATTTATAGAGTTTTGGTGACAGCGACCACTTCGTCGGTGTAAAAACCGAGGAGTGGGCAGTACAGCACCCTTTTACACAACGGTTAAAATAACCAATGCCTGCGTGTAAATGACCTTTTGAGTGAGCATGTGACGCATGTCCAACTAAGGGGACAAAAATGCGTATATCTGCTGCGAAGATCACGGCGTAGAAGCCACGTAGGTAGGTATCCCTTGTGTAGAAGAGGTTGGCGTAAAAGCCAAGTGACTGTCACCTTGGCGTAGAAGCCAGAATAGGCATAGGAGCCGAACAGGCGTAGAAGCCGAATAGGCATAGGAGCCGAGCAGGCATAGCAACCGAGCAGGCATAGAAGCCGAACAGGCGTAGAAGCCGAATAGTCGTAGAGACTGAGAGGGCGTTGGAAGCCGAGGGAGCACTGATCCTGAGCGGGCGTAGAAGCCACTGCGTACCGTGTCGAAGTGCTGATGTGGACGTCTTAGCCGGAATTACGGCTTTCGAAGATATAATCAAATCTTCCACAGAGATTTGCCATCATCTTGTATTAAATGCGGAGACGTGTTTTGAAGGTCTGCAGCCCTTCTGCGCATCCGTCGCAGAGACGTGCCTTGAGGGAAACTGTCACTGCTCTGTGTAATTTGGACGTAGAGACGTGCCTCGAGCCCCGTACGAAGTGCAGCTTTTGACGTGGCAGCGGTTTGTCTACTGCGGAGCGTGAAACAGCTCATGTTTGCCTGTGTAAAATAAGGCAGCGTATTCCCTTGTACGCGAAAGAGCGGTTTACGCTGGGGGGACTTTGGTAAATGACGGTTTGGTGATATTTTAACCAAATTCTCTGCATTAAATGCAGAGATCCGCCATCATACTGTGGGGTACGTCCCGAGGGGTCTGCCATCGTTTCCAGCCGTCGTTTGGGTAGCCGCGCAGCACTTTTTGTCAGGGGTCAGAGGCCAGGTTCACCGCGTGACTTGACAGGTTCATTTCGGGGAAGACGAAGCGTCCCTCGTACGCATTAATGCTGCTTTGAGAGTGGCTGAGTTTTACGCCATGGAGGCGATGAAGAACCCTGTTTTTTACGCTGGTTTGGCTCTGAAGGCCTCTGTCTGCGCTGCTCGGCATCGATGCCGCGTAGATCTTCCCAGCGTATTTTTCATGCTTCTACACATGTGACCATGGATTTTGTTTCTGGACTTCCCATTCTCCAGGAGAGAAGGATGCTATTTGGGTTATCGTAGACAGGTTGACCAAATCGGCCCACTTTCTACCATTCAAAGTGGGTATGTCTACGAAGAGACTAGCAGAGATGTATGTGCGCCAGATAGTCCACTACTAGAAAAAGCGGGATTAGCGACGCATTTTAGCGACTCCTTGTAAAAATATCGCTAATGAAAGATAAATTAGCGACTCCATGTAAAAACGTCGCTAGACGTCGCTAAATGGCGACATTTAGCGACGTTTAGCGACGTTTATTAAGATTTTAAAAGATTAGTCGCTATAAGTTCAATTAAGGTCGCTAAACGTCGCTAATATATCTAATTTAGCAACGTTTAGCGACGTATATATTAAAAATATTTTGCAACGTGTTTAGCGTCATCACTACAAGAAAAAGCGGGTTTAGCGACGTATTTTAGCGACGTCAAAAGAAACGTCGCTAATTTTATATAAATTAGCGACTCGTTATAAAAATCTCGCTAGACGTCGCTAAATGGCGACATTTAGTGACGTTTAGTGACTTTTAATAAGATTTTAAAAGATTAGTCGCTATAAGTTCAATTAAGGTCGCTAAACGTCGCTAATATGTCTAATTTAGCGATGTTTAGCGACGTATTTAGTGATGTTTATATTAAAAATATTTAGAAACGTGTTTAGCGACATATTTGATGTCGCTAAATCTTATTTTAGCGACGTTGTTATTTGACGTCGCTAAACGCCGCTAAATTTTGGTTAATTAGGGCTCAGTTTTCTTTTTCCCCATCTGTCAAAATTTTCAAAAACTTTCGATTCCCCCCCCCCTCTCCGGCGACCATCGATTTCCCCCCCTCTCGGCGACCGGCTCTCCACGGCTGTGGCTACTCCGGCATCCCCCTCCTCCTCCTCGAGCTCTAGGTAAACCCTAACTCTCTCTCTCTCTCACCAACAGGTCACACACACTTACACAACACACACTTGACAGACACGACACACACAGACCCTAGCTGACATACCCGACACACACACACACAGACACACACACATACACACACACACACACACACACACACAGACACAGATACGACACACACACACACACACACACTGACACAAATACTTATCAGGACCTAGGGTTAGGGTTAGGTTTTTTGACCTGGGGTTAGGGTTAGGGTTTTTCTCCTATACATCTATTTTATGTATGCATTCAGATAACAATGGAGGGAAAGCAAATGTTACAAAGTGTTCAGACATTGGTTTAAGTGTATCAGTTTTGGCTAACCAGTATAACTTGGCATTAAGTATAGATGGAGATCAGGTTCTGACCCTTGGTAGCAGTACCTGATACTGTGGGTACATAAGAGTGCAAACTTTAGAGGGGGGACTTGTACATGTTGTGCAGACCTCACAAGTAGTAGTAGTGATTCTGTTGTTGTTTGGGCAGCTGTATCAGTACTAGAATGTGCTTGCTGGGTTGATGGACGGTTTAGATATCAGTCATTGACAAAGGGAAGTTGGTATTAATTGTACAGGCAATTGTAGGGGGAGTCCCTCACTGCAGTTGTAGACTGCACCTATTGCAGTAGCCTGCTAAACCCTGTAGTTGGGTGTACAACAACTGATGGTTGTAGTTCTGCAGCAACAGTAGCAGATTGGTGGTTAAGGTTGGTGGTTAAGCATTATTTGAGAATTTGTATCAGGTTTAAGGGGTGTTGGAGTACTTAATAAGGTCATAGGACTGATCTCAGGGTTAGGACCAGAGTGTATATGTAGTACCTTGTATCAGTTTATACGCTGTTATGCATATCAGATCAAACCCTCAGATAGTAGTAATGTTAAACTTTATAATAAAGTAGTAGGTTGCTCTAAGGTAAGGGTGATATTGGTGTGTATAAGTTCTTTGAGTTGGTGACTGTGTTGGATACACAAACTGGTGTATCAGTGAATAGCTGATTGGTATCAGTTAGCTATTGTTAATTAGTATATATATATATACTAATTAGTATATATATAGCCAAGTATCAAAGGTTGCAGACTTAGTTACGGTCTGCAGGCATGTGTTTGGGTTAAGGTATAGCCAAGTATTGGGTAGGTGTTCATAGGTCACTTGTTGCATGCCAATACAGCCCTTAACTGATACTGTGGTATCAGGGATTTAATTGGCAAGAGTGATCAGTGCAGTGCAGTTCAATTAGAGCACAACAGTGCTGAGAAGTGAACTGATATTGTGGAATCTGGGAGGAGTGACTACTATGGGTTGTAGTCCAGTGAGCAAGTATAAGATGTGAGTTGGGGTAAGGTAGGATGTTAGTTAAGTTATACTAGTAGTATTTAGTATAGCTAATATTAACTAGTATACTTAGTAATAACTAGTATTAGCTAGGCATTAACTAGTATAAACTAGAATTCCTTAGTACGACCTAGAAGACATAGTGTAGCAAGGTATTAACCTAGTATTGACTAGTTATGGATCTAAAAGTGGCTTAGAAACATCACCATGAACTAGTTAACCCTGTTTATCATTTCAAAACACTTATTAACATTTATATTCCATATCTAGGGCTCTTGGACTTTTATAAATGAAAGTATGTATTATATCAGTTATGAAATAAAAGTATTGCTTATTTTAGACTTTGATAAATGGTCAGTTGTTTTGAATATTGCTTATTTTAGACTTTGATAAATGAAAGTATGTATTATATCAGTTATGATTCTTATAGTACGATTAAGTTATGAAGTTTGGTGATAAACCACTGTATGTAATGATTTATATGATACATACTGTCATTTTTGCAGAAGTATCTAGAAATGGATATAAATTACTATCTGCGTCATCATTCGTGGATGTACAACCGTCATCCTGATGACATGTGTGGTGTACGGGATGAATTCATTGAGGGTGTACAGCAGTTCCTGTAGTTTGCCAAGGCGTTCCCTCAGTACATGGACGGTACCAAAATTAAATGTCCGTGTGTAAGACATCGCAACAGGAAATATCATCCAGAAGTGGAAGTTATATATCATTTATACTCGAAGGGCTTCACGCCGAATTACTATCAGTGGACCGCGCACGGAGAACTTGTATCTCTAGCATCGGAGTCGGAGCCCTATGTGGAGCCGTATATGGATGTCCATGACCATAATGCTTGCGACGACGGGCTGGTGAACATGGTTTATGATGCGACGGGGCCTACTTTCAATCCAGACAATTATGATACGGCAGAATCTAGTTTCAATTCGGACAATTATGATGCAGCTGAGGAGGCACAGAATGCCGATGCTGCAAAGTTTATGGAGATGCTGGAGAATGCAAGGACTCCACTATATCATGGTTGTGAGGATCATTCACCATTGGAGGTGGTTACAAGATTATTGATAATCAAGTCCGATTTTAACATGTCGCAAGAATGCTATAATCGACTGCTCGATTTGATTATAGAGATCTTGCCCGAGGGTACAAAGTTGCCTAAAGACTACTATCTATCTAAGAGGATGGTGAGATCGCTTTGGATGGGATATGAGAAAATTGATGCATGTCGCAACTGGTGCATGTTGTACTACAAAGACGACAAGGATGAAGATGCGTGGAGATTCTGTGGTGCTGATCGCTACAAGGCCAGTGTTAGAGAAAAGTCTGTCGATGCAAGGAAGCCTACCGATTCGATGCACTACTTGCCTTTGACGATGCGATTGTAGCGGTTGTTTATGGTTAAGGAGACTGCAGAAAATATGAGTTGGCACAAGCGAAAATAGATCGAAGGAGTATTGGATCATCCATCCTATGGAGAAGCATGGAAGCACTTTGATCGAGAGTATCCATATTTTGCCGAGGAAGCGCGTAATGTCAGATTGGGGCTCTCCTCTGACGGTTTTACCCCATTCGAACTTTCGGGCTCCCAGTTGTTTCGGATAGAAAAATTAAAACGGAAGGGGTATCGTTAAAAGGAAGTAACGAACGGCGGGTTCTTTATTGCGAAAGAAAACCCTTTCCTTCTTTTTGTTTACAAACAAGCTTGTACAATATTAATCCTATGCGAGGATGTGGGAGTATAATTTATTTAATCTGGGTAAATATTGCTATGGGTGTCTGATCTGTAGCCGATCACTTTAGCCCTTGGACCACACGATGACGAAGAAGTGCCATAGAAGATGGAGAACAGCTTCGAAGGTTGTAAAAGAGGATGGATGTACGATGCCAAAGTCGTTGATCCCCACTCTTTGCCTGAGCTCTAGATTCTTCTCTCTCAAGGATTCTACGACCTCTCTTCCGACCTTCGACCTTGTTCGATCTTTTCCTCCCAGTTCGACCCTTTTCAAGTTTGACCCTTTTCAAGTTCGACCTTTTCCTCTGTTGATAGAGGTCTCTATTTATAGAGTTTTAGTGACATTGACCACATAGTCGGTGTAAAAACCGAGTAGTGGAAAGTATAGCACCCTTTTACACAACGGTTAAAATAACCAATGCCTGCGTATAGATGATCTTTTGAATGAGCGTGTGACGCGGGTCCAACTAAGGGACAAAATGCGTATAATCGCTACGGAGATCACAGCGTAGAAGCCACGTAGGTAGGTATCCCTCGTGTAGAAGAGGTTGGCGTAGAAGCCAAATGTCTGTCACCATGGCATAGAAGCCAAATAGTTATCAAATCGGCATAGAAGCCATGTAGGCGTAGAAGCCGAGTGGGCATAGAGGCCGTGTAGGCGTAGAAGCCGAGTGGTCAAAGAGGCCGAGCAGGCACAGGAGCTGAATGGGCTTAGAATCCGCTGCGTAACGTGCCAGAGTGGTCATAGAGGCCGAGCAGGCACAGAAGATGAATGGGCGTAGAAGTCCCTGCGTAACGTGCCAGAGTGGTCCGAGCAGGCGTAGAAGCCGATATGATGTGGACGTCTTAGCCAAAATTATGGCTTGTGGAGATATAATCAAATCTCTTGCAATAAATACAGAGATCTGCCCTCATCCTGTGCATTAAATGCAGAGACGTGTTTTGGATGGTCTGTTACCCTTCTGTACATCGAACGTAGAGACGTGCCTTGCATATCTGTCAGTATTCGGCGCATTAATTGCAGAGACGTGCCTTGAGAGCCTATCACCGCTCTGTGCATAAAATGCAGGGACATGCCTCAAATCTCGTACGAAGTGCAGCTTTTGATGTGGCAGGCGGTTTATCTTTCGCGGAGCGAAAGGAGCTCTTATCTGCCTGTGTAAAACTAGGCAGCGCATTCCCCTGTACACGTAAAAGCGGTTTTACACAAAGGAAATGGCAGTAAATGACAGCCTGGGTTGCGGTGTCACGCCATCATTATAGCCGTCGCCTGGGTAGTCGAGCAGTATCCCTTTGTCAGAAGTCCAGACATCAGGTCCATTGCAAGATCTGACAGGTTCATTGCAGGATCTGACAGGTTCACTTCGGAGAATACGAAGCGTCCCTCGTACACTTCAGTGCTGTATTGAAAGAGGATGGGTTTTACGCCCTAAAGGCGATGAAGCACCTCGTTTTCGCTGAAGCGGCTTGGACATACTGCCTTACGCGGATGGTCCTTTGAGCTTATATTTCACGCTGTATTTAGCGGAAAAAGCTTTGTTGCACGTTTGATGGCTCTGAAGACCTCTGTTTACGCTGCTCTGCATCAATATGCTGCGTAGAGTTTCCCAGCGTATTTTTCATGCTTCTACAAGACCCCCTTCAAAGTTTTTAAATTCTTTGTAATTTGAAACGCTTTGAATGAAGCATGAACCGCTCCTCGTAACTCAAAATATTTCTGAATGAAGCTTTGAAATGGTCGAGGCTGACTTTATGGCGGATTTATTGGGGATCGGTGTGACCTCTCTCGCCTAAAAAAAGGGTGAGGAGTTAACCTGTTCTTCCCGTATTCCTTTCGCCACACAGAGATGATCGCCGGAGTCTGTCGGGTTGATCTGAGAAAGAAGAAGACCATGTTCTTTCAGCATGTAAGGAGCCGAAAAAGACGGCGTCTCCGAGCAAATGTCCTCTGCAACGATGGATCATGGAAGAATATCATAGCCTCATTTGCTCGGGATAATCAGCAACTTTGTATGGTGGTTCTTCGGGAGAGAGGAAGAATCATATTTTACCACGCTGCTTGCAAGTGGCGCCTTATCCCGTTACCTCCGAGGACGAGAGCAGACAGACTAGCTCTGTCCTCGAGTATTGAGTTGGGTGAAATACCTCAACTCAAACTGTCACGGTGCACAAAGCATGGGATCTACATAATTTAGGCAGGCCCAGTTTCGTATTCTCCCTCCATTTATCATTTTAGTCGGTTGCGGAAACCGACCAACTGCTGGAGGAGAGATGAAGAATTGGCGCCCATGCAAGAACCTGGTAGAGCAGATTCTGGGGGGTGGCCTTCTGGCGACGATGAGGAAGTCCTTTGTAGACGGGATTTCCCTCATATGTAACCATGAAGAAAAATGAAGAAAAATCCATGTAGACTGGATTTCCTTCATATGTAATCATGATTTTACTTTTAATGAAATCGTCTTTCTTCCGTGCATATGATCATTTTGTCATACTTTGTTGCTGTGAAGTCTGAATATGTGTAGCTTCGATACGTATGATTCTTTACGCCGACTCTATTTAGAAAGAGTGCTAGGTCCTGTCCTATCTTTTACGCATAACTAGAGATGCGTAGAAAGCCGCTTTAGCATTCGAGTGTTCGAACTGTCCTGCTGTTTAGGAGCGAGGAACCGCGTAGAATTCTGAACTGTTACTTCTGATAAACAAAATTCTTTGTTTCAGACATCATCTTCAAGAGTGATTTCTCGAAAATCCCTCGGAACGGGGTGAGAAATGGCTGTCAAACTGAGTTGCCATCTTGATAGATGAAATATTCAGACTGGAGTCTGGATGAACTTCGAATCGACCCATGAAGAAGAGTAATTTTTCAATGTTGAACTCTGTATGCTTCGGGTACTTGGGATATCTTGAGGTCAAGAACGAGTATCTTCTGTGTGAACTCTTTGCAATTGACCGCTTTGAGAACCGTTCAGATGTACGCATACTCTTGCCGGCGTATCTTTCAGATGTGCGGGAAGTCGTGGAGCGTGAAATCATTAGTCTGCAGCCTCTGAGCATAAACTAAACACCACCGAGCATAAAATTATAGACTTGTAGTTCCTGAGCGTGAAGTCGTAGGTTTGTAGCCTCTCGGGCATAAAAGCTACCGAGCACAAAGGCATCTGGGAGTAAAACCCGACTTGTAGCCATCGAACGTAAAGTCGTAGATTCGTAGCTGTCGAGCGTAGAAAGCTCCTTAGCGTAGAACTGTAGATTTATAGCTTCTGAAAAGAATTTTTTCGAGCGTGAAGTCGTGGATCTGTCGCTTCTGAGCGTAAAATATGTGCCACCGAGCGTGAGATCATCGATTTTGTATCTGCTGAGCGTGAAGTCGTAGGTTTGTAGCCTCTCGAGCATAAAAGCTACCGAGCACAAAGGCATCCGGGCGTAAAACTATAGACTTATAGCTTGCGAGCATAAAACGGTAGATCTGTAGGTGTCGAGCGTAGAAAGCTCCTTAGCGTAGGGACCACGAACCTGCTTTGCGCGAAAAACTTTTTCAATTCGCTGACTGTCTGCCTTTTCTGAATAATAGGCTGACATAGGACCCAATCATAACCGAATATTAATTAGAAGATTTGGTTCGGGGTCCGAGGAGTCCATCCGAACTCTATATATATCCCAAGTTTCTGAGAGGAAAACTTTTCATTCGTCTTCTGTGAAAGAAAGCCTTCAACTGTTCGAGTTCTTCTTCGTTTCTTCTCCGAGTCTTCAAGATTTTCAGTAATGGCTTCGAAGCCAACTTCCTCCGCTAAGGGAAAGAAGGTTGATTCTTTTTCTCGTTCTTCGGCTCAAGCGAGAGCGTCTCTGGTTGGATAGGGCGAACCCCATTCTGAGCGGAGCATCCCGCCGACGAGCAGTGCACCCGGCCTGAAAGGTAGAGCTTTTGGGATAAATGAGAACGACTGAAAATCCTTCGTACACGTTGAACGTGACCGCACTAGGTCGTCTCCTGTGCTGATAGCCTCCTTGAGGAAGATGATGCACGGAGACGTTTCATCTTTTGCGCCCACATTTCTAATGTGTCAGCGTAAAACTCCATATTTTTGCCGTCGAGCGTAAAAGCTTTGACTGCCGAAAACTTGGTGTGTACTATTAAAATTGGAGTTTTACGCTTGTGGATGAAAATTACGGCAAAACAACTCAATTTAATCAGTCTGGCGTAGAGCGCGGATCGTACTCTGCCAGTTTTGAATTTTTGCGTTTTTAGGAAAATAGATTCCAGCGTAAAAGCTCAAGTTTCACAATCTTGGCGTAGAGCACAGACTGTTATTTTTTGGCGGATGCTGCAAGTCTTGTAATGTCTAGTTGTAGGAACTAACGTGTTTCTCTTGTGATTTTGTAGTTAATTTGCATGAGTCTCTGCTAGCTGAAATGATGGGCTCTACCGCCGGGATGCTGCACTCCAACTATCTAGAGGATCTGTCGTACGTGACATTTTCTATCTTCTAGCCCCAGTATCCCGAAGGAAGGAAATTTCTGATATCGGCTCAGGGCGAGCGAACGCTGCTGAACTTGATCAACGGGGATCCCCTAACGTACGTAGACGGGGAACAATACCTAAAGCCGGCTTTTCTCTAAAGCCGGCTTTTCTCTTCGGAGACATGATTGACAAGCAGTCCCAGACGAAGCCCAATAGAGAACTCTGGGTTTTTCCTGCCGAGGGTTTGGTCTTGTACCTGCCCAATATGCCGAGAGACTACCCCATCTTGGCCTTCATCCATGCTACGCATCCCAGGAGGATGTCGTGGACGCTAACCCCCGATCTTCACGGCAAGTCGGGGAAGATATTTCATCTGAGCGGAGCTGATCAGGGGTTGTTTGTTAGCCGCCCTTCCGGCTCTGTGACGTTGTTCAGGAGGCTGTACCCAGGTAGTATCCCGAGAGAAGATAGTTTGGTGATCCAGCCGGTCCAGTTAACGACTTTTTGTAATAATTTTATGGGGCACGGTGGAGTATACCCTAAGGTGAACCCTCGGTGCGGCGGGTGGATCTCCCCTACAAATCTCCGATGGGCTCGTTTAGTTGATTGGGCCCTGAAGCATTTCCAGACCGAGTTGGAGAATATTGGTCTGTTTGCCGTTGTGAGTGCCACCAGTGTTGGGTTACCTCCTAACCCCAACCTGTTTCTGGCACTGATGGAGCGATACATTTCACTTACCGGGACTTTTGCCACTCTACTGGGGGAGTTAGGATTGTCCCTGCATGAGATGGCAGAGATCTCAAGGCTGCCAATGGGGGATACTCCATATAAAGAGTATGTTCCCACGAACCGGGAGCTGGGGGATTCAGACCCTCGGGTAGTGGAAGTGTACCAGGAGTTGATGTGCCACTACCTTTCTTGCACCGCTTTTTATGATGAGCCTTCCGATTTAGCTCACACCAGTAAATGGACGTCCTATCTCTTCTTTCACCGGCCCAGGACTGCTAAGCCGGAGAAGGTATTGGAGGGCAAGGATCTGCCTGTGAATCCCCTGAGTGTGCTTAATGCTCAGGTAGTTGACGATCTCATGGTGGATGCTGGTGCTCCGGACCGGCTCCTCGACGAAGGGATGGGAAAGTACCCTGTAGGTACTAAGGCCTATAGTTATTTGAGGTGCTGCCGCAAACCTCTGTCCAGGGAAGCCCAACTGGATGGATTCTTCTCCATATGGCTGCACCGACTGGTGGTACCTGACATCGCATCTGCGGACCGTATTCACCGCAACACACTATGGCCTGCAGTGCGTCTGGTGTTTGGGGCAAGATTGGGCTTGCTTCCTGCCATGGTGTGCCGTATACAAGCTGGCTTGAGGGCCATGAAGGACGGGCTGCTCGTCGATGAAATTCGGCGTGATAGCTTACCCAGGGTAGAATTACCATAACTGTATTTGATGGGATGGTTAATTCTCCACAACCCCCGGGTGATATCTCCCGGTTCTGGCAGTAGTTCGGGGGGTAGTTTCTTGTTGAACTACCAGAAGTCTTCCTGGAATGTGAACACAGTTATAGAGTGTCGGCGGGCGCTGGGCTTCAGTCACAGTTGGAAGCTCTTCTGCACTGTCCCTTCTGTACATCACAATCAATCGGGGATTAGGCTCAAGGATTCGGGTAGAGAGAAGACCACTCTTTCTTCCGAAGCTTTTAATTGGTTGGTCTGCATCAGACCATCCCATCTGCTGTACAGAAGCGAAGACCGTTGCTTCTTGGAACCCTATATTGGAGTTGCACCGACTGGATTTTATATTCATACTACAGCGTACGTATGGATTTGGTTTCCATATATTGGAGTTGCCATATCCATGCGGCTGGCATGCTTACGTGTCCTAGTCCTACGTATTTTTGGGACTGGGGCGTGACATGTTTTTATGGTGGCCCATGCAGGTCGAGAGCATATTGTCTCGGTTACGTTACTGTACCGAACAAGCCTGCACCTAGGACTAGAGTATAGGATCTCATCCACAATTGACTATGATTCATCTTCCTCCTCTCTATTCTATTCGAATAATTGCATCCTGCTTGATTCATGTACTTCCCTAATAGTTCTTTGAGAATAGCCTTCTGCTAGAATATAGGAACCCCTATTATTAGGATGATAATTATGGTAGCACACCTATTAAGAATACAACGAGAATATAGACACACCACTAAGTTTAGAATATCTAGTGAACCTAGAATTCCTTATCTTTAGATTGTTATACCATTACCCCTTGATGTATTAATAAGACTTGAGAGTAGTATAGACACTACTAGAGTTAGTTAGAAGTTTTACCATAATGTTTGACACCTAGTATCACATAGTCTTTTGACCTATTAATTAAAGTGTAACCGAATGATATTTATCGCATGATAGCAAAAGACGACAGTGTTTATTCAGACCATAGAATTTAGAGGTCATTGCCCTATTTGGTCGACTAGCGACTTAGATAAGGAGGTTGTATGATAACTGTAGAGATTGTAGAGTCTTTTATTATTATTGCTTATGTTATTTTTGCTTTTGCGAACTTGAATTATTTTGTAACTTCTCACATCATAATCCAGCGTTATATTTTCTGTGCTACCTTGAATTATGCTGCTATTATAGCCTAGTTTTTGCAAGCTTAATCTTATATCGAGCTTATTCATGACATATGTGTTATTGGGGCCTGATCGACCACACTAATACAAATTGTCTAATCAGAATCAGTGTATTATGGTCTAGCTAGCCATAATGCGCTTGATTCGCCCTTCGCAATAGTATTTTACGTGGATTGAGATGTATAGTGGACCAGTAGACAAATATACTTACCCTCTAGATACGACAAAGCATATCATATCAAGTACATAACTACACCGATGTGAGCATGCGAATAAGAAATTACCAAATTAAGATTTCAATCCACAACTGTCTTGACAATTCCCATTTGAATTCTTTAAACGCTTTGATTCCCATACTTCCATTCTATTACCCCTCCTTGAACTCTTTTCCGTTGCTTTCCGTCTTCCCTTGTTTCGGAAAGACGAAATCTCGTGCTTGGATATAAGTGATACACGGATAGTACAAGATATACCCCATAGGCCAATCACATTATTTGGTGACTATCTTTCATAATTGATTAAGGGCATATCACATATGATATAGTTGGTGTTAAAGTTTTGAGGATTGAATGACATGAGAAAATAAATTGAGGAATATTTTTCTTAAGTGTAAGAGCCTTATGTGATAGATGGGTAAATTCTAAGTTGGGTAGAAATTGCATTATTAAACTTGAGGAGAATTCTTTTAGATTGTGATCAAGTAGGATTAGATTGAGAGATTAAGTCCTTTTAAATGTGGAGAATTTTAAAAGAAGGATTAAGATAATGAGGATTTAATGAATTTTAAAAATCTTGATATTGAGGACCCAATATTTATACTTTGAGCACATGATTTAAATTTTGAATATTGAAGGATGAATCATCGATTTAAATTTTTAGGATAAATATAGAATTTTAGACTTGAACAACTGGTGAATTAGATTTAAATTTTACAATTTGATGATTTGAATTAAAAGTTTAATTTTGATGGTTGGGTCACCTATTTGAAATATTGAGGATGTAAATTGAGTTTAAATATTTGAAGAGTACAAAATTCTTAATTTGAGAATAGGAATAAGATTTGATTAGAATTGTTTATTGTTCAAAGTCTAGAGGAGATTATGATAGTTGGGAATTATGATATAAATTTTGATGTGAGATGTCATATAGACTTGTGTTAGATTTGGATGTTGATTATTTAAAAATCGAGAAGAGATTACGACAGGTTGAATTTTGATTTAAACAGTGGTTATCTTAATTTTGAAGTGATCGCGATAGATTTGAATAGATTTTGTTATTTAAATTTTTGGAAGAGATTGCGATTGACGTACCTTATGTACGAATGTGAAGGATTTAACAAATTATGCCTTATTTTAATTTCGAGGACGAAATTATTTTAAGTTGGGTAGATTGTAAACTCCCTCACCCAAAATAGATATTTTGTGTATATTTTATATTATTATAGATATTTAATTTCTTTAGAGTATTCTGTTATTTAATTAGAAAATGAATTTCTTGATATATTTACTTATATAAATATTTATTTAGAATCATTTTTAGGTTATTTTAGATTTTTGAAATTAATTAGGACTTATTTGGATATATATATTCTTAATATTAGATAGATGCTAATTTAGTGTTAATAGATATTAATAAGATTTTATAAATTATTTATATTATCTTTAATTATATTTAAGATTATAAATTATTGAGATAAATTCAAACTATATTTTAAATTAATTCAAATCCTGAACCTACTAGGAAATCAACTTCATGCATATCCTATCCTTATTTAAATTCATCATAATCCTATCCAAATTAACCAATCCTAGTCGTCCAAAAATAGTCAAAATTCGTCATAAATTCAGCCTCATTTTCTACTAGTTATGACGAATTAAAAAGACGATATCTCCTAGCTCCGGAATCCAAACGCGCTCCAGTTTTTTTTGTTAGAACGATAATGAGATTAGCTTTCTGATTATATAAATTTTTTCTAAATTATTAGTATTAAATTCTGGAAAATTCGTAGAGCACAGCATGTACGAAAATAGACGTGTTTTAATGTTTTCGCGATTTCGGGAGAACCAGGAATCAGAATCATGAACCGTTTAAATTTCGGAAAGCTAATGTCGAGATCATCGACATATATTTTTCCCAGAATTTAATTCGAAGTATTTAGATACTGTTAATTCTGTAGAACTTCTAGGTTTGAATTTAACCATCGGTGCACAATACAAAATTTGTATGTGCCATAATTTCCAAACGAATTTGAATTCAGACGAGCCATAAATTCCAGTATGTTTTTGATGCTGAAATCTACAGGAAATCATGCATGAAAGTCGAGTTTGTATCGATTGACTTTTTGGTCAACAGATCGTCTCGATTTGCGTGCCATGAGTCTCGAGTTGATAAAATTCAGTTTCTTTGAACAAAATTTAGGAATTAACATAAAAATCAGAATAATAAGATTAAAATAGGATTTTAGAGTAATTATTCCAGAATTAAATAAATTAAAATAAATTACCTTTTTGACGTGATAAATTTGTAATACATAGGCTATTTGGACTGTGACTTGGACTCGGATTCATACCAGCAGCAGGACCCCAGGCAAGATACCTTGCCAAGTTGTTTACAGTATTTTGCATGCTTAGTATATTTCTGTATATTTATTGCATTTCTGTTTATTCTTGCATGTGTAGTTTTCTTTCAGTCATTACTATGTATTAGATATGTTGACACACACATGGCACTTAGTATCATAGAGGACAATCATTAGGCGTATGGGCTTTTAACCACTCTGGTAACACCGTAGTCACTAGCACGCACTATGGTGGGTCGTGTCCGATGGTCGCTACCCCAGAGGTATGTCGATTGATGGAGTCCGAGGGTCGCTACCCCAGAGGTATGTCGGCTGATGATGTCCACTGACGAGCGTGAGGTGGTGAGGATTAGATCGAGTAGCCTACCCTTGCCCATACGTCGAAAAGTTGTCCTCATTTGCATTCATATAGATTGTCTTGTACAGCGTACTTATTTATTTTCAAATATTATGCATGTTTACTGTATTCAAGTTGGCTCGTATTTTCTGTATCTTGTTACGTCCCTCTGAGGACCTGGTCCGCTGCCAGGTGTATCTTTTCTTGAGTATTTGCAGGAGCGCAGATTTGGATGGTTACATGTGATCCGAGGATGTCTTCTCTTCGAGCAGTGATGGATAGCTGGTATTCTTATATTGTGTTGTGGTGTTGTACTCATATTGTATTTGCTCTTATATTCGAGTTGGTAGTGGATTTGTTTCCATCCAACTATCATCCTTAGATACTTCTTATTGAGATCTAGTTTCATAGATACTGGTTATTTATTTCTATATGATTTTGGTGGATGAGATTTAGATTTTACCCTGTGACTTGTATTACATTTTATACCACTTGTGGATTTTATATTCATACTACAGCGTACGTATGGATTTAGTTTCCATATATTGGAGTTGCCATATCCATGCGGCTGGCATGCTTACGTGTCCTAGTCCTACGTATTTTTGGGACTGGGGCGTGACATGTTTTTATGGTGGCCCATGCAGGCCGAGAGCATATTGTCTCGGTTACGTTACTGTACCGAACAAGCCTGCACCTAGGACTAGAGTATAGGATCTCATCCACAATTGACTATGATTCATCTTCCTCCGCTCTATTCTATTCGAATAATTGCATCCTGCTTGATTCCTGTACTTCCCTAATAGTTCTTTGAGAATAGCCTTCTGCTTGAATATAGGAACCCCTATTATTAGGATGATAATTATGGTAGCACACCTATTAAGAATACAACGAGAATATAGACACACCACTAAGTTTAGAATATCTAGTGAACCTAGAATTCCTTATCTTTAGATTGTTATACCATTACCCCTTTATGTATTAATAAGACTTGAGAGTAGTATAGACACTACTAGAGTTAGTTAGAAGTTTTACCATAATGTTTGACACCTAGTATCACATAGTCTTTTGACCTATTAATTGAAGTGTAACCGAATGATATTTATCGCATGATAGCAAAAGACGACAGTGTTTATTCAGACCATAGAATTTAGAGGTCCTTGCCCTATTTGGTCGACTAGCGACTTAGATAAGGAGGTTGTATGATAACTGTAGAGATTGTAGAGTCTTTTATTATTATTGCTTATGTTATTTTTGCTTTTGCGAACTTGAATTATTTTGTAACTTCTCACATCATAATCCAGCGTTATATTTTCTGTGCTACCTTGAATTATGCTGCTATTATAGCCTAGTTTTTGCAAGCTTAATCTTATATCGAGCTTGTTCATGACATATGTGTTATTGGGGCCTGATCGACCACACTAATACAAATTGTCTAATCAGAATCAGTGTATTATGGTCTAGCTAGCCATAATGCGCTTGATTCGCCCTTCGCAATAGTATTTTACGTGGATTGAGATGTATAGTGGACCAGTAGACAAATATACTTACCCTCTAGATACGACAAAGCATATCATATCAAGTACATAACTGCACCGATGTGAGCATGCGAATAGGAAATTACCAAATTAAGATTTCAATCCACAACTGTCTTGACAATTCCCATTTGAATTCTTTAAACGCTTTGATTCCCATACTTCCATTCTATTACCCCTCCTTGAACTCTTTTCCGTTGCTTTCCGTCTTCCCTTGTTTCGGAAAGACGAAATCTCGTGCTTGGATATAAGTGATACACGGATAGTACAAGATATACCCCATAGGCCAATCACATTATTTGGTGACTATCTTTCATAATTGATTAAGGGCATATCACATATGATATAGTTGGTGTTAAAGTTTTGAGGATTGAATGACATGAGAAAATAAATTGAGGAATATTTTTCTTAAGTGTAAGAGCCTTATGTGATAGATGGGTAAATTCTAAGTTGGATAGAAATTACATTATTAAACTTGAGGAGAATTCTTTTAGATTGTGATCAAGTAGGATTAGATTGAGAGATTAAGTCCTTTTAAATGTGGAGAATTTTAAAAGAAGGATTAAGATAATGAGGATTTAATGAATTTTAAAAATCTTGATATTGAGGACCCAATATTTATACTTTGAGCACATGATTTAAATTTTGAATATTGAAGGATGAATCATCGATTTAAATTTTTAGGATAAATATAGAATTTTAGACTTGAACAACTGGTGAATTAGATTTAAATTTTACAATTTGATGATTTGAATTAAAAGTTTAATTTTGATGGTTGGGTCACCTATTTGAAATATTGAGGATGTAAATTAAGTTTAAATATTTGAAGAGTACAAAATTCTTAATTTGAGAATAGGAATAAGATTTGATTAGAATTGTTTATTGTTCAAAGTCTAGAGGAGATTATGATAGTTGGGAATTATGATATAAATTTTGATGTGAGATGTCATATAGACTTGAGTTAGATTTGGATGTTGATTATTTAAAAATCGAGAAGAGATTACGACAGGTTGAATTTTGATTTAAACAGTGGTTATCTTAATTTTGAAGTGATCGCGATAGATTTGAATAGATTTTGTTATTTAATTTTTTGGAAGAGATTGCGATTGACGTACCTTATGTACGAATGTGAAGGATTTAACAAATTATGCCTTATTTTAATTTCGAGGACGAAATTGTTTTAAGTTGGGTAGATTGTAAACTCCCTCACCCAAAATAGATATTTTGTGTATATTTTATATTATTATAGATATTTAATTTCTTTAGAGTATTCTGTTATTTAATTAGAAAATAAATTTCTTGATATATTTACTTATATAAATATTTATTTAGAATCATTTTTAGGTTATTTTAGATTTTTGAAATTAATTAGGACTTATTTGGATATATATATTCTTAATATTAGATAGATGCTAATTTAGTGTTAATAGATATTAATAAGATTTTATAAATTATTTGTATTATCTTTAATTATATTTAAGATTATAAATTATTGAGATAAATTCAAACTATATTTTAAATTAATTCAAATCCTGAACCTACTAGGAAATCAACTTCATGCATATCCTATCCTTATTTAAATTTATCATAATCCTATCCAAATTAACCAATCCTAGTCGTCCAAAAATAGTCAAAATTCGTCATAAATTCAGCCTCATTTTCTACTAGTTATGACGAATTAAAAAGACGATATCTCCTAGCTCCGGACTCCAAACGCGCTCCAGTTTTTTTTGTTAGAACCATAATAAGATTAGCTTTCTGATTATATAAATTTTTTTCTAAATTATTAGTATTAAATTCTGGAAAATTCGTAGAGCACAGCATGTACGAAAATAGACGTGTTTTGATGTTTTCGCGATTCCGGGAGAACCAGGAATCAGAATCACGAACCGTTTAAAGTTTCGGAAAGCTAATGTCGAGATCATCGACATATATTTTTCCCAGAATTTAATTCGAAGTATTTAGATACTGTTAATTCTGTAGAACTTCTAGGTTTGAATTTAACCATCGGTGCACAATACAAAATTTGTATGTGCCATAATTTCCAAACGAATTTGAATTCAGACGAGCCGTAAATTCCAGTATGTTTTTGATGCTGAAATCTACAGGAAATCATGCATGAAAGTCGAGTTTTTATCGGTTGACTTTTTGGTCAACAGATCGTCTCGATTTGCGTGCCATGAGTCTCGAGTTGATAAAATTCAGTTTCTTTGGACAAAATTTAGGAATTAACATAAAAATCAGAATAATAAGATTAAAATAGGATTTTAGAGTAATTATTCCAGAATTAAATAAATTAAAATAAATTACCTTTTTGACGTGATAAATTTGTAATACATAGGCTATTTGGACTGTGACTTGGACTCGGATTCATACCAGCAGCAGGACCCCAGGCAAGATACCTTGCCAAGTTGTTTACAGTATTTTGCATGCTTAGTATATTTCTGTATATTTATTGCATTTCTGTTTATTCTTGCATGTGTAGTTTTCTTTCAGTCATTACTATGTATTAGATATGTTGACACACACATGGCACTTAGTATCATAGAGGACAATCATTAGGCGTATGGGCTTTTAACCACTCTGGTAACACCGTAGTCACTAGCACGCACTATGGTGGGTCGTGTCCGATGGTCGCTACCCCAGAGGTATGTCGATTGATGGAGTCCGAGGGTCGCTACCCCAGAGGTATGTCGGCTGATGATGTCCACTGACGAGCGTGAGGTGGTGAGGATTAGATCGAGTAGCCTACCCTTGCCCATACGTCGAAAAGTTATCCTCATTTGCATTCATATAGATTGTCTTGTACAGCGTACTTATTTATTTTCAAATATTATGCATGTTTACTGTATTCAAGTTGGCTCGTATTTTCTGTATCTTGTTACGTCCCTCTGAGGACCTGGTCCGCTGCCAGGTGTATCTTTTCTTGAGTATTTGCAGGAGCGCAGATTTGGATGGTTACATGTGATCCGAGGATGTCTTCTCTTCGAGCAGTGATGGATAGCTGGTATTCTTATATTGTGTTGTGGTGTTGTACTCATATTGTATTTGCTCTTATATTCGAGTTGGTAGTGGATTTGTTTCCATCCAACTATCATCCTTAGATACTTCTTATTGAGATCTAGTTTCATAGATACTGGTTATTTATTTCTATATGATTTTGGTGGATGAGATTTAGATTTTACCCTGTGACTTGTATTACATTTTATACCACTTGTGGATTTTATATTCATACTACAGCGTACGTATGGATTTGGTTTCCATATATTGGAGTTGTCATATCCATGCGGCTGGCATACTTACGTGTCCTAGTCCTACGTATTTTTGGGACTGGGGCGTGACACGGCGTAGAAGCCACGTAGGTAGGTATCCCTCGTGTAGAAGAGGTTGGCGTAGAAGCCAAATGTCTGTCACCATAGCGTAGAAGCCAAATAGTTATCAAATCGGCATAGAAGCCGTGTAGGCGTAGAAGCCGAGTGGGCATAGAGGCCGTGTAGGCGTAGAAGCCGAGTGGTCATAGAGGCCGAGCAGGCACATGAGCTGAATGGGCGTAGAAGCCGCTGCGTAACGTGCCAGAGTGGTCATAGAGGCCGAGCAGGCACAGGAGTTGAATGGGCATAGAAGCCGCTGCGTAACGTGCCTGAGTGGTCCGAGCAGGAGTAGAAGCCGAGATGATGTGGACGTCTTAGCCGAAATTATGGCTTTTGGAGATATAATTAAATCTCTTGCATTAAATGCAGAGATCTGCCCTCATCCCGTGCATTAAATACAGTGGCATGTTTTTGACGGTCTGTTACCCTTCTGTGCATCGAACGCATAGACGTGCCTTGGGTATCTGTCAATATTCGGCACATTAATTGCAGAGACGTGCCTTGAGAGTCTGTCACCGCTCTGTGCATAAAATGCAGGGACGTGCCTCGAATCTCGTACGAAGTGCAGCTTTTGACGTGGCAGGCAGTTTATCTTCCGCGGAGCGTAAGGACCTCTTATCTGCCTGTGTAAAACTAGATAGTGCATTCCTCTGTACACGTAAAAGCGATTTTACGCAAAGGAAATGGCAGTAAATGACAGCCTGGGTTGCGGTGTCACGCCATCATTATAGCCGTCGCTTGGGTAGTCGAGCAGTATCCCTTTGTAAAAAGTCCAGACGTCAGGTTCATTGCCGGATCTGATAGGTTCATTGCAGGATCTGACAGTTTCACTTCGGAGAATACGAAGCGTCCCTTGTATACTTCAGTGATGCATTAAAAGAGGATGGGTTTTACGCCCTAAAGGCGATGAAGCACCCCGTTTTCGCTGAAGCGGCTTGGACATACTGCCTTACATGGATGGTCCTTTGAGCTTATATTTCATGATGTGTTTAGTGGAAAAATCTCTGTTGTACGTTTGATGGCTCTGAAGACCTCTGTTTACGCTGCTCTACATCAATATGCTGCGTAGAGTTTTCCAGCGTATTTTTCATGCTTCTACACCAGTATTCGTATTGGCCTATGATCGTCACTCCGTACAATCTACCGCCTTGGATGTGCATGAAGACTCCGTATATGTTCCTAACCGTTATTATCCCAGGTCCGAACAATCCGAAGAGGAACATCGATGTGTATTTACAACCTTTGATAAATGAGTTGAATCAGCTGTGGGAAGTAGGTGCCAACACGTACGATGTTTCTAGAAAGCAGAATTTTCAGATGAGGGCAGCTGTAGGAAGTAGGTACTTTCGGGAAAAATGAAGAAGAGATATTTGAATGACGATGAGCTAAGGGCTGCTCAATTGTATATATTACTCAATTGCGACGAGGATAAAGTGGAGAAACTAGAGGGGTAAGTAATTAATACGTCCACGTTTACATCATCTCAATATAATAGTATAAGATACTATTATGCTACTAATCAACAGTTGCTTCATTATTTTTTAGCACATATAATGATGAGTTGAAGTCGGTTAGACCCTACATAACAGACGAAGAAGTAGAACAAGATATGATATGCCATTTTCCTTCTTGGTTGAGCGCATATGTAAGATGCTAGGTAATTACTTTTTATTTCTGCACTTACAAAACAAATAACTTACTATCGCTACTTTGGTATTTAGGTCGATCGTCTAATAACACCCGAGACTGAATCTATTAGAACTCTAGCCAAGGGACCAATTACTGCCGTAAAAATATGGCCAAGTTTCTGTGTGAATGGGTTCAGGTTCAAGTCAACAAATGCACCTATCAGAGACAGCTTTCTGGATCTTGATTCCACGAAAAACAGTTGTTTGTGTATCAAATCTTCGAACTACAAAGACGTTAATCCGGGCAATAATTTTTTTGGCATCTTACGAGAGATTGTGGAGTTGACATATAATTATGGCACAGAACCTGCTAATATCATGCTATTCAGGTGTGAATGGTTCGATCCGATTCAAGGTCAAGGTTGAAAAATTGACAAGCATGGCCTTATGGATATAAACTACAAGCGTAGATATCAAGGCTACGAACCATTTATCCTATCAAGTCAGGCTCAGCTCGTGTAATTCACAACTTATCCTAGACGGGGGACAGCGAGGTCGGATTGGTGGGCAGTATGCAAGACTAAAGCTAGAAATACCTTTCACATTGACGAAATAGCTTATCAGGAGGACGATCTACCTCTTGTAACAAATATTGTAGATATGGACTCAACGGAAGTTACTCATTACACGAGTAATAATGTAGAAGATATAGAATTATCCGAAGAGGAAGATGAAGTAGATGAAAGTGAAGACGAGGAGGAGGAAGAGGAATAAGAGGACGAGGAACGCGAACAAGATAAATTTTCTGAAGGTGATTGAAAATAAAATATATTTCATGTAGAATGTAACTATATATTGACTGTAGAATGTAGATCAAGATTAGAAAATTGACCAAGTAGATGTACCCATTAACGAATATATGTATTATATTTTGACTGTAGAATGCTTTGAGATATGCATCACATTTCGACTGTAGAATGTACTATATATTTGTGTTTCTCTATATTCATCATATGTTGTTATCAGATATGACAGGACGACGCGGAGGATTCGGCAGGTCCCAAGGTAGGCAAAGTGCTCCTCCGGTACTGCCTACTGTTGGTTCCGGATCATCGTTGCCCAGTACTCCAGTATATCGATCACTCACATCTCCGACTGTTGGGACAAGTAGTTCCAGGCGTGATAGTACACCCTCGTCCAGTGTTCCTCCTACTGAAGGAACCATGGGGACAGATGAGCATGTCGAGGAGGTCGTGCCCACATTGTCCCAGCATCAGCAAGATCCTCCATACGCACCTCCGGAGGAGACGAGGACAGAGATTTGGGCCGACGGTACAAAGTAAGTCAATTAGATGTTTTAGTATAATATATATCGTGTATTTCTTTATTCATCGTATATTGACTTTTTTAGTATTCTAAATTATTATCTCTGTATAGATATCGTCCATCGTCGGTTCAGAGACGCCTGGGCCAATTTCTGAGGAACAACTACGGTAGCCCTTGGATCAACTACTCTGAGGCTCCGAAGGAGAGGAAGGCATTCTGGTTTGCGTACTTCCAGGTAAAAGTATATTAAATAAATCCTCTAATTTATGCATATTATATAACTTATCCGTGATTCTAACTTACTAAATTATTTATTGTAGCAAACATATTTTTATCCTCCGTACCGGGCCGAGTTGATCGAGCGGCTCTTTCCTACCATTGTCGCCAAGCTAATCCGAGATGCTCTGGATGACCAGAAGGCTCGTGATCGTGCTGGAAAACTGATCCAAGGTTGGATCACGCCTGAGAAGTGGACTGCGATGAGGGCTAGATTCGAAGATCCGAGCTACAAGGAAAGGTCTAAGAAGGCCAAGGCGGCTAGGCGGAATGCTACCAAGTGTAGAAGCATAAAAAATACGGTGGGAAACTCTACGCAGCATATTGATGCAGAGCAGCGTAAACTGAGGCCTTCAGAGCCCTCAGGCGTGCAGACAGAGCTTTTTTTGCTAAACACAGCGTAAAGTATAAGCTCAAAGGACCATCCGCGTAAGTGCAGTACGTCCAAGCCGCTTCAGCGTAGACAGGATTCTTCATCGCCTCCATGGCGTAAAACTCATCTGCTTTCAAAGCAGAGTTAAAGCGTACGAGGAATGCTTCGTCTTCCCCGAAATGAACCTGTCAAGTCACGCAGTGCACCTGACCTCTGACTCCTGACAAAAAGTGTTGCAAGGCTACCCAGACGACGGCTGGAAACGATGGCAGACCACTCGGGACGCGCCCCACAGTATGATGGTGGATCTCTGCATTTAATACCGAGGATTTGATTAAATATCACCGAACCATCGTTTACTGACATCCCCTCAGCATGAACTGCTCTTTCGCGTACAAGGGGATACGCTGCCTTGTTTTACACAGGCAAACATGAGTTGTTTACGCTCCGCAGTAGACAAACCGCCTGCCACGTCAAAAAGCTGCACTTCGTACAGGGCTCGAGGTACATCTCTACGTCTAAATCGAACAGAGGGGTGACAGTTTCTCTCGAGGTACGTCTCTGCGACGGATGCACAGAAGGGCTGCAGACCTTCAAAATACGCCTCCGCATTTAATGCACAGGATGGTGGCAAATCTCTGCAAGAGATTTGATTATATCTTCAAAAGCCGTAATTTCGGCTAAAGACGTCCACATCAGCACTCTGGCACGGTACGCAGCAGCTTCTACGCTCATTCAGGATCTGTGCTCATTCGGCTTCTACGCCCACTCGGCCTCTACGACCATTCGACTTCTATGCCTACTCGGCTTCTATGCCTACTTGGCTTCTACGCCTATTCGACTTCTATGCCTACTTGGCTTTTACGCCAGGGTGACAGTCATTTGGCTTCTACGCCAACCTCTTCTACACGAGGGATACCTACCTACGTGGCTTCTACGCCGTGATCTTCGCAGCAGATATACGCATTTTGTCCCCTTAGTTGGATACGCGTCACATGCTCACTCAAAAGGTCATCTATACGCAGGCATTGGTTATTTTAATCGTTGTGTAAAAGGGTGTTATACTTTCCACTCCTCGGTTTCTATACCGACGGAGTGGTCACTGTCACCAAAACTCTATAAATAGAGACCCCTATCAATGGGGAAAAAGCTCGGAAAAACTTCTAACTTGAAGATCGAACAGGGTCGAAAAACTTCAAGCTTGAAGATCGAACAAGGTCGAACTTCCAAGAAAGATCGAACCGGAGGTCAAGAGAGAGAGAGAGAGAGAGAGAGAGAGTGTGTCCGGAGCTCAGGCAAAGAGTAGGGATCGACGACTTTGGCATCGTGCATCCACCCTCTTCTGCAACCTTCGAAGCTGCTACTTGTCTTCCACGGCACTTCTTCAACATCGTGTGGTCCAAGGGCTAAAGTGATCGACTACAGATCATATACCTATAGCAATATTTACCCAGATTAAATAAATTGTACTCCCACATCCTCGTATAGGATTAAATTGTACAAGTTTGTTTGTAAACAAAAGAAGGCGGGTTTCGTTCAAACCCCATACTATACACATCTTCATTCTTTCGTTTAATACCACAAACAAGATGGCGACTCTGCTGGGGACGTCTTTCTCTTCTGATGAGGAAGTAATTGCTCAACACGATGCGGTATCTGTAGGAACCGTGAAGAAGACACTGGTCGTCCAATTCGACCAGTCTGCCTACGAAGACATGTTTTGAACCGGGGGTAGCTCTCACCCTCTCTCCGTCCAAGACAACAGGAAGCTGTGCAAGGTCCGGATGCCCAAGACATCCTCTACCATTCCTGTGGACTCTCTGATCTCTCCGATTTCTCTGATCTCTCCGACCAATGAGGTTGAAGCATTGCTCCCTCCGTGCCCCATACGTAAAACTCAGTCCCCCGCTACGCGCGGTACAGACAAAACTTCAGGCAAAGCCTCAGCGCTAGCCCAGAAGTATCCACTGTGCTCTACGCGTAGAAACCAGTCTCCCGCTACGCGCGGTACAGACAAAGCTTCGGGCAAAGCCTCAGCGCCAACCCAGAAGCATCCACTACGCTCTACGCGTAGAAATCAGTCTCCCGCTCCGCGCGATACAGACAAAACTTCTGATGGTGCCTTAGCGCCAAATCGGAAGTACAAATCGTGCTCCGCGCGCAAGACAATATCTGACCTCTACGGTGAAACAAATGAGCGCTGTGATCTCCGCAAGGGAAAGCAAGCGGCAAAATACTCAACTTCTCGGCCTTTACGCCAGCAAGGGAGCAATCTGCCTACTCTCCGGATTACGCGGGAAGCCGATAGCTGACTGAGGACCTCTTCAGCGTTACGCCAGTCTGAGCACATCTCCAAGTTACGGCAGGCAAAGTCCCTCGGCGTAAAACAAGCTCAGGTTGCGGAAAGACACCCTCCCAGGGGCTTATCCGCCACCCGGATGGCCAATCTGTTGTATACGGGTGGCACAAGGAAGACCGTCCGCACGCCCACCAATGGGAACAGGAGGAACAAGCCGTCATCTTTTTCTTCTGCAACTTCTCCTGACCTGCGCAAATATCTAATCTAGAAGCGTAGGGAGAGAGGACCTTCCAACATGTCTATTATGCCTCCTGGCGAGCACTGTTGTAATAGTCATAAGATTGTGATTGACTGCTGCTGTCCTAAAGCAAAACGGTCAGTTTTTGACCGGTTGAGCTACTCTCTGTCTTTTCAGGAAGAGGAGCCCGCGCATGCATCCGTGAACATGGCCTCACACGCGCCTAGAGTAGGGTCGACCTCAAGACGTTATCCCTCTAGGCCTCCGGGCCGAAGGAGATTTATCGACCTCCTCAGGAACGCTGAAGCTGGGGTATTCCAAAACACCCGTACAAGGTCACAGCAACCAGCATCGTACTCATCTGATTCAGACGCTGGGGGTCGCTAGTCTCCCAGATCAGATGCCGAGAGTATAGAGTCGACTTCTGCAGCGACCTATACTAATCCTTCAATGACGCCCAGGGAAACGGGAGTATATGCCATTGAAGATGAACGCGAGGAAGCTTCGCCGTCAGGAAACGCGGAACAACGCATCACTACACTGGAGACATCTCTGAAACCAATGGAATCCATAATGGAGAACATGGACCAGATGATGCTAACCCAGCACGCAACTGCCATGGCTCAAGCATCGATCCCGCCAACTCAGATACGTGTGGGGGTGGACTTACCACCATCCAACCCGAGCCAAGAGCCTGCTCTAGATCAAGAGTCAGCAGTTCCTCCGCTTTCTCACTCAGAGAATGCCTTACCTCCCGCTGGAGTTATGATACAACCAACTCCGTACTACACCGTAGTCCCGCTTCCGACTGAAAATCCGATGCAGGCAATACGGGAGTTGAAAGCCCAGTTTGACGCCTTGAAGCACAAAGATCAGCTCAAGAAACTGGGAATCAACCAGCCTTACCCAGCTATCTGGGAAGAGGTCCATTTCCCTCCGAGGTACAAACCTCAGACTATGGCTCTGTTCGAGGGAAAAACATCACCAAGTCAGTACATAAACTATTTCAGTATGATGACAGTGTTGCTACAAGGGAACGACGCTCTCCTCACTCGGGTGTTCAAAGGCTGCCTCTCAGGAGTAGCCTATCAGTGGTACCGTAGCTTGGCAGACAACTGCATTACTTCCTTCTAGGACTTCAAAGCTTTATTCTTCACGCGATTCTACGAGAGAGGAATAGACATGTCTATGTCCTCTCTCATCGAAGTCAAGCAGAGGAAGAAAGAGAAAGTTCGTACCTTTATCGAACGTTTCCGTCAGGCCACCTTACAGATGCCTCCAGGAGTTCCTGACTCTGCGTTAGTAGACATTTGCAGAAAGAACCTCCTTCCCGTAGTATCGGTGTTTACAGGACCATATCAGTTCCATGATTGGCCCTCGTTCATCATCTCGGCAGTAGCCGCCGAAGACAACAGTCGCAAGGCGTGCGACAATGGCATCATGATCTCTGCCTCCGACAGAGGCAAAAGGTCATCTCCCAGCAGCGACCATCCTCGCAGCTCCAAGCGAAAAGAAGCTCTGGCGATCAATACGGCCAGACAAAAGACCGCGGCAACCGCACAAGCGAGACCCGGGACTTCCAGGCCCGTCGAAGTCTACTCTTTCGACGACGATGATATCCCAAGTATATTCGACTGTCTCGTCAATAGTGGCAAGATCACCCTTCCGGAGCTAAGGCGGCCCCAAGAAGTCGGCAGCACTGACGACCCCAAATACTGCATCTTCCACAGATACGTACACCACCCAACAAAGGCATATTACATACTGAGAAGGAAGATCCAGGGGTTAATCGATGCTAAAGCCATCACTCTGCACAACACCGAAAAGACGGTCAAGGCCAACATGATCTCACTGCGGTTTGGCAATCTGCCTTCCCACGAAGTCTCGGACGGTGTCACACCCATTTCTCGGACCACGATGAACATCGTCAATCTCCATCCGGCTAGGTGTCAAAATCATGACCTGGTACCCCTAACCACCCGGCAGGGCGAGATCATGTGGGTGCATCCAGATTTGGTGTCAGAGCTCGGAGGTGCTAAAGCCACGTCTAGAAAGAGCTCCAAATGCAAACCATGCCATATGGTCGCAACTTCTTCGGCATTAGACAAAGATGAGGCATTGGCTGTGACCCATTCAGGGAAAGCCTACCTCAACGACTACGGAGCAAGTCAGGAAGATGCACCGGCGGACACTTCAGCTGCCAAACCTCCAGGGCCAGGTCCCGTCGTGCCAGATGCTGGTCCTTTAAAACCAACTCCGGCGGACAAGGGAAAGCAAAGAGAAGTGCGCTTTGATAAACCTGTGAAAAACATTCCAAGCAAAGGTTTAGGAAAGCCGTACAACTTCGAAATCCTGGCCCAACTGGCTAATATGCCAGCCAGGCTGTCCATCTTCGAGCTACTCAGGCTCTCCCCTGACAGTCGGCTAGCCCTAAGTGAAGCACTGATGCAGGCGGAGGCATGCTTGACCCAGCTCAAGTCCCCCGACGAGGAACCAGTGGCGTGTCCTCAATGCCACAGTGTAATGAAAGTGGTCCCAAATATCACTTTCACTCAAGACGACATGCTGTTAAAACATAACAGGCATGACAGGCCCCTCTATTACACCGGGTACGTCGGTTCCATGGAGGTCGATCAGATTCACATAGATCCGGGGTCGTCGATCAGCATCATCCCTCACAGTCTGCTCAGACCGCTGAGAATTCCTACCAGCGAATTGGCTTACACCTCTACTACAATCGTGGGGTTCAACGCCGGAAGAAGTAAGCCGTTGGGGAAAATTCGCCTAAATTCGCCTGAGGATCCAGATTGGCAACCTCAGATCGGTGGCCACATGTTACGTCATCGATTCAGAGGTGTCCTACAATATTTTGCTGGGAAGACCGTGGATCCATGACCACAACATCGTTCCTTCAACTCTACATCAATGTCTGAAATATGTAGACCCCCAAGGGACAGTACAAACGGAGGTTGCTGACCTAAACCCGTTTAAAGGAGTAGAATCCTACTATTCCGATGCCGTGTTGTATTCTCAAGACCACACGGAAGAAGTGTCAAGCAAGGCGGAGAAGGAATCCCACCGGGAGCCAGATGAAAACCCCCTGCGACACTACCGCTGTCAATCAGAGTGAAAGGATGAACCACTCGTCCAAAACCCATGGAGCCTATGGCTATTCACCTGAACAAGACCAGGTCAGGAAAAGGGAGTGATCCTCTAGTGATAACTTTGAACCAGAAGCCTCCACCTTTGGTCATCAACCTTCGGCGCAACAAGCAGGCGACTGATGTAAATACAACCAGGAAAGGAGTTTCAGATCATAATAAACATCCTCTTTTCTAGTATATTGGTGCTCACAATCCAAAACAGGAATCCGCTCCCCGTGACGAGGTAGAAACCATATCACAAGAATTCTTGGAAGTTATGAACTCCTACCGTCCGTATACCTAGGAAGTCGTGCCATCATCCAACGTCGTCACGACATATGGACCACACGAGGATTCTATCTTCATTGTCCCGCCTACCTGCAGCAGTCAGCATCCAATATTCTTCGGCCGCATGCGTAATCAACCGACTGTCCAGGAAGATCCTTTCGATGACGATACTAGGAAAATGCAAGTTCACCGATACAGCCCGCAAGCGCTGAGGATCATGCAAAACATGGGCTGACTTGAAGCAGAAGTCAGGCCTCAACTATGGAAGAGGCAGACGAACGCCGCCGCGCGGCAACCCTTACTATCAACGAACTCATTTCGGGTTAGGGTATGCCACCTCCTCTAAGTCGGACGAGGATACCGTTTCCTCTCCTCAGAATGGCTTGTCGCCCTCTGACTCACCTGACGCTCTCAAACAGACATTATCAGTGAATATGGTAGTGACAGATCCCTTTGAAGCAGATGAACAGGATTCTGAGCCGTTTGAGGATGACTCTTGGGCCCAACAAATGGATACGCAGTGGGAATTCCGCTTCGAGCAAAGAGAACCTCCCACCAAAGACAAAGTTACCCAAGTTGATGTTGGGGGTGAACTTTCGCCAAAACCGATATTTATCAGTAACAATCTTTCCCCGGCTGAAAAGGAAGAAGTTATCCAGCTGATAAAAGAATACATCGACGTCTTCGCATGGGATTATGAGGACATGTCAGGCCTTGACCCAAGAGTGGCTACTCACAAACTCAACATATTGCCCGATGCAAAGCCTGTAAAGCAGCACCAACGCCGGTTTCGTACGGATATGATGGACGCCATCGAAGCTGAAGTCAAGAAGTTGATAGCCTGTGGTTTCATCCGGGAAGAACAACATCCCGACTGGGTCGCCAACGTTGTCGTAGTCATGAAGAAAAGTGGGAAAATACGTATCTGCATCGATTACCGAGATCTAAATGCAGCCTGCCCCAAGGATGAGTTCCCTCTTCCCATCATGGACATCATGATCGACAACACCTGCGGGATTGAATGCATGTCTTTCATGGACGGATTCTCAGGATACAATCAGATCAAGATGCACCGTGAGGACGAGAAGCACACTTCCTTCCGGACGCCGTTGGGGGTATATTAATATACGGTCATGCCCATCGGATTGAAGAACGCCGGGGCAACATACCAAAGGGCTATGAGTAACATATTCCATGAGCATTTACGCAAAACAGTAGAATGTTACGTGGACGACATAGCCATCAAGAGCCGCCTCAGAGATGATTACATTCAAGAATTGAGGACGGTATTTGAGTTAATGCGCCAACATCAACTCAAAATGAACCCTACGAAGTCCTTTCTGGGTGTATCTAGTGGCAAGTTCCTGGGATTTGTCATTACCCCCAAAGGCATCCAAGTGGACCCTGACAAAGTACAGGCCATCGTAGAAATGCAATCGCCCCGTAATCTGAGGGAACTCCGGGGATTTCAAGGCCGTCTGGCCTATATCCGGAGATTCATATCCAACCTCTCGGGGAGATGTCAGCCCTTTTCTCATCTCATGAAGAAAGGAGTATCCTTCGTATGGAACGAAACCTGTCAGCAAGCGTTCGAAGATATCAAGCGCTACCTCACCGGTCCGCCAGTTCTGGTGCCTCCCGTCATGGGAAGACCATTCTTGCTGTATGTTCGAGCGATGGATCATTCGCTAGGAGCTCTTCTCGCACAGAAGAACGATAGGGGTCATGAACAGGCTATCTACTACCTCAGCAGGATGATGGTCGGAGCCGAACACCGGTACAACCCAGTGGAGAAGGAATGCTTGGCTCTGATCTCGCTATCCAGAAGACGCGGCACTATGTTGCCGGCCAGACTATTCATATCATCTCCAGGATCAACCCTCTTCAAGTACTGATGAGCAAGCCAAGTGATCTTAATTCCCGACTCGCGACTTGGGCGATGCTGTTAACACCATATGACATGGTATACCTCCCGCAGAAGTCCATAAAAGGCCAAGCGCTGGCCGACTTCCTAGCTTCTCATCCGATCCCGAAGACCTCCAAATTATACGAGGACATCCCTGACGAAGTTGCAGAATGTAATTCTGCAATGGAAAGTGACGCATGGCAACTGTTCTTCGACGGCGCCTCCAGGACTGGTCCCAAGGGAAACGTGGTTTCAGGGGTAGGAATCGTCCTGGTCACTCCTGATAAACTCGTCATCTATCGAGCATATTCTCTTAGCGAGCCATGCTCCAACAATGTGGTAGAGTACAACGCTCTGCTAATCGGGCTCCAAGTTGCCAAAGAGCTGGGGGTCGAGTCCCTGGAGGCTTTCGGTGATTCTCTGCTTATCGTCAATCAAGTCAGAGGAATATATGAAGTCCGAAATCCAGACCTCATCCCCTATCACCTAGCAACGGTCGAGATAGCCATGACATTCAAAGGGTTCTTCCTAGAGCATGTACCTCGATCTCAGAATCTGGAAACTGATGCCCTAGCCACTCTAGCTGCGGATTTAGCCACTCCTATAAGAAGGCAGGATTCGGTAATCCTTCTTAACAGAGATTTATTCTGCATGAAGAACAACTTTCACATAGAACGCAGGTACGCTGTGAACACAGATCCCCCTAGAAGAGACTGGAGAAGTCCCTTCATAGAATTTGTCGCATACGGAATCTTGTCGGAGGACCTCAAAGAAGCAGTATCCGTCAAAATATGATCATTACGCTTCTACTTCGACGCATCTTCACAATGCCTATATCGTCGGACCTACGACGGACTGCTATTGAGATGTCTATCTGACGACGAAGCATAGCAGATTATCCGGGAAGCTCACGACCGCGTATGCAGAGCACATCAGCCCGGTCCTAAGCTACAAGATCGTATCAAGAGAATGGGCTATTACTGGCCCACTATGATCACAGACGCGATCAATTATATAAGACAATACAAAGCCGGTCAGGTTCATGCAGACTTCATACATCAACCTTCTGAATATCTATATCCTACGGTTGCGTCATGGCCTTTCGAAGCATGGGGTATGGATATCATTGGCCCTATTCACCCGTCTTCTTCCAGAGGTCACCGGTTCATACGGGCCATCACGGATTACTTCTCCAAATGGGCAGAGGCGATCCCTCTTGCTGAGGTAAAGGCGTCTAATGTGATCAGCTTCATCAAGCATCATGTCATTTATCGCTTTGGGATTCCCCGAAGGATAATCCACGATAATGGGCCTCAGTTCATCAGCCAAGCATTTCATCAATTTTGCGATAAAAATCGGATACACAATATTGCCTCTACGGTATATTATCCAGCCGCTAATGGTTTGGCAGAAGCTTTCAACAAAACCATTATCAAACTCTTGAAGAAGTTTGTCTCTTCAAATAAGAGAGATTGGAATAAGAAGCTGGGCGAATGTCTCTGGGCATACCGCACAACGGTACGAACACCGACAGGTTGTACCCTATTTTCACTGGTCTACGGGAGCGAAGCAGTTCTCCCCATTAAAATCCAGATCCCGTCACTCAGGATAGCCGTGGCTAATGAGCTGACTCAAGAAAAGAATGACCTGTTAAGGCTTCAAGAGCTAGAAGGATTAGACGAGAAACGCCTCCAAGCTCAACAGCGCATCGTGCTCTACCAAGCACGCATTTCCAAAGCTTTCAATCATAAAATAAAGGAAAGAGTGTTCAAAGTTGGCGAGCTAGTTTTAGCCGTAAGAAGGCCGATGATTCTTACCCACAGGAGTAAAGGCAAATTCCAGCCCAAGTGGGAAGGCCCTTATGTGATCGAGACAACGTTCTCGAATGGCGCCTACAGGTTAGCCCAGCCTAATGGAGACCTGTTAATGGCTCCTATCAACGGTAAATTCCTGAAAAGGTACTATGGTTAATCTCCTCTGCTCAAGTGGAATACAGCGAGAATCTCAATTCTGACAAAACTACTTCCAAAACAAAAACTAGTTGGGTCATGTCCTATCATGTCCGTATGACCTCTGAATAGATACATCCTGCTAAAAGTTTATCGAGAGTCTATCATGTCCATACTACCTCTGATATCACTCTCACCTAAAAACTGTCATTTACATTCCGAAATGATGGGTCCACAAAAGTCAGAAAAGAGTCGCTTTTATTTATTCCCAAAAGAGAGCAGAATTACATCTGGAAAGCCAAAAAAAGAAAGGGTACATCATTGTGGGGGAGCGGTCAGATCGCGAATCAGCCGTGCCAGTGTAGCTATCCTCTCATTCCTGGAAACCAAGGCATCAGCGCGAGCCCGCTCCAGCCGTGCCTCAGGATTGTTCATAAAGGACAACTTGGCCCTTGCCTGAAGAGAGCCAGTACGGGCAGCTTCTGCGCTCCAGATCCCGACGTGCTGTGCTCAGTCGACCAGTCGCTACATCTAGACCCGCCAACGACTGAGAAGCCCACTCCTCTGCCAGAGCGAGTTTTTCCTTCAACTTGCGAGCCCTCGCGACGTTTCCTTCATGCTCGGATTGGCACTTCGTCTGAAGGGCAAGAGCCTCCTCCACGACAGCTTTTCTTTCATCCATCTCCAGCTTATGTGCTTTGATGGAGTCATCTATGCTTTCTAGCTGTTTAGTGAGCCGCGCAGTCATGAGGTCATATCTGGCCTGGACCTCAGCTTTAAGGCTGCCCCGAGTCAGCTGCAAGTATTCGTTAATAGGTTGCTCCAAACCATTAACCATCGCCTCCAGGGCGTCAGCTACCCCGAAATCGCCGAACTCCCGGACAGCCCCGATCAAAAACTGATAGGCATTCTTCAGACGCTCGAAGTCTAGGTTCTTCGCCAACACCATTGATATCATCATTTTTAAACCGGTGTAAAAAAGGCTGGTATGTTGCTCGGTCAGCGCAACCAGATCCGATTGAACGCCAGGAGTGGCCGCGATATTGGCGAGTCCCCCGCCAGGAATGACTGCAGACGAGGTGGCCACAGCCGCCGCCTCGACGGGTGGTGCGACCGAAGGAGGTGCAACGACGACGGTCGAAGTCATCGGCATACTCGCGAGAGGCGAGGTCACGATAACGGGTTCGTCCTCCTCTCGAGATGACGAAACCACTCCGGGCGAGCTGGCTCCCGAAGATATTTCCTCTTCGAAGTCGGGCGCCTCCGTAGCATCGCCAGGAGCCGAAGCAGAGCCAAAAGGAGCTTCAACACTATGCTCTCCGTGGGCGCCGCCCCCTGAAAAGAGGACAAGAAAGTTGATATCAATATAATGGTAATCTTTCTAAGAGGAGACATAAAAAATGACATATACCCGTAGCCAAAGGTATATATGTCGTATCCGCAGCCGATGTAGCTAAATCATGCCTTAATGACGCAATGCGAACCGTTATACCTGGAAAAGGAGATGGGCCAACCGACATCGCCAGGTGCCCTACCAAGCCTTCACCAAGACGCAGTCGAGGTTCGTCAGCTGGAATCTCGCTAGGCATACACACAGGCGTGGCAGGAGTTTCATCCATTGCCGGTCTAGGGAAAGATTCCCCTATTTGCCTTGGCCACGCAGGCGACCTCGTTCCACTACCTGGAGCAGTAGCGGCGACAACAGCCTTCAGCGAAGACTCTCCGGTGCCGCCAGCCGGAACTATAGAAGGTCCCTCTCTAAAAGGCGAGGAACCTCCAACCAAAGAATCATCCCTGACATGGGGAGATGCAGGCTCACTCCCAGGAGCCTCAATACCAAGAACGCGGAGAGGACGAGCAATCGTCTCCTTCCTCCTCTTACGAAGAGAAGCCTCCTTGGAAACAGGTGCCCTTCGCTTCCCAGGGACTACCAAAGCCCCCGCAGGCAGAGGCACTTCATACCTCGGTACCGACACCAGAGGCTCATCCGGAGTGTCGAACTCCTCACCCTCGTCAGAAGAAACCGAGTGGACTTCGACTCTTCCCCCAGGCTTGGGAGAAGGCACCCTAAAGCATCCACGTATGTCAAAATCGCGATGGAAGGTGTTGATCGCCACGTAGAACTGGGCGTAAGAATGGAGGATGTGCAGCTCCGTAGAGATTGTAACAACCGGCACGATAAAGATGGCTCCCGTGCAACCCATCATAAAATACCGCCATCCTTTGGCTCCATCAATGAGTCCGCCCCTGGACCTGAAGCTGGTGACGGCATTGCCCACGTGCAACTGATCGTACCCAAATTGCCTGGCGAACCGACTAGGCAAGTAAGGCTCAAAGAAGCAATGATCTTCACTTCTGTACAGTAAATGGGAAGGTCTAATACAGACCAACCAATTAAAGGCTTCCGGAGAAAGATTGGTCTTATCTTGACCTAAGTCCTCAAGCCTAATCCCCGACTGGTTGCGATGCACGGAGGGGACGATGCAGAGTAGCTTCCACTCGTGGCTGAGGTTCAACACCAGCCGACAGTCTAAAACTGTGTTCACGTTCCAGGGAGAGTCCTTGTAGTTCAGCAAGAAACTACCCCCCGAACTACTGCCAGAGCCGGGAGACATCACCCGGGGATTGTGGAGAATTAACTATCCCATCAAGTACAGGTATGGTAATTCTACCCGAGGAAAGCTATCACGCCGAGCTTCATCGACGAGCAGTCCATCAGTCATGGCCCTCAAGCCAGCCTGAATACGGCACACCATGGCAGGGAGCAAGCCCAGTCTTGCCCCAAATACCAGACGAACGACAGGCCACAGGACGTTCCGGTGAATGCGATCCGTGGACGCGATGCCAGGCACCACGACTCGACGCAGCCATATGGAGAGAAAGCCAGCCAGCCAGGCTTCCTTAGACAGAGGCCTGCGGCAGTGCCTCAAGTAACTGTAGGCCTTAGTGCCTTTGGGATACTTTCCTACCCCGTCATTGAGAATCTGATCGGGAGCCTTAGCATCCTCCATGAGATCCTCAACGACCTGGGCACTAAGTACGCCCAAACAATTCACGGGCTCATTCTTGCCCCCCGAGACTTTCTCCGACTTGGCGGCCCTGGCCCGGTGAAAGAAGAGGTAGGATGTCCACTTAGTGATATGAGCCAAATCAGAAGGCTCTTCATAAAATACGGTGCACGCGAAGTAGTGGCACATCAGCTCCTGATACACCTCCACAACCCGAGGGTCCGAATCCTCCAACTCCCGGTTGGTGGGAACATACTCTTCATATGGGGTATCCTCCATCGACAGTCTCGAGATCACTGCCATCTCATGAAGGGCCAACCCCAACTCCCCCAATGGAGTGGCGAAGGTCCCAGTGAGCGGAATGTATCTCTTCATCACTGCCAGAAATAGGTTTGGGTTCGGAGGCAACCCAACACTCGTCGTACTCACAGCGGCATACAGTCCAATGCCCTCCAGCTCTCTCCAAAAATGCTTCAAGGCCCAGTCAGCTAGGCAAGCCCATCGGAGGTTTGTTGGGGTGATCTACCCATTACACCGAGGGTTCTCCTTGGGGGATACCCCCCCTCGCCCCATCAAGTCGTTGCAGAAAGTCAACAATTAGAACGGCTGGATCACTGAACTGTCTTCACTCGGGACGCTGCCCGGGCACAGTCCCCTGAACACCGTCACAACGCCGGAAGGGCGGCTGACAAACGACCCCTGGTCAGCTCCTTTCAGATGAAAGATCTTCCTCGGATTGCCGTAAAGATCGGGAGTCAGCGTCCACGACATGCTCCTGGAATGTGTCGCATGGAAGAAAGCCGAGATGGGATAATCTCTCGGCATCGTTGGCAGATACAAGACCACACTCTCGGCGGGGAAAATCCAGGGTTCTCTTTTGGGCTTCGTCTGGGACTGTTTGTCAATCATGTCCCCAAAGAGGAAAGCCGGCTTGATGTACTGGTCCCCGTCTATGTACGTCAGGGGCTCTCCGTTAATCATGTTCAGCAGCGTCCGCTCGCCCTGAGCCGATAGCAAGATCTCCCTTCCCTCAGGATACTGGGGTCCGGAGATAGGAAATGTCACGTGGGACAGATCCTCCAGATAGTTTGAGTGCAGCATCCCGGCAGCGGAACCCATCACCTCGGCCAGTGGAGACTCATGCAAGTTAACTGCAAAAGTGCAAGAAAAATGTCATTACAAACCTTGCAAACATAAAGACCAAGAAACGACAGTCTGTGCTTTACGCCAAGACTGTACAAAATTTGGTCACTTTACGTCGGAAGTCACATCCAGAAGCGTAATTGGCGGTATACGGTCTGTGCTTTACGCCAGACTGCCAAAAATTCTAGTTTTTACGCCGGAGGTCCCATCCGCAAACGAAAAACTAAAATTTTATAGTGTACAACAAGTTTTCGACAGTCAGAGCTTTTTACGCTCAAAATTGCGAAAATATAGAGTTTTTACGCTGGCACATTAGAAATGTGGGCGTAAAAGATGAAAACGTCTCCGTGCGTCATCTTCCTCAAAGAGGCTATCAGCACAGAAGACGACCTAGCGCGGTCACGTTCAACGTGTGCGAAGGATTTTTCGTCATTCTTTGTCATCCAAAAGGCTTGAAGGTCGGGTGCGCTGCTCATCGGCGGGATACTTGGCTCAGAAGAAAGTTCACCTTGCCCGACCGAAGACTCTCGCGCTGGGGCAGAAGAATGAGAAGAAGAGCCTATACCCTTTCCCTTAGTGGAGGGGATTTGTTTCGGCGCCATTTTTGAAAACTCGGAGTGCTCGGAGAAAGAACGAAGGGAGAAACTCGAACAGTCGAAGGCTCTCTTTCGCAGAAGACGGATGAAAAGCTTTTCTCTCAAATGCTTGGGATATATATAGAGTTCGGATCGACGCCTCGAATCCTCGGACGGACTCCTCGAAACCCAAACCAAATCTCCTAATATTTGGTTATGATTGGGTCCTACGTCAGCCTATTATTTAGGGAAGGCGGACAGTCAGCGAATTCAAAAAGTCTTTCGCGCAAAGCAGTTCAGCGGTTCCTAAGCTAAAGGAGCTTTCTACGCTCGACATCAATAGATCTATGGTTTTACGCTCGCAAGCTATAAGTCTATGGTTTTACGCCCGGATGCCTTTGTGCTCGGTAGCTTTTATGCTCGAGAGGCAACAAACCTACGACTTTACGCTCAGCAGATACCAAATCGATGATCTCACGCTCGGTGGCACTCAGTTTACGCTCAGAAGCAATAGATCCGCAAACTTCACGCTCGGAGAAATTTTCTTTTCAGAAGCTACAGATCTACAGTTCTACGCTAAGGAGCTTTCTACGCTCGACAGCTACGAATCTACGGCTTTACGTTCGACAGCTATAAGTCTATGGTTTTACGCCCGGATGCCTTTGTGCTCGGTAGCTTTTATGCTCGAGAGGCTACAAACCTACGACTTCACGCTCAGCAACCACAAGTCTATGATTTCATGCTCGATGGTGTTTTACGCTCAGAGGCTACAGACTAATAATTTCATGCTCCACGACTTCCCGCACATCTGAAAGATACGCCGGCCAGATTACGCGTACATCTGAACGGTCCCCAAAGCGATCAATTGCAAAAAGTTCACACAGAAGATACTCGTTCTTGACCACAAAGTATCCCAAGTACCCGAAGCTTACAGAGTTCAAGAATTGAGAAATTACTCTCCTCGGGTCAAAATTGGAGGTTCATCCAGACTCCAGTCTGAACATCTCGTCTATGGCAACTCAGTTTGACAGCCATTCCTCGACCCTGTTCCAAGGGAGTTTCGAGAGGTCATTCTTGAAGACGAAGTCTGAACAAAATTTCTGCTCATCAGAAGCAGCAGTTCAGAATTCTACGCGGTCCCTCAGTCCTAGCAGCAGGACAGTTCTAAACGTTCAAAAATGCTCAAACAATGTTCTATGGACTATTAGCTATGCGTAAAGGACAGGGCCTAATACTCTTCTTATCAGAGTCGGCGTAAAGAATCAGACGTGTTGAAGCTACACATTCAGACTTCACAGCGACGTTTGGCAAAAACGATCATATACAGAGAAGAAAGGCGATTTTATTAAAATTAAAATCATGATTACATATGAGGGAAATCCAATCTACAAGGGTTTTTTCTCTATTCTTCATGATTACATATGAGGAAAACTCCGTCTACGAAGGAGTTCCCCCATCATCATCTGAAGATCGCCCAGAAGCTGTTCTGACAGGTTCTCGCTGGGCTTCAATTCTTCATCCATCTTCTCCGGCAGTCAGTCAGTTCCAGCAAACTGACTGACATGGCAATGATCAACGGCGAGAGAATACAGAGTTGGGGCTTGCATAAATTATGCAGATCCCATGCTCCGTGCACCGTGACCGATCTCGGACAGCAGCCAGTTTGCCTGCCCTCGTCCACCGGTAACGGGAGAAGACACCGCTTGCAAGCTGTGTGGTCCAATGCGACCCTTCCTCTCTTCCGGAAGAACCACCATAAAAAGTTGCTAATTATCCCAAGCAAGGGAGGCTAAGATATCCTTCCATGATCCATCATTGTAGTGGACACTTACTCGAAGACGCCGTCTTTTTTGGCTCCTTACACGCTGGAAGAACATGATCTCCTTCTTCCTCAGGTCGACCCGACGAACTCCGGCGATGATCTCTGCATGGTGATGGGAATGTGGGAAGAACAGGTTAACCCCCCAGCCTTTTTATAGGCGAAAGAGATCACACCGATCCCCAATAAATCTGCCATAAAGTCAGCATCGACCGTTTCAACGCTCCATTCAGAAACGTTTCGAGTTACGAGGGGCCGTTTATGCTTCATTCAAAGCGTTTCAAATTCCGAGGAATTTAAAAGCTTTGAAGGGGGTCTTGTAGAAGCATAAAAAATACGCTGGGAAACTCAACGCAGCATATTGATGCAGAGCAGCGTAAACAGAGGCCTTCAGAGCCCTCAGGCGTGCAGACAGAGCTTTTTTCGCTAAACACAGCGTAAAGTATAAGCTCAAAGGACCATCCGCGTAAGTACAGTAAGTCCAAGCCGCTTCAGCGTAGACCGGGTTATTAATCGCCTCCATGGTGTAAAACTCATCCGCTTTCAAAGCAGCGTTAAAGCGTACGAGGAACGCTTCGTCTTCCCCGAAATGAACCTGTCAAGTCACGCAGTGCACCTGACCTCTGACTCCTGGCAAAAAGTGCTGTACGGCTACCCAGATGACGGCTGGAAACGATGGCAGACCACTCGGGACGTGCCCCATAGTATGATGGCAGATCTCTGCATTTAATGCAGAGGATTTGATTAAATATCACCGAACCGTCGTTTACTGACATCCCCTCAGCATGAACTGCTCTTTCGCGTACAAGGGGATACGCTGCCTTGTTTTACACAGGCAAACATGAGCTGTTTACGCTCCGCAGTAGACAAACCGCCTGCCACGTCAAAAAGCTGCACTTCGTACGGGGCTCGAGGTACGTCTCTACGTCTAAATCGAACAGAGCGGTGACAGTTTCTCTCGAGGCATGTCTCTGCGACGGATGCACAGAAGGGCTACTGTCACGACCCGCACCCGGTTTAGGGGCACGAGTGCGTGGGTACGTCCAGCCTACGCCGCAGCATCGGCGGTAGAACGCTGTCTAGGTCAATAATCTATCTAATCAACCTCACGAAAACATCCCATCTCCATAAGGAGGCACAAATGACACAATAAAATAAACACATACTCAATCACAGGACGACAGCACGATAAGATATCCAACAAAATTAAATACAACACAAGTCAACAATTAATAATCTAACTCAACAATCCAAGTCTCAACAAAATGCCGGAGACAAATCCGGTACAAATAGTCTGCTAAAAGAACTAAACAGAAAACTACTGATTCCGGCTAGACCTCCCGGAATCACAACTAAACTACCAAGTCTGCAGCTACTCACCATACGGTCCACAAAGTGTCGGATAGCGGTCCTCTAAGGCATAGTCTGGAAAAATGTTTCCAGTCAGGAAGGAGCAAAGCAACACTCTCAAATAACAGTTCCATTAATTGATAATGTCTATAATACAATAAAACATGTCATGCTAGCTACTGAGAAGACAGTGAGATAAATGCAATGGCAATTTAAGAGAGACAGGCAATGTAAAGAGACAGGCAATAGGCAATATGATACAGTCAGTGCATGTATGAAAATAAAAAGAAACAAGGAGCAGTATCATATACGGTGATGTAGTATATGATTTAAAATAGGGAACTGTAATCTATTCTAAGTGTTTTGAAATAGTAGTTTCGAAATGTGATCGGCTTGGGAACATGTACGATTGCTACAGTCTGGCTAATCATACGTGGGGGTATGATTAACACCAATAATATTTTAATTATACAATGGGTATTTGATCACATCTCTCACTAGCAATTTCCCCGCCCCCAACTAGTACTGTGGATCCAATCATGACACGTCACGATACACGAGCAAGTCAAGTCTATCATGTACAATGTCTAATATCAATGTCTAATATCAATGTTTAATATCAATGTAAATGTCAATGTCAATGTCGTGTATAATGTCAATACGATAATCAAGGTAACATCTCATGACTGCAGATCCAAGCTATACTAGTCCGTGTAGCACAGTGTTAAAGATTCAGTTGTAACATTTCATGATTGTTGAACTTATAGAAATTATCAAAGAATTGGAAATTATCAGAGAATGTACTTGCCTTGGGTCCTTAGCTGGTAATTATTGGTGTCCTGTTCCAGAGTATCCCCTGGGCAAACCAACAGTCCTATAAACATAACACAATTATAACACTTGTATCAGATGCTACCCTAACACACAGTCTATAAACACTGGCCTCAGGGCCATGTCAGGCAAGGCACTAGTCAACTAGGGTCATCTAGTAGGGATACATATTTAAATAAACATCTCATTAACTAATATATATAATTTCCATCCATTACAATAATAGATTATGTAAAAATATATACTTTAAAATAAATAATACTTGTATATATATAAACATAATAAATAATACTTGTATGTATATCTATATAAACATAGTTCTTGAAAAGGAATACAATACATATTTATATTTGTATACATACTAAACGAATTTAACATAATATATATATATATTTAGAATATATACCAATATAAATTACTTGCTATAGTTGTACATTTTCCAAAATACGTACATATATAATTAACATATGTCAAATGCGTACATATCATATATGTGCAAAAGTACAATTTTTAGAATATATATATATTTATATATATATTGTCAACATTATCAGTTAAATATACTAACACTAATACACCAATTTAAATTTATATCATATAAAAATACCCAATATTCATACACATACATATGCATCAATTAATACATACCCACACAATTAATTAAACATTATAAAATTAATTATACATACATAATTATACAATTTATTTAAATACACACAAATACCTTACATTAATTATATATACATATACAAATAAATTATACTAATTATACATATACCTTTCTTTATATACACTCATACGTATATATGTATGTATATATACATATATATATATATATATATATATAAAGAAAGAAGAGGGAGAAGAAGAAGAACTTACAGCAGAGAGGAGCGCGGTCGCCGGAGCAGGTCGGCGGGGGCAGTCAGCGGGGTCGGGTTCAGTCGGAGCGCAGAGAGGAAGTCGGGGTCAGCTGAACAGCGGGCTGTGCAGGGGAGTGGTGCAGCGGGGAACTCAGACGACTGGCCGCCGGACCGGAGGGAGATCGTGAGGGGAGGAGCAGCCGCCGTGGGGGATGTCCGGCGGGGAGATGTCGGCCTGGAGCAGCGGGGTTGGGCCGGACTGGAGTCGGCCGAGCAGGGGATGGATGGATGGATGGATGGATGATGGTGGGAGTCGGCCGCTTGCCGGAGGAGGAGGACAGTAGGGAGGAGCAGCAGACTCCGCCGGAGTCGATGGGCAGGGAGTCGGAGCAGCAGAGGCCGAGGGGGATCGAGGCTGGCTGCCAGCGGGTTCAGCGGGCCGCCGTGAGGTAATCCGCTCGGTCGGACAGTCGCCGCGGGGAAGAGTAGAGGGAGGGCATGGGGGCTCGGCCGTCGGGCTGGAGGAGCGAGGATGGAGGAGAAACACGGTGGGAAGTCGGGGTCAGAGGAGTCGGCCGCCGGAGATGCAGAGGGGGCCGCCGGAGGAATTGTGCTCGGCCGGGAAGCACAGTAGGGAACAGTGTTCCCTCCCCCCCTATGAAGATTTAAATCTTCAAATGAAAAAAAAGAAGAAAACAATAAAGAGGAAGAAGGAGAAGAAGAAAGGAAAGAGAAGAAGAAAAAGAAGGAGTTTACATACGTAGGAGAGAGGGAGGAGGCTTGTGAGGAGGGTGGTGTTTCCTAGGTTGTCTAGGGATTAGGGTTTGATGGTGACATGATATTATAAAGGAAGAGAGGGTGTTGATGGAGGGTGAGGATGCACCCAATTAAATGGGTGGTCCAGATTGTTCATGAAGGAAATTAATTCATGTAGGAATGGGGGTGAGGGCTAAAAATAATATTAGGTTCCCTCATTGTTTAAACAATGAGGTGTTGACACCAAAAATGCCAATTTGCAAATTAACCCCCTTAAATTTGGGAAATTGCACAAACACATAAAATGACAAAAATTTGGCGGGCGATTCGGTGTCCGGTGTTTTGTAGGGTCAGGGGACGCTGTATGATCGGTGTGGGCTAAAATAGCAGGGCACTGGAATTAAATTGGAATTTCAGAATTGGTTTAAATAGTATCCTCAATTTAAATAGAAAATAAATACAAGTTGTGTTCAACAATTAATTAGGAGTACATGGGATCAAAATCAGGTCAGGTCATCAATACCAATAATGAAGAAGACTCAGAACAAAATATTTCCCTAATTTGGGCCGCAAGAAAAGTAGGTCAAGATTGCCTCTAATTTTCGATTGGAACGCACAACGATGCAAAATAGGGATTTATTAAATAAAGTCCGCGACGATTTTTTTGTGCGGCTAGAAATAATGTACAGAGAGCATAATTATGAGTTGCAAAAAATAGCAGAATGGAAGGCGGGCATGCCTAGGGCAAGATTGTGAAATTTGTTGGAAGACAAAAGTCAGGATAGTGCTCCAATTATCGAAGCAAAGGCAATGCGCAATAATTAAATAAATTAGGATAATTAATTACAATCTTCAATAAATAAATTCTAGATAAAAATAATTAAATCCAGAATTCTATAATTCGGACAGGTGTTCGTCTACTGGGCTTCTAGGTCAATTCTGCTAGCAAAAAAATAAATGAACACTGTATATAATATTATATTTAAATACACATCACACAGTTATTTAATTTAAATATATACTATCATGCAATTATTTAATTGTAACTACCATAATATTAAATATTATAAAAAGTCGAAAATACCCCTGTTTTCGGAATGTGGTAGTGACAAGTCTACCCACCTTAAAAGAATTTCGTCCTCGAAATTTAAAATCCTCAAGGTAGCGTTTAATCATACACATTATTATTTCCCTCAAATTTAAATTTATCACCCATGAAATCTTTTAATAATCCACAATGTCCTTTCGCAATTTCAAAATTCTGAAATTGTTGTATAACCTGAAAAATCCTCAAAGTAAATCAAAGTCCATCAAAAATTTCCTTGAAATTTTTTGTTAATAATTCAATACTCGGAATTTAATATTCACTCCTTAAATTTGATTTTTCAATGCACAAGTATAAAACGAAATCTTGCCCCACAAGTTTAAATTTAAACATTAACCCATCAATAAATTTATTCCTCGATTTCCTCTTTCCTCAAATACTCAACAATGCGATACTTATGGATTCTCTAATTGCAACATCCAAATGTAAAATTCTAAAATTCATAACTTGCAATCAAATAAATATAATGATAATCTCCCAAAATTTCCAAATTTAATAACCAATTTAAGCATGTCATAATCTTTCTGGAATTTATACATCATAAATCCTGCCATGTTAAATTCTTAACCCTCTATTTAAATCAATGTTTATCCTCAAATTTTTAAATCCTCAATTGTTTTATTTATTTATTTACTACCATCAAAATTAAATTCATCAAATCATATAATCATGAACTACTCCATATTGTTATTTCACAATAAATTTTTTATTTTTTTTTTCAAAAAATTCTATAAATATCATATCCCTAAAGATCTTCAAATATAAATCAAATCCCATTCTTATCACAATATCCTCCAAAATTTTAAGTTAATAACGAAATACAAGAATTTAATATTCAATCCTCTAATTGAAATCCAATCAATGCATATTTCTAAAATTGAATCTCATCCCAAAAATTTGAATTCAACACTAATCCATTTGTGTTCTTATTCCTCAATTTTTTTTTCCACATAATACGCAATGATGTAATACTTATGAAACCTCCAATACAATATTCAAGATATAAGTTCCTAACTTGCAGTCCAATAAATATATCGATGGCCTTCTTAAATTCCTCAAATTCAATGATAAATTCAATCATTTCATAATCTTCTTAAAATCAATGATTTAACAAAACTTCAATTACGCTATATTAAATTCCCAACTCTTTATTTAATTTAATATTTTTCCTCAAAATTTAAGGCACCTTGTCTCTCTTTGTCAAGTCATAACCTCTTCGTTAATTTTTACTACAGTTAAATCCTCAACAATCAAAGTCTAAGAGAATTCTACCTACAACCATACAACATGCAACCTAAGGGGAAATATGTACGGTCATGGTGTCTTGTCATGGTATTGCAGTCTGTATCAGGGATACTACTAATTACATTATAACAAGAAATCATGCATACAAGCTACGGTACTAAGGTATCAATCAATCAGAAAACAAGAAAGAACCTGAGGAAAGAAAAGAAAGAACCTGCTAACATATTACTTGCAGTATCTTCTATCTCTAACATAATCATAGGTCAAATGATGCATGTAAAGTTTGATACCTCTATCTCTTTAGGTACCACACTCTACTACAAGCATACTCACTGCTAGCTTCCTTACCTACTGCAATAGTTGATACTAGTTATTCTTATCACTCAAGTGCATATCAATTACAACACACTATACTAAGTACTGCTCTCTCTAATACAACCCTAGATTGACACCCAAGTCAGTTGGCAGTGAGATCTCAATCATACTCAAGTCATCAGATCCTTACACATGTATATCATCTACTCATATATTAATATTCATCTCTTATCTACCATAAAATTAATCCTCAAAATAATCGTCAAGGTTTAACTTCTTGATCAACTTAAAAATAATTGCATATACCTCCTCAAAATCAGATACTCAAATATCAAAAATTTAATCACTTTTAAAATCCTTATAGCCTTGACTATGTTTATTGAATTGAATTCGAATACTCAAAATTTAATAACATAAAATCTCAACTCCTTAAAATTCTTAAAAATTAAAATTCATTTCCACTCTACAAGTTATAAATTTAAATCCACAAGCATACATATAGATACTCCCAGTCTCTAATACTCAAGGTGCACACTAAAACACTAATTATTTACAACTCTCAACTGTGTACGAAAATTGTACTGCCCGAATTATTTGTACTATTTCTTCCAAATGATCATCATCACTGATACTTTTTCTCCTCTATCTATAGTGCCAATACTAACTATAACACACCTATCATAGAACCATTGCTACAAGGCACTACGCTATGGGTTAACTCTAGATTAATGCCCACTGCTCACATGTCCAACTAGGAAACACTTACAACTCACAGGCAACACTCAGTCAATACTAATACTTAAGACACAGACATAATTACAAGTCACTAATCATCATACTTAACAAGGAATCCTCAGAGAAAATAAGCTCAAAAAGGAACTGGATCAAGGACGGAAGGTATCTTTACTGCTAGTAAAGAAAAGAAGCGATGGAACAAAGTCCTGGAATAGATAGGTCTTGAGATGATACTTTAAGAACCAATTTAAGATACAACCTGATAATCATACACGTCTGTCAGAAATCATGACACACAGAATCCTCGCCACGCCAGTAAGCATAGATGCGATAAACGACAGGTTCCGTAACTAAGGTATGCAACTCTATAATCATGTCATCTAGAATCCTCGCCACGCCAACCGGTATGGCTGTGAGAAATTCTAAATCTCATAACTAAAGTATGTACATCCAAGTTAGGTTCCTACGTTCTCGTCACGACAGCTAATATGGCTGCGATAAATTCTAGGTTCCATAACCAAAGTAGACGTTTTACCTTTCTCACTGTCCTCATCAATATATGTCATCAGATGATACCGTAAATTTTAGCCCGTAAAATTCATCTCGATATAAAATCAACTCAACAACGATACCAAGAATTTAAATTAACAACTGGTCAACAAAAATCAAACTCAATATCAATAAGTGAGAACGGACTAAAACAAGAAGGAAGGATTTAAATTGGAATTTATAATGAGATTCTCAAGGGTCGTCCCAGGAATCTCTCAAATAATTTGTGATTGAGCATCCTCTCTCATCCTAGTATCCTATGTCCTATGTCCTATAGCAGGCACGCAATAGTGTACCAAAGATGCCACACTACTACGACATCGCACAACTCGCGAAATCTGACCTGCATGGGCCACCACTAAAAATGTGTCACGACCCACACCCGGTTTAGGGGCACGAGTGCGTGGGTACGTCCAGCCTACGCCGCAGCATCGGCGGTAGAACGCTGTCTAGGTCAATAATCTATCTAATCAACCTCACGAAAACATCCCATCTCCATAAGGAGGCACAGATGACACAATAAAATAAACACATACTCAATCACAGGACGACAGCACGATAAGATATCCAACAAAATTAAATACAACACAAGTCAACAATTAATAATCTAACTCAACAATCCAAGTCTCAACAAAATGCCGGAGACAAATCCGGTACAAATAGTCTGCTAAAAAAACTAAACAGAAAACTACTGATTCCGGCTAGACCTCCCGGAATCACAACTAAACTACCAAGTCTGCAGCTACTCACCATACGGTCCACAAAGTGTCGGATAGCGGTCCTCTAAGGCATAGTCTGGAAAAATGTTTCCAGTCAGGAAGGAGCAAAGCAACACTCTCAAATAACAGTTCCATTAATTGATAATGTCTATAATACAATAAAACATGTCTTGCTAGCTACTGAGAAGACAGTGAGATAAATGCAATGGCAATTTAAGAGAGACAGGCAATGTAAAGAGACAGGCAATAGGCAATATGATACAGTCAGTGCATGTATAAAAATGAAAAGAAACAAGGAACAGTATCATATACGGTGATGTAGTATATGATTTAAAATAGGGAACTGTAATCTATTCTAAGTATTTTGAAATAGTAGTTTCAAAATGTGATCGGCTTGGGAACATGTACGATTGCTACAGTCTGGCTAATCATACGTGGGGGTATGATTAACACCAATAATATTTTAATTATACAATGGGTATTTGATCACATCTCTCACTAGCAATTTCCCCGCCCCCAACTAGTACTGTGGATCCAATCATGACACGTCACGATACACGAGCAAGTCAAGTCTATCATGTACAATGTCTAATATCAATGTCTAATATCAATGTCTAATATCAATGTCAATGTCAATGTCAATGTCAATGTCAATGTCGTGTATAATGTCAATACGATAATCAAGGTAACATCTCATGACTGCAGATCCAAGCTATACTAGTCCGTGTAGCACAGTGTTAAAGATTCAGTTGTAATATTTCATGATTGTTGAACTTATAGAAATTATCAAAGAATTGGAAATTATCAGAGAATGTACTTGCCTTGGGTCCTTAGCTGGTAATTATTGGTGTCATGTTCCAGAGTATCCCCTGGGCAAACCAACAGTCCTATAAACATAACACAATTATACCACTTGTATCAGATGCTACCCTAACACACAGTCTATAAACACTGGCCTCAGGGCCATGTCAGGCAAGGCACTAGTCAACTAGGGTCATCTAGTAGGGATACATATTTAAATAAATATCTCATTAACTAATATATATAATTTCCATCCATTACAATAATAGATTATGTAAAAATATATACTTTAAAATAAATAATACTTGTATATATATAAACATAATAAATAATACTTGTATGTATATCTATATAAACATAGTTCTTGAAAAGGAATACAATAAATATTTATATTTGTATACATACTAAACGAATTTAACATAATATATATATATATTTAGAATATATACCAATATAAATTACTTGCTATAGTTGTACATTTTCCAAAATACGTACATATATAATTAACATATGTCAAATGCGTACATATCATATATGTGCAAAAGTACAATTTTTAGAATATATATATATTTATATATATATTGTCAACATTATCAGTTAAATATACTAACACTAATACACCAATTTAAATTTATATCATATAAAAATACCCAATATTCATACACATACATATGCATCAATTAATACATACCCACACAATTAATTAAACATTATAAAATTAATTATACATACATAATTATACAATTTATTTAAATACATACAAATACCTTACATTAATTATATATACATATACAAATTAATTATACTAATTATACATATAACTTTCTTTATATACACTCATACGTATATATGTATGTATATATACATATATATATATATATATATATATATATATATAAAGAAAGAAGAGGGAGAAGAAGAAGAACTTACAGCAGAGAGGAGCGCGGTCGCCGGAGCAGGTCGGCGGGGGCAGTCAGCGGGGTCGGGTTCAGTCGGAGCGCAGAGAGGAAGTCGGGGTCAGCTGAACAGCGGGCTGTGCAGGGGAGTGGTGCAGCGGGGAACTCATCCGACTGGCCGCCGGACCGGAGGGAGATCGTGAGGGGGAGGAGCAGCCGCCGTGGGGGATGTCCGGCGGGGAGATGTCGGCCTGGAGCAGCGGGGTTGGGCCGGACTGGAGTCGGCCGAGCAGGGGATGGATGGATGGATGATGGTGGGAGTCGGCCGCTTGCAGGAGGTGGAGGACAGTAGGGAGGAGCAGCAGACTCCGCCGGAGTCGATGGGCAGGGAGTCGGAGAAGCAGAGGCCGAGGGGGATCGAGGCTGGCTGCCAGCGGGTTCAGCGGGCCGCCGTGAGGTGATCCGCTCGGTCGGACAGTCGCCGCGGGGAAGAGTAGAGGGAGGGCACGGGGGCTCGGCCGCCGGGCTGGAGGAGCGAGGATGGAGGAGAAACACGGTGGGAAGTCGGGGTCAGAGGAGTCGGCCGCCGGAGATGCAGAGGGGGCCGCCGGAGGAACTGTGCCCTGCCGGGAAGCACAGTAGGGAACAGTGTTCCCTCCCCCCCCTATAAAGATTTAAATCTTCAAATGAAAAAGAAGAAGAAAACAATAAAGAGGAAGAAGGAGAAGAAGAAAGGAAAGAGAAGAAGAAAAAGAAGGAGTTTACATACGTAGGAGAGAGGGAGGAGGCTTGTGAGAAGGGTGGTGTTTCCTAGGTTGTCTAGGGATTAGGGTTTGATGGTGACATGATATTATATAGGGAGAGAGGGTGTTGATGGAAGGTGAGGATGCACCCAATTAAATGGGTGGTCCAGATTGTTCATGAAGGAAATTAATTCATGTAGGAATGGGGGTGAGGGCTAAAAATAATATTAGGTTCCCTCATTGTTTAAACAATGAGGTGTTGACACCAAAAATGCCAATTTGCAAATTAACCCCCTTAAATTTGGGAAATTGCACAAACACATAAAATAACGAAAATTTGGCGGGCGATTCGGTGTCCGGTGTTTTGTAGGGTCAGGGGACGCTGTATGATCGGTGTGGGCTAAAATAGCAGGGCACTGGAATTAAATTGGAATTTCAGAATTGGTTTAAATAGTATCCTCAATTTAAATAGAAAATAAATGCAAGTTGTGTTCAACAATTAATTAGGAGTACATGGGATCAAAATCAGGTCAGGTCATCAATACCAATAATGAAGAAGACTCAGAACAGAATATTTCCCTAATTTGGGCCGTACGAAAAATAGGTCAAGATTGCCTCCAATTTTCGATTGGAACGCACAACGATGCAAAATAGGGATTTATTAAATAACGTCCGCGACGATTTTTTTGTGCGGCTAGAAATAATGTACAGAGAGCATAATTATGAGTTACAAAATATAGCAGAATGGAAGGCGGGCATGCCTAGGGCAAGATTGTGAAATTTGTTGGAAGATAAAAGTCCGGAAAGTGCTCCAATTATCGAAGCAAAGGCAATGCACAATATTTAAATAAATTAGGATAATTAATTACAATCTTCAATAAATAAATTCTAGATAAAAATAATTAAATCCAGAATTATATAATTCGGACAGGTGTTCGTCTACTGGACTTCTAGGTCAATTCTGCTAGCAAAAAAATAAATGAACACTGTATATAATATTATATTTAAATACACATCACACAGTTATTTAATTTAAATATATACTATCATGTAATTATTTAATTGTAACTACCATAATATTAAATATTGTAAAAAGTCGAAAATACCCCTGTTTTCGGAATGTGGTAGTGACAGCTACAGACCTTCAAAATACGCCTTCGCATTTAATGCACAGGATGGTGGCAAATCTCTGCAAGAGATTAGATTATATCTTTAAAAGCCATAATTTCGGCTAAAGATGTCCACATCAGCACTCTGGCATGGTACGCAGCGGCTTTTACGCCCATTCAGGATCTGTGCTCACTTAGCTTCTACGCCCACTCGGCCTCTACGACCATTCGGCTTCTACGCCTACTCGGCTTCTATGCCTACTTGGCTTCTACGCCTATTCGACTTCTATGCCTACTTGGCTTCTACGCCAGGGTGACAGTCATTTGGCTTCTACACCAACCTCTTCTACACGAGGGATACCTACCTACGTGGCTTCTACACCGTGATCTTCGCAGTAGATATACGTATTTTGTCCCCTTAGTTGGACACGCGTCACATGCTCACTCAAAAGGTCATCTATATGCAGGCATTGGTTATTTTAACCGTTGTGTAAAAGGGTGATGTACTTTCCACTCCTCGGTTTCTACACCGACGGAGTGGTCACTGTCACCAAAACTCTATAAATAGAGACCCCTATCAATGGGGAAAAAGGTCAAAAAAACTTCTAACTTGAAGATCGAACAGGATCGAAAAACTTCAAGCTTGAAGACCGAACAAGGTCAAACTTCCAAGAAAGATCGAACCGGAGGTCAAGAGAGAGAGAGAGAGAGAGAGAGAGAGTCTGGAGCTCAGGCAAAGAGTAGGGATCGACGACTTTTGCATCGTGCATCCACCCTCTTCTGCAACCTTCGAAGCTGCTACCTGTCTTCCACGGCACTTCTTCAACATCGTGTGGTCCAAGGGCTAAAGTGATCGACTGCAGATCAGACACCTATAGCAATATTTACCCAGTTTAAATAAATTGTACTCCCACATCCTCGTATAGGATTAAATTGTACAAGTTTGTTTGTAAACAAAAGAAGGCGGGTTTCGTTCAAACACCGTACTATACACATCTTCATTCTTTCATTTAATACCACAAACACCAAGTGGTGTGGTGGCTCGATTCCGATGACGGAACACTTCCGTCGTTTGGTATGTTTTTTCTTTTAAAATATATTATTTTAATATAAGTACCATAAAATGGTACTTAGAAAAAATATTTAAGTTTAGTAATAAATAATATATTTTTAACAGGTACAGAGGGGTGAGGATACAAACATGGTGACCGTATTCTTGGCCACCCATCGTAAGGACAAAAATCTCATTGATGAGAGGGCCTCGCAGACCTATGTAAGTATTACTTTACTTTGTGTTAATTTTAATATAACTTAGGCAATTATCGAGTTTCCAAACCTTTCTAGGCCGAGTATCTTAGGCTGCGTGAGCGGGCGACTGCTTGTGCACCTACACCTGGACAGACTGGTACTTCGTCGCAGCCCGCTCCAGCTCCGTTGGTGGACGACCTGTGGGTGACCGCAGCTGGTGGTCTCCAGAGGGGTACGTACTACGGTACAGGATCCTATGGCACCCTGGTTGCGACGCAGTCATTTAGGGCCTCACCGACAGCCACATATTCTATATAGCCCTCGCAGTCGCAGCCCTCACAATCGTCGGCCAGAGTCCAGGAGGCCATCCAGGAGGCCGTTGACCGTCAGATTATATCTCTCTGTGACGAGTTACTGCGAAGGATGGAGGAGCAGCCCTGGTCCCAACTGCAGGCGGACGATCCGATGCTCATCGCACGATTCGATATGCTCGACCGCAGCAACATGGAGCTCCAGGATTTGACAAATGAAATTAGAGCCTCCAATGACCGCAACATCATGGAGCTGCAGGCGTCACAGCTATCGATGGGCGAGAGGCTGATGATGATGCAGGATTAAATGGTTTATAGGAGTTCGAGGCTGTTATCTACCATGGATTCTTACAACCAGCGACTCGCAGACTTGGAGCGGGCACGGCCTCCTGGTGCGCCTACATCGACACAAACTCCACCAACGTCACTGCCTTCTCCATCGACATCGGTGTCGATTCCACGGGACGAGTATGAGCAGTTTTTATCCTTCAAGCGCGCCGGTGGTCAGCCTCCTGCAGATCCGCAGTAGTATATCTAGTTACTGGATATTTTTATTATTATTTAGGATGCGATTGTATGGATATAAATTTGCCATATTCTTGGAGGCTTGAGGGTGGTAATTTTAAGGATTTTTGAGACTTTGGCCTTGGGATTCCAACTCCCAAGAGCTAAACCCTAACTTTTCTCTTAGTGGTTGCTATTATATAGTGTAATTAGTGGTTTAGAACCTTCCTAGACCTTAAGGCTACCCGTGGGAGGAAGTTAGAGCTTGTTTGGTTGTGTTTGGAGACTTTGACATTAGGTTTTGTGTCAATTTTGGGTAAAATCCAAGATTGGCCCAATTTTGGGTGATGCCCTAGGTTAGACGGACCTAGGTAGTCGTGTTTGGGTGTCTTGAGGGTAAGTACGTGTCTCCGTTCGGACACGTGAAGTCGTATCGCAGAGAAATGGGCCTTTCGGTCGATTTGGGGGTTTTCGTCGTCGTAGGTTCTATGTACGTGCGCGTTTTTGCCACGGACCTAGAATCGACGAGTTAGCATTTTTCTAGGATCTAGACATCGATTAGAACCCGTGGATAAATTTTGGGCCGATTTTGAGTAGGTTTGGTGTGCGTTTCACGAGGTTTTGCGAACCGTACACCACGTGTTCGTCGAAATGACCTAACGACCATTTTGACTTAGTTTCTTGGTTTCGGGCTTGTGCGTGCGTTGGTTTAGCTTCGTGGAGTGTGTGCTAGATTTCTCGGATTGTATTTTATATATTTGTAGCTATTATAGGTATAGGGGTCGTTGGGCGTGCGTTGGTGTTGTGTGTGGTTGTTGTGTTTGTGTGTGTCTATATATATATATATATATATATATATATATATATATATATATATATGTGTGTGTGTGTGTGTGTGTCTATATATATATAAGTGTGTTTATATATATGTAAATGAGTTTATATATATATATATATATATATATATATATGTGTGTGTGTGTGTGTGTGTGTGTGTGTATTTATATGTATGAGTGTATATATGTATTTGTGTTAGTGTATCTATATATATATATAAATTGTAGGGTCTAGAGCCTATGACCAAAATCAAATCAACTGAATTTGATTTCCAATAGGTTAGCCTATAATCCTTAAGACTTGTATTCCTAATAGGCCGGTGCTTGACCTGTATGGACCACCACTAAAAGATGTGTCATGTCCAACTCCAAGAATACGATGAGATGAATACGTAACTAACATCCCAGACTATGCGCAAGAAAATACATATGTATCTGTATCGCGATTGTCGCCGTTAAAGTTCTAGGATAAAAGTATGGGCAAACTAAAATCATAAATAAAATTGACAATAATTTATATCTATAAACATCACTCATCAACCTTTACATCTCACAAGTCTGATTTTCTATCTCAAGGATAATACATATGAGAAACTATACAATAATACAAAATAAAACTGATTATATACCCTCTGCTTGTGCTATTCTTCTGGTACTTCCAAAATATATACTGAAAGTGTTTCTTCCTCAGCCATGCCGCCATCTAGTGAACAAAAACTAGGTCATCAAAGACATGCAAGTCCAGGGTTCAAGAACAGTAAAATAAATAAAGTAAAATAGTTATATGATTGAAAATCATGAAATGATACGCATATAGGAAGATGATAATATTTTTCATAAGGAAGTATTTTAGGGTTAACCTAGAATACGACTTAACTCGGATTATGACACTATTGTGAATCCTAATTCCAGTAATTTAAAAGTGTCCAAAAACATTCATTACCTAATAGTCACTACTATAATCACAATACAATTTTTCTATATTATGATATAATTTTAAGAACAATCTCTGATCTCGCACTATTTTCTCGACAATAATCTCATTACTAGGGATAGGTTATGGAAGGTATGAACGGTACTTAATAGTCCGTCCACACTCCTCGCAAGGAGCTATAATATACTTATAAATTAAACACCTAATTTGATTCCTTAAAATTTGAATCAAATTAGGATGAATATAATTATCCATAGCTTCACGAGATACATGTCAGACTGTGATGCATACACCCATTCCTCGCAAGGCCTTACGAAAGAACTTATAGGTACCGATCAATAATATATATATATATATATATATATATATATATATATATATATATATATATATATATATATATATATATATATATATATATATATTGCAAGATTTCATACGGTGTGATCCAGAACTGTTCTCCCCCACCCAATGTTCTATCCTACAATCACAATCAATTTATTATATTATTTACAACTTTATTTTCGGGCTCAAATATATATCTTGATCTATGTATTATAGATATCACGAGAATACGAGAATATAAATTAGCAAGCAAGTTTCTATCCATTATAATATACACAGGTAAGTATCTCTATACGTGTCAAATATCACGTATTACAAGATTACTTCTCAACAGGATATTCAAATGGATGAAGCATTTGCTTCTTCGGAATCGATTCCCATATTCAGTGGATTGTGCCCCGAGGATGGACTTAGCGGAAGAGTCAAGAGGGACCCCTTCGCTGCGAGTTTTTTCTTGACTAGTTTTTGCTGTCGCCTTGTTGCTTTCGTGATTTTGATTTAGTTTTCGATTTGCATTTTCTTGAACAGTTTTAATGGATTTTATTGCTTTTTTTCATTAAATTATATTTTTATTCCGAGCTTGGAAAGAGTTGAAGAGGTATTGATCAGCTGTTCGTGGTAATGCAGGTGATCGTGCAGTAGACATTGTACGAGCGGAGTCTTGAAGCACCTCTTTCCTTTCCTTTCTCCAACCAACTTGTGAGTAGCTATATTCGATTCAGTTAACCCTTCTTCCAAGTATTCACATATAAAAATCTTGCTTTCTTGCTTGCCCCAATCAAATGATACCATAATAACTAAAAGACATCAAGATAAAAAAGAATAGACTTGGACTACTTTATGCTTGTCAATCAACTTGTGAACAGTTATCTTATTTCATGCTAGTTCGTTTAGAATATTCTGCCTATGCTTCAATTTTAGTTAGAATACATGCTTCTTCTATAAATTGTGCTATGTATAGAACAATCCTTGCTATACAATAAACTGATCAGGGAGACTATGCAAAAAGAATCATGCATTACTACTTGTCACATACTCGTGTTGCCTCAAACTGCATCAACTGATAAACTTAGTAGAAATACCGTAGATCACGGACAACTTGTGCACAAGGTATAGTTCCTGTGGACGGTCGCTGGGGCACTGGCACCGATCCGATCCGGACGAAACTTCATGTTTAGTCTCACGTACTTGATGGGATGGCATATAGCGCACTACATATTCTCTTTGCATATCATCCTCGTCAATGGCTATTGTCCTTTATGGCATCAAGCCAGTGATCCCCCCCCCAAATATTTAAACCTGTGTAAGCTAACTTATGTCTTCGTGGCAGGGAAGAACATGGTAAGTATTGTGCAGGTAGTTCAGACAACAGGTAAAAATCACCGAACGGTGACAAATTTATTTCAGTAATTTTCATATCTACTGCTTGCTTGTAAAATGAACTAAGGCAAGATAGAAAAACTACAAATAACTTGCATGCTTTCATATAAACAACGTGTTGATTGGTATAGTTCGGTTAGCTCGCCTTCACCAGTGTATTTTAATGTACTGACCCTCGTTGAAACAGGTTTTCCGCACCAAGGAGATCATGCGAGGAGCTGAAGCTACTTCCCATCCCAGTCTACCAACCGGCACGCCCAGATAGTACCTTAGTAGGAGCATTTTGAAGACCCAGGAGCTAGCACACTTAACTCATGCAGCTCAGTGGAAAGTCATAGTCCCGCCTAGAGGTCTCTCTTCTTTTGAAGCTTTAGTAAAAGGATGTAATGTACAAGACGACTATATTATTTTGAGTCCACTTTTATAAGCTCGTGCGGTAATTATCTGACTCGTTCAAGAGTTTGTAAAAAGATATTCATTTTCAATAAAGAGAAATTTTCCATTTAGCAATTGTTTCAATTATTTGCATACTCTAAATATGTGCTCGTTATGAAAAAAAATACCATGGCCTTGTGTGATGCGCAACCTAGGCATCCACTGCGTCATGCCCGGGGGATGACTATTGATTCCACGGAATCGGGGCATAACATTAAGGAGTGAAATAAAAATAGTTATCATGCCTAATTAGCTAGGATAATGTTTCTAGGACATTTCTAGGGCTGTACTAGGTTAACTAGGTCGTCTTGGTCAAACTTGGTCAATACCTTGATTCAGGTTCTAAAATATCTATAAAGTTGGTTTATAGGGTCATACAAGTGATATTAAGTCTAAACTAGGTTGTATCTAGATATCTCATTCATATCAAAGTACACAAGTTAATACCTAGCTAAAATTAGACAATACCAACTAATATTAGATACTACATTAACTATATAAGTTATAAACTTGATGATATCAATATCTATACAATAATTAATCTATAGATTGATACTTAACCAATCCTTAGTTTAGTCCTTAATTGATACCCCATACCTAACTATAATATACTACACCATATTACCCTCAACTCAAAATGAACTATCCCAGTTGCCCTCAAGCACTGTCACAACCATTAACTTTACTTATACTTTGCTTGGGTGCAGGCATCAACCTGGACATTTCTTTTCCTTAAACACATCCAGTTGTACAACCTATACACTCTTATATCTACAATATTCCCATATTATCTTGGGGTTGAGTTTGTTCATGAGCTTCTTCACTGAGTACTAATGCCAAATACTTATGTGTATGAACCTGTTGGTACTAACTCGGACATCTACCTACCTATAACGATTAGTGTACATAGGTACAACAGCTACTAATACTCTTTAGAATTACTTTTTCCCTAAATGAATACTACACATCAACATGTATCAGCCTTAATACTGATATCATTAGAGTATCCCCAATAACTGATACCTAAATCACTACACCTAATCTGATATCTGAACTCACCCTAATCTCACTCTTGAACTCATACCACTTTCAGTCCATAACAACTGATACTCGAGCACCTCTCTCTCATCACTATTACAACTTCCAGTTGAATGACTAATACACTCAGTATTATATCCCATTAATATACTTACTGCTAATCCTGAACACCATTATATCTACCTGCCCCAGAAACTCAACTCCCCATCAGGATACAAACCAGTGCAACCACATAAGCCCTCATCTTCGCTGATCTGCTGCACCCTCTATTACCTGCTATTAGACTCCAACTCTGCCTTCAACTGAATCTAGTGCACACAAACACCACCATGTATACATGCACAACCCTCTAGAGTCCATTGCACAGTTATATACTCTATACTCATGCACAGAATACTAACACACATACTCATCACTCACTCAAACACACATACTCATCACTCACTCAAACACTCACAGTTCACTAAGACCTACACTCACATAGGTATATAAAGTCTGAACCTACACTTACCCTTATTTGGCAACACTACTAATACTCACTAACACTCACTCCCAGTCCTCACTCACTTGCACTTAACCTCACTTGGTATCACACCCCCATATATCTACACCAAGTTTACCCTACTGCTACCCCATATACTGCACTAAACAGCAATTTTATTTCCTCCATATTGCTACTGACTGCATCCTGCACTCGAGCATGACCCAGGTTACTGAGTGTTGCCTTCTGCTAGGCCTTTGTAGGTTCCTTCCTGCAACTGCATGCATATACACACTAGCTCGTGCAGATCTTTGCGCATTGCTACCACTGCTCGATCTACACCAACCCGTACACACACCAAGTAGCATAGGCACGGCACATAATTGATACTCTAGCTGTATATATATATATATATATATATATATATATATATATATATATATATATATATATATACGCATCCAATAACATATGAATTAGACACAATAAATAGGTATACTTCCTATTAATCATTTCATCAAACACCTTGAGTGCACCAATATGATACTCTATGATACACCACCAATCTTCATGCCAAAACCCCAATATACATACAACACCATGAAGAAAATATCATGAAAACCAATAGAGACTCATGATCTTCCCTTATGGCTATTCCTAAACCATGGGTGGGCTCTTAATGGCCAAACAAATAATAAAAATAGAATTTAAAGGAAAGATTTTAGATTTTTACCTATTGGGAGATGGATTCCCAATACAAAATCAACGATTCTCTAGCCAAGCCTCTTCTTCTCCAATACTCCGTGTGACCTAAGCTTCTAGGCTTCTTAGATGAGGGAAATGAGAGGGATTGGAGGTTTAATTTCTAAAATTTGGTGGAGGAAGGAAAGGATTTAGAGAAGAACTACTTCTAAGGTTTTTCATGAGCTATGAATGACTTTGAGGGAGGCTCCCTCTCTCTATTTAGGGCCGGCCACTAAGGGGACCTAGGGCTTGCAATGCATAAAGTCCTCAATGCCCCTATGGTTAGTCATGAAGAGTTATTCAAATAAGTAGGATTTAATCCTAAGTGAGGGGTTTAACTATATTCTAATTAAAATGGATAGGGATTAACTAGTGGGTTCAAATGTCTAGTCCACTAACCCATGTCATTTACACATATCATGTAACTATAAACACAATATATATATAGTATTTTAAAAGACAACAATGCCACTACTCTAAAAATATGGCAGTGACAAGTCTACCCTCCTAAAAAAATTTATTCTCAAAATTAAACTAAACTAGCACAAGAACATAATCAGAACAATAAGAACTATACCTCGAGTCTTGAAGAGATATGGGTATTGCTCGTGCATTTTGTCCTCCCTCTCCCAGATTGACTCATGTCACGGCCCACACCCGGTATAGGGGCACGAGTGGGTGGGTACGTCCAGCCTACGCCGCAGCATCGGCGGTAGAACGCTGTCTAGGGCATGATACTATCTAATCAATCTCTCACGAATATCCAACTCCATAAGGAGACACAGATATCAAAATATAATATAGAATACTCAATCACATAACTAAAGTACGATGACATATCGATTAAATAAATGAAATACAAAACAAGTCTTAAACAACAAAAATAGTCTAACCTGCAATCAATAACATCCAAATCTCCAAGTATGCTGAAAATAAGTCCTCTAAGTCATAGTTTGGAAAAATATTTCTAGTCAGGATGGAACGAAGTACATCTCTAACAGCATTTCTATGTATATTGACAAAAACTATAATACAGTATAAAGAAATACAAGATGGATATATCTACTAGAAATAAGAAATACTGGTGAGCATGAATATACTAAAAATAGAAATACTAGAGCATATGTCATCATTAATGGTGCACTAACAATGAACAGAAATACAAGTGTATACTAGAACCATGAACTAGAATATTAGTGGATGCTAGAACAATAACAAGAATATAAGGAATGCTAGATCAATATACTAGAGATACATGTCAAGAATATCTAGCTAAGTGTGTGAAACATTAACATATCATGTGATCGGCTTAGGACTGATCAGGATTGTTACATATGATTAGCTATGATTCATATAAGGTCAGGCTAACCATCCAGATAGCTATGATGCGAGCAATAGTCAGGCTAATCACATGTAACAGGCTATGAGGCATGTAATGGTCAGACTGCACCGACGTGAGGTATGGGTGAGCTATGATGCAAGTAGAGTTGGGTATGATCATATAAGCTACTAATATTTCCCCATTCCCCAGCTAGCACGATGGATTCCAATCATGACTCCTCGTGACAGGTCTCAATGATGCCAACTCGTGTATACCACAGTGTCAGAATCATATACTCTATACAACTAGAATCATAGATATAATCAACATAATGAAAACTGTCAGAGAATGTACTCGCCTGTGGTCCTTAGCTGGCAATACCAATGTCCTATTTCCGAATCTTGTCTAAAAATCCAACAGTCCTAAATACAGCATTTAATAATAATATTACATCAGTTGTTGCACTAACACACAATCATAAATACACTGAACTCAGGACTATGCTAGGTATGACACTGGTCAACTAGGGTCAAGTGTGAGTCTAATTGCATGGGTGTTGTAAACCCCCTCGACCAAATTTAGGGTTATTAGTTTAGATTGAGAGACTAGGATTTAATTTGGTGACAATTAGAGTTGAACACAGTGCTTTAGAATTATGTGCAATAATTATATGACTTAATACCCCTTACCGTTGCTTCGATAATTGGAGCGCTACCCTAGGGGTCACCCTCAAACAATTTCATACACACTTCCTAGACATGCCAGACTACCCGTCTGACCCTAGTGTAACTTTTAAATACTCTGTATTGTGCTTCATTGTAGTCGCGCAATATTCATTGCAATAGTCTAGTTTTATATCCCAATAAATCTAACCTTGCGCAATTGCCGTTCCAATCAAAATTGGAGGCACAACCTCAACCCAATTCCATATAACCCAAATAAGGGCATTAACCTATTTTAAATCTGCTACGCCGATGATACTTGTGTCCCACCTAATTTTAACTCCATGTATTTTCATTTGACAAAAGAACGCCTCGTGCATTAGTTTTAATTGAATTAAATTAGAGACCAATCTCACCCAAAGCAAGACCTAACCTAGCCCATGTACACTCTACACCCTTTTATGTGGACATGTTCACCACCCCAAAGAGCCCAGGCCGGCCCAAATCCTGAGGTCAGCCCCTAATTCCCTCTCTCCTATATAAATATATATTTTTTCTATTTTGAAACCCTAGAAAACGTAAACATCTAGCCGAACACTCCTCCCTTGCCGAGCACTCCTCCCTTGCCGAGCATTCAAGTCGCCACCACCACAAGCCACCTGACCGCCACCCTTGCCCGTCGATGTCGGACCACCCCCCAGGCCGCTTGCACAGTCTGACCATCTCCATCAACCATTTTCACTATCATCAACACCCTCAATCAAACCCGACTTCCCTCCGCCACCAGACTCACCGTATCCACCACCCCATCACCATCAACACCATCACTTGCACCATCGCCAACCACCCTCGCACCACCATCATCAACCTCCCTATCACCACCCGCGTTAACCATCGGCTACCTCACCAACCCGACCCCGATCACCCCCAACCCGTCGGACCAACACAAACTCTACCATCAACCCCACCCCAACACCACCATCCACCTTCCGACCACCTCGCCGACAGACCCCCACCGCCAAGCCGTCGCTGCCGCCGCTGCCAAAGCTGTTGCTGCCGCTGCTCCCGTTACTTTTTACACGACGCTGGAGCTCCGTCCCCACGCCGTAGGACAACCGTCGACGAGCACACACCCCCCCCCCAAGTTAAGCCACGACTAGGTAACCATCGTATTGCCTCTTTTCGTCATTGTATCGTTGTGTCATCGAGTCATTGCGTCGTATGACATTGTATGGACACAAGCTAAATTAGGTAACCCTAAGTGTCTGTGTGTGTGTATATGGTTAATTTATATTATAAATTAATGTTAAGTAAATTACTTAATTAATAATTGACTGGTAATTATGATCACTGTGATGACCTAGGACTTGGACAACCAGCCTTGTGCACATATTCTTATGACATGCTAGTTAAGACGGATAATGTAGTATTATACGTCTTCGTTGCATAGCATGTCCGGACGTTTCGTTGTCTTGGCATACACGCCCTCGTGGACAAGACACGTACGTCGTGACTGCGTGTATACGCGACTACATTAATTGACCAATTTTAACCCCTTAAGTCAGTGTTTAGGGGCAGCGTCGTAGTTTTGTGTATATCACTTTAGTGTATGATGATAGAATTGCTATATTATATTGTATGTTTAGGGTCACTAGACCAGACAGAAGATACTTCAGGAGCAGGCTATTGGCATTCGCAGCTTGAGGACCCAGGCAAGATACCTTGCCATATTTACTTTTTAATTTAACTTATGCATATGTTGTATGATATCTTGTTGTTTTATTTCATATAACTATGCACGTCCGAGATTGGCTCGGGTGCAGTCGACGAGTACGTCGATGAGTAGTGTACTTGACCTAGTCACTAGAAGACTCACCCCATTGGAAGGATACTCTGATATCTTCTAAGACCTGACACTCTTACACGTTTCATGGTGAAAAATTTATATTGGGGTGCGAGTTCGCATACCCGACTAGATATCGGTACATGTGACATGCATCACGGTTTAGTACGTAATTCATGATTATATTATTAGTAGAGACTTGACATATAGATACGTGGTATGCACGTCGAGTATTCGACTTGTATATCTACATTGGACGGGAAGGACAACTAGTAGGTGTATTAGATACACACATTGGAATCCGTAGTATCCGGAGGAGCCATGGATCCAATGACTTCCTTTACACTGATGCCACATTCTTTGGAGCGATACGGACGATATACTATACTGATACCACGTTCTTCGGAGCGATATGGACGATATACTATACTGATGCCACGTTCCTCGGAGCGATATGGACGATATAGTATACAGATGCCACTCTCTTCGGAGTGTGGATGTTATGCCTACGCCTACCCATATCTACCAAAGTTGTCCTCACATTGCATTCACTTAGATGGTTAGCACACCCTTTATTTTATTTTATTCAGTATTTATATATGTCATGTTTCTATGTATCTTGTTACGTCCCTCTGAGGACCTGGTTCTTTTCTAGATTTGGACGAGGCATATTACCCCACAGTATACGGACCCATACAGAAGACGAGATACGCAACTGCGGAGGAGCTAGAGGTGCTACCGTCAGAGTTTCCATGATCATTTGGTAGGCCTTCCGCCTAGGATTGGGAGCATCATTATCTAGTCAGCCGATGCCCTAGTTATTACTCTTTTTATCTGTCATTCCGTACTTTTATTTCGTCATAGTAGTGGGTTTGTTCCCACCAGACATTCTTGGTTGTACTATGATATTTGAGACTGGCGTTTATTTTCCAGTATTTATTCTAGTACTTTTTGGTTATATTTATGGATGAGATTAGATTACCTGTTTGATGTTGATATTGGACTTGTTAGTAATTTAGGACAACGTAGCACTCTTCGCTAGGATCCATTAAATTGGGATATCCTCGGAGATGTGTCAGCTGGCTATTACCACGTGGCCTGGTCCCGTATATTTTGGGACTGGGGCGTGACATGGTTTTAGTGGTGGCCCATGCAGGTCGACTTTTTCGCTTGTGGTATGGTAACCTGCCCAGCGAGCCTGCAATAGGATAGAAATTACTAGGTCTCATCCACTTTGATTACGTCTTTGAACTTCCTTCGTATTACTTCTAAATATCTGCATCATGTTTGATAATTTCGTACTCTTTTAATAAAGTTCTATCTCTTGCAGCAAGATAAACTTGTGCAGTGGACGAGGAGCACACGGTGCTGTGGTGCCAGCCGATACTACCCAGAGAGAGGAGATATCCCAGGGACCACCTGGAGAGCAACCACTACCACAGGCCCCGGTAACTCTACAGGCCCTGCTGATACATTGGCGCGAGACTTCTCAGGGCTATCCTACACAGCAGCACAAGGGACAGACCTCACAGACGATCCCCACGCTGCATTTTGAGGGCCAGACTTCGAGGGCTATACCGATGCCACAAACCGAGAGGCCGACATCCGAGGAGACACCTACCGCACTGCCGGAGGTCCCATTACCACCACCTCCACCTTATCCACCCCAGATGCCCCAATCAGATGGACAACCACAAATGCTTCAGTTCTTCCAGACTATGATGCAGGCACAGTGGCATCAGACCGAGACTTTGTGACAGAGTTTGATGGTAGTTTTGGAGAGAACACTTGTCCCAGCACCCGTACCAGCACCTCCACCAGCTCAGACAGGTGGTATTGTACGATGGTTCCGACAAATGGGTCCGAATACTTTTTCGGGCAACGAGACTGTAGAGGATATCTCCGATTTGGTCGCCAACATAAAGATGCTACTAGAGGCTTCATAACTGCATCCAGACCTTTGGATGACCGTAGTAAGGGCCCAATTGAAAGGCAACGCCCATCACTGGTGGGATTTTATTGAGCGCAGTGTAGGCAAGACCCAGATATGGGACCAATTCTTAGAATACCTCAATGCAAAGTATTTCTCGGCTACAGTTAGAAATGCCCTGTACTCCCAGTTCCTGCATCTAGAAAAAGGGAATATGATTATAGACGCATATGATGCGGAGTTTAGCCGTCTTAGCAGATTTTGTGCCGTCTTGATACCCACTGATCTAGAGAAGGCCCAGAGATTCCATCACGGCCTAACTTTCGAGCTACAAAGGTATACCACCACCCAGGTGAGGATTTCTTATGAGGAGGTTCTTTCAGAGGCGATAATCCAGGAGGCCATCAGCAGAGGAGAAAGTCGTTCCAGCACGACCACACCAGCCAGAGCCAAGCCCAGAGCAGGAGGACCGATCCGTCGTCCCGGAGCACAGACACAGCAGAGGACAGTACCATACCAGCAAAAGGAGCTTCCGACTTGCTACCACTGTGGTAAGAGAGGACATTTCAAGAAGGACTGTCGAAAGAGACTGGGGACATACATGATTTATGGAGCGAGCCAGCACCAAGTCCGAGACTGCCCACAACGCAGAGAAGTAGCACCGCAGATAGGACAGAGGCTTGCAACACCAGTTCCGAGGATACTACCCCCGCTAGGAGGTCAACGCCCACCAGCACCCGGAGGATTTCAGAGAGGACCACCCTTGGCCCTACAGCAGGCACAGTTTGATCGAGCCAGACAGCAGGCCGGAGGGCAGAGGCACGGACAGGCCTTTGCACTAGCAGCTACTGAGGAGGAAACAGAAGGGGAAGCTATCGCAGGTACCATTTTAGTTGCATCATTACCTGCGACTGCATTGTTTGATTCTGGTGCTACACTATCTTTCATATCTAGTAGATTCGTAGCAATGCATAGAGTAGCTACTTCCTCCTTACCTAAGAGTTGGAAGATTATTACCGGAGGAGGCATCGTGCCGGTTACCAGCACTATTAGAACGTGTTCGGTAGTCGTGTAAGGTAGAGAGATGAGAGCACGATTCTTGGTATTAACCATGCCATAATTTGGCGTTGTGCTAGGCATGGACTGGTTAAGCCAGTATAATGTCGTATTGGATTGTCGGAAGGGTAGCGTAACTTTTAGACCGCCAGATCAACCGGAGTTCGAGTGCATGCGAGGGACCGTTGAGCAAGGAGTAGGATAGATAGCGGGAGCTTACAAGGCTATGGAGACGGTATCCCCACCGATAGTTGCAGAATTCGAGGATGTTTTCCCGGAGGAGTTGCCAGGCTTACCACCAGATAGAGACGTGGAGTTCTCTATTGAGCTAGTACTCGGAGCAACACTGGTATCTTCAAATGTATACCGATTGGCGAAGAAGGAACTAAATGAGCTGAAGCTACAGTTAGAGGAGTTGCAGATCAAGGGATTTATTTGTCTTAGTGCATCACCTTGGGGAGCACCAGTATTGTTTGTACCCAAGAAGGATGGGACAGTCCGTATGTGCATTGATTACAGAGCCCTTAATGCTTTGACTATCAAGAACAAGTACCCCCTGCCGCGAATTGATGATTTGTTCGACCAGCTGACAGAAGCATTGGGCGAATGCGCATCTGTAGAAGCATGAAAAATACGCTGGGAAGGTCTACGCGGCATCAATGCAGAGCAGCGCAAACAGAGGCCTTCAGAGCCAGACCAGCGTAAAAGACAGGGTTCTTCATCGCCTCCATGGCGTAAAACTCAGCCGCTCTCGAAGCAGCGTTAATGCGTACGAGGGACGCTTCGTCTTCCCCGAAATGAACCTATCAAGTCACGCGGTGAACCTAGCCTCTGACTCCTGACAAAAAGTGCTGCGCGGCTACCCAGACGACGGCTGGAAGCGATGACAGACCCCTCAGGACGTACCCCACAGTATGATGGCGGATCTCTGCATTTAATACAGAGGATTTGGTTAAAATATTACCAAACCGTCGTTTACCAAAGTCCCCCCGACGTAAACCGCTCTTTCGCGTACAAGGGAATACGCTGCCTTGTTTTACACAGGCAAACATGAGCTGTTTCACGCTCCGCAGTAGACAAACTGCTGCCACGTCAAAAGCTGCACTTCGTATAGGGCTCGAGGCACGTCTCTACGTCTAATTGCACAGAGCAGTGACAGTTTCCCTCAAGACACGTCTCTGCGACGGATGCACATAAGGGCTGCAGACCTTCAAAACACGTCTCCGCATTTAATGCGAGATGATGGCAAATCTCTGTGGAGGATTTGATTACATCTTCGAAAGCCGCGAGTCCGGCTAAGACGTCTACATCAGCACTTCGACACGGTATGCAGTGGCTTCTACGCCCGCTCAGGATCAGTGCTCCCTCGGCTTCAAACGCCCTCCCAGTCTCTACGACTATTCGGCTTCTATGCCTGTTCGGCTTCTACGCCTGCTCGGCTTCTATGCCTACTCGGCTTCTATGCCTGTTCGGCCTCCACGCCTGTTCGGCTTCTATGCCTGCTCGGCTGCTATGCCTGTTCGGCTCCTATGCCTATTTTGGCTTCTACGCCAAGGTGACAGTCATTTGGCTTCTACGCCAACCTCTTCTACACAAGGGATACCTACCTACGTGGCTTCTACGCCGTGATCTTCGTAGCAATAGTACGCGTTGTGTCCCCTTAGTTGGACCCGCGTCACACGCTCATTCAAAAGATCATCCATTTGCAGGCATTGGTTACTTTAACCGTTGTGTAAAAGGGTGCTGTACTGTCCATTCCTCGGTTCTTGCACCAATGGAGTGGTCACTGTCACCAAAAACTCTATAAATAGAGACCCCTAGCAATGGGGAAAAAGGTCGAAACTTTGAAAGAAGAATAGAACAGGAGAGAAACTTCCAACTTGAAGATCGAACGAGGTCGGAGACTTGGAAAGAGAGGTCAAGAGAGAGAGAGAAAGAGAGAGGAATCCAGAGCTCAGGCAAGGAACAGGGAGCGACGACCTTCAGCATCGCGCATCCACCCTCCTCTGCAACCTCCGAAGCTACATCCTGTCTTCCACGGCACTTCTTCAACATCGTGTAGTCCAAGGGCTAAAGTGATCGACCGCAGATCAGACACCTATAGCAATTTATACCCAGATTAAATAAATTGTACTCCCACATCCTCGTATAGGATTACATTGTACAAGTTTGTTTATAAACCAAAGGGCGCGGGTCTCTTATAAACCCCGTCGTTGAAATACACTTTTATTTCTTTCGTTTAATAACCACAAACAAGATGGCGACTCTGCTGGGGACATCTTTCTCTTCTGACGAGGAAGTAATTGCTCAACACGATGCGGTATCTGTAGGAACCGTGAAGAAGACACTGGTCGTTCATTTCGACCAGTCTGCCTACGAAGACATGCTTCGGACTGGGGGTAGCTCTCACTCTCTTTCCATCCAAGACATCAGGAAGCTACATAAAGTGTGGATGCCCAAGACATCCTCCGCCGTTCCTGTGGACTCTCCGATCTCTCCAATCTCTCCGACCAATAAGGTGGTAGCATCGCTCCCTCCGTGCCCCGCACGTAAAATTCAGTCTCCCGCCACGCGCGGTACAGACAAAACTTCTGGCAAAGCCTCAGCGCTAACCCAGGAGTATCCACCGTGCCCCGCACGTAAAATTCAGTCTCCCGCTATGCGCGGTACAGACAAAACTTCTGGCAAAGCCTCAGCGCTAACCCAGGAGTATCTACCGTGCCCCGCACATAAAAAACAGTCTCCCGCTACGCGCGGTAAAGACAAAACTTTGGGCGAAGCCTTAGCGCTAACCCTGAAGAATCCACTGCGCTTTACGCGTAGGAAACAGTCTTCCGCTACGCGCGGTAAAGACAAAACTTCGGGCGAAGCCTTAGCGCTAACCCAGAAGCATTCACTGCGGTTTACACGTAGAAATCTGTCTCCCACTCCGCGCGGTACAGACAGAACTTCCGATGGTGCCTCGGCGCCAAGGCGGAAGAACAGATCGCGCTCCACGCGTAAGACATCATCTGACCTCTACGGTACACCAGATGAGCGCTTTGATCTCCGCGAGGGAAAGCAAGCGGCAGGCTACTCAACCTCTCGGCCTTCACGCCAGCGAAGGAACAGAATGCCTACCCTCCGGATTACGCGAGAAGCCAATGGCCGACTGAGGGTCTCTCCAACAACTTCTCCTAACCTACGCAAATATCTAATCCAGAAGCGTAAAGAGAGGGAACCTTCCAACATGTCTATTACGCCTCCTAGCGAGCATCGTTGTAATAGCCACAAGGTTGTGATTAATTGCTGCTGTCCCAAAACAAAACGATCGGTCTTCGACCGATTGAGCTACTCTCTGTCTTTCCAGGGAGAGGAACCCACGCATGCGCCTGTAAACATGGCCTCACACATGCGTAGAGGAGGGTCGAGTTCAAGACGTCATCCCTCCAAGCCCCCGAGCCGAAGGAGGTCCAGTGACACTGAAGCCGGGGTGTTCCAGAACACTCGCGCGAGGTCACGACAACCAGCTCCAACCTCTTCCAATTCCGACGCTGGGGGTCGCCAAGAATCAGAAGCAGAAAGTGTCGAGTCGACTTCTACATCTACCTATACTAATCCTTCAATGACACCCAGGGAAATGGGAGCTTACGCCATTGGAGATGAGTGCGAGGAAACTTCGCCATCAGGGAATGCGGAACAGCGCATCACTATACTAGAGACGTCTCTGAAGCAAATACAATCCATGATGGAAAACATGCATCAGATGATGCTCACTCAGCACGCGACCACCATAGCTCAAGCGTCGGTCCTGCCAACTCAGATGCACGCAGGGGTGGACTCACCACCATCCAACCCAAGCCAAGAGCCTACGCTGGATCAAGAGTCAACAGTTCCTCCGCTTCCTCACCTAGGAAATGCTCTGCCTCCCGCTGGAGCCACAATACAACTGACTCCGCACCACTCCGTAGCCCCGCTTCCGACTGAGAATCCGATGCAGGCAGTACGAGAGTTGAAAGCCCAGTTCGACGCCTTGAAGCACAAAGATCAGCTCAAGAAACTGGGAATCAACCAGCCCTACCCAGCTATCTGGGAGGAGGTCCCTTTCCCTCCGAGATACAAACCTCAGACCATGGCTCTGTTCAAGGGAAAAACATCACCCAGTCAGTACATGAACTATTTCAGTATGATGACGGTGTTGCTACAAGGGAACGATGCCCTCCTCACTCGGGTATTCAAAGGTTGTCTCTCAGGAGTAGCCTATCAGTGGTACCGTAGCTTGGCGGACAACTGCATTACTTCCTTCGAGGACTTCAAGGCCCTGTTCTTCACACGATTCTACGAAGGAGGAATGGACATGTCTATGTCCTCCCTCATCGAAGTCAAACAGAAGGAAAATGAGGACGTGCGCATCTTCGTCGAACGCTTTCGTCAAGCCACCTTACAGATGCCGCCAGGAGTTCCAGACTCTGCGTTGGTGGACATTTGCAGGAAAAATCTCCTTCCCGTGGTCTCGGTGTTCACAGGACCATATCAATTCCATGATTGGCCCTCGTTCATCATCTCGGCAGTAGCCGCCGAAGACAACAGTCTCAAGGCGCGCGACAACGGCATCATGATCTCCGCCTCTGACAGGGGCAAGAGGTCATCTCCTAGCAGCGACCATCCTCGTGGTCCCAAAGGGAAAGAAGCCCTGGCAATCAACACGGCCAGACCAAAGATTGCGGCAACCACGCAAGCAAAACCCGGGACTTCTAGACCCGTCGAGGTCTACTCTTTCGACGATGACGATATCCCAAGTATCTTCGAATGTCTCGTCAAAAGTGGCAAGATCACCCTCCCGGAACTAAGGCGGCCCCAGGAGATCGGCAACACTGACGACCCCAAATACTGCGTCTTCCACAGATACGTACACCACCCGACAAAGGCGTGCTATGTATTAAAACGGAAGATCCAGGGATTAATCGATGCTAAGGCCATCACTCTGCACAGCACCGAAAAGACGGTCACGGCCAACATGATCTCTCTGCAGTTTGGCGATCTGCCTCCCCAGAAGGTCCCTAATGGTGTTGCACCTATATCCCGGGCAACGATGAGCATCGTTAACCTCCCCCCTGCTAGGGGTCAAAATCACAACCTGGTGCCCCTAACTTCCCGAAAGGGCGAGATTATGTGGGTTCACCCAGATTTGGTGCCAGAGCTCGAAAGGGAGACCAAGGCAACCAAGCCTACCTCCAAGAAGAATCCCAAATACAGATCATGCCACATGGTCACAACTTCTTCTGCATCAGACGAAGACGAGGTGCTTGTCGCAACCCGTTCAGGGAGGACCTACCTCGGCAACAATGGAGCAAATCAGGAAGGCGTGCCGGCTGACGCTCCAGCTACCAAACCTTCAGAGCAAGGTCCCGTCGTACCAAGCATCGACCCTGCGAAACCTACTCCGGCGGAAAAGGGAAAGCAGAAAGAAGTACGCTTCGACAAACCTGTGAAAAACATTCCAAGCAAAGGTTTAGAGAAGCTATACAAATTTGACATCCTGGCCCAACTAGCCAATACGCCGGCCAGGTTGTCCATCTTTGAGCTACTCAGGCTCTCCCCTGACACTCGTCTAGCCCTGAGCGAAGCACTGATGTAGGCAGAGGCATACTTGACCCAGCTTAAGTCCCCCGACGAGGAACCAGTGGCATGTCCTCAGTGCCACAGTGTAATGGAGGTGATCCCAAATATCACTTTCACTCAAAATAATATGCTGTTAAAACAAAACAGACATGACAGGCCCCTCTATTACACCGGGTACGTCGGTTCTATAGAAGTCGATCGGATTCACATAGATCCAGGATCGTCGATCAGCATCATCCCTCACGGTCTGCTCAGACCACTGAGAATTCCTACCAGCGAACTGGCTTACACTACCACTACAATCGTGGCCTTCAACGCTAGAAAAAGTAAGCCATTGGGGAAAATTCGCTTGAGAATCCAAATCGGCAACCTTAGATCGGTAGCCACATGCTACGTCATCGATTCAGAGGTATCCTACAACATTTTGCTGGGAAGACCATGGATTCACGATCACAACATCGTTCCTTCAACCCTACATCAATGCCTCAAATATGTAGACACTCAAGGAACAGTACAGACGGAGGTAGCTGACCTGAACCCGTTCAAGGGGATAGAGTCCTACTACTCCGATGCCGTGTTGTACTCCCAGGACCACGTAGAAGAAGGGTCGGGCGAGGCAAAGGAGGAATCCCACCAGGAGCCAGAAGATCCCTCTGCTGCACTGCCGCTGTCCATCAAAGTGAAGGGACGAACCACTCGTCCAAAAGCCATAGAACCTTTGGCCATCCACTTGGGCAAGACCAAGACAGGAGAAGGGGGTGATCCTCTAGTGATCACTTTGAACCGAAAGCCTCCACCCTTGGTCATCAACCTTCGACGCAACAGACAGTCAACCGATGTAAAGGCGACCAGGAGCGGAGTTCCAAATGATAATAAACATCCTCTTTCCCAGTATATTTGTGACCGAGTTCAAAGACAGGGACCCACTCCACATGACGAAGTACAACTCATAGCACAGAAATTCCTGAAAGCTATAAACTCCTACCGCCCGTATGTCTGGGAAGTAGCATCATCATCCAACGTCGTCACGACATACGGGCCACATGAGGATTCTATCTTCGTCGTCCCTCCTGCCTGCAGCAGTCAGCGCTCAATAGTCTTCGGTCGCATGCGGAATCTACCGACTGTCCAAGAAGATCCTTTCGATGACGACACCGGGAAAATACAGATTCACCGTTATAGCCCGCAAGCGCTAAAGATCATGCAAAACATGGGCTACGACTTGAAGCGAAAGCCAGGCCTCAACTACGGAAGAGGCAGGCGAAAGCCACCGCGCGGCAACCCCCGCTATCAACAAACTCGTCTCGGGTTAGGGTATGCCACCTCGCTCACAACTTCCGAGCCAGATGAGGACCCCTTTTCCTCTTCCCAGGACGACTCATCGACCTCCAACTCGCCAAAAGCTCGCGAACAAACACTATCAGTGAATATGGTAGTGTCAAATCCCTCAGAAGCCAAGGAGCAGGATACGGAGCCATTCGAGAATGACCCTTGGGCTCAACAAATGGATACGCAGTGGGAGTTCCGCTTCGAGCAGAGAGAACCTCCCACCAAGGACGAAGTCATCCAAATCAATATTGGGGGTGAACTCTCACCAAAGCCAATATTTGTCAGCAACAATCTTCCCCCAGCTGAAAGGGAAGAAGTTATACAGCTGATAAAGGAATATATTGACGTCTTTGCGTGGGATTACGAGGACATGCCAGGCCTAGACCCGAAGGTAGATACTCACAAACTCAATATATTGACCGATTCAAAGCCGGTAAAGCAGCACCAATGTCGGTTCCGCCCAGATATGATGGACGCCATCGAGGCTGAAGTCAAGAAGTTGATAACCTGCGGTTTCATCCGGGAGGAACAACATCCCGACTGGGTCGCCAATGTTGTCCCAGTCATGAAGAAAAATGGGAAGGTGCGTATCTGCATCGACTACCGAGATCTGAATGCGGCTTGCCCCAAAGATGAATTCCCTCTTCCCATCACGGACATCATGATCGACAACACCTGCAGCTTCGAATGCATGTCTTTAATGGACGGGTTCTCAGGGTACAATCAGATCAAGATGCATCCTGAAGACGAGAAGCACACTGCCTTCCGGACACCACTGGGGGTATATTGCTATACAGTCATGCCCTTCGGATTAAAGAATGCCGGGGCTACATACCAACGGGCTATGAGTAACATATTCCGTAAGCATTTACGCAAAACGGTGGAATGTTACGTAGACGACATAGCTGTCAAAAGCCGCCTCAAAGATGATCACATTCGAGACCTGAGGGCGGTATTCGAGTTAATGCGCCAGCATCAACTCAAGATGAACCCTACAAAGTCCTTTTTGGGTGTATCCAGTGGCAAATTTCTGGGATTTGTCATTACCACCAAAGGTATCGAAGTAGACCCGGACAAAGTCCAAGCGATCGTGGCAATGCGACCGCCCCGTAATCTGAGGGAACTCAGGGGGTTCCAAGGACGTCTGGCTTATATCCGGCGATTCATATCCAACCTCTCGGGGAGATGTCAGCCCTTCTCTCATCTTATGAAGAAAGGTGTGTCCTTCATATGGGACGAAGCCTGTCAGCAAGCATTCGGGGATATCAAGCGCTACCTAACCAGTCCGCCAGTTCTGGTGCCTCCCGTCATGGGAAAACCGTTCTTGCTGTACGTTCGGGCAATGGATCATTCGCTAGGAGCTCTCCTCGCACAGAAAAACGATGCGGGTCATGAATAGGCTATCTACTACCTCAGCAGGATGATGGTCGGGGCCGAACACCGGTACAACCCGGTGGAGAAGGAATGCTTGGCTCTGATGTTCGCCGTCCAGAAAACGCGGCACTATGTCACCGGCCAGACTATTCATATCATCTCCAGGATCAACCCTCTCAGAGTGCTGATGAGCAAGCCAAGTGCCCTTAACTCCCGACTCGCGACTTGGGCGATGCTGCTAACACCATACGACATGGTATACATCCCACAGAAGTCCATCAAAGGCCAAGCACTGGCCGACTTCCTGGCGGCTCATCCGATCCCGGAAACCTCCAAACTATACGAAGACATCTCTGATGAAGTTGCAGAATGTAACTTCACAAGACAAGGTAACGTATGGCAACTATTCTTCGATGGCGCCTCTAGGACCGGTCCTAAGGGAAATGTCATTTCAGGAGTGGGAGTCGTCCTAGTTACCCCTGATCAGCTCGTCATCTACCGGGCGTACTCTCTTAGCGAGCCCTGCTCCAATAACGTCACGGAATACAACGCTCTACTAATCGGGCTCCAGGTTGCTAAAGAGCTGGGGGTAGAATCCCTGGAAGCTTTCGGTGATTCTCTGCTCATCATCAATCAAGTCAGGGGAATATACGAAGTCCGTAACCCGGACCTCATCCCCTATAACCAGGCGACAATCGAAATAGCCATGACGTTCAAAGGATTCTTCCTAGAGCATGTGCCTCGATCTCAGAATCTGGAAGCTGCCGCCCTGGCCAGCCTGGCTGCAGACTTAGCTACTCCTATAAGAAGGCAAGATTCGCTAATCCTTCTTAACAGAGATTTATTCTGCGTGAAGAACAGCTGTCACACAGAACGCAGCTATGTTGTAAACACCGATCCCCCTGCGAGAGATTGGATGAGTCCCTTCATAGATTTCGTGGCATACGGAATCCTACCAAAGGACCCCAAAGAAGCAGTATCCGTCAAGAGACGATCGTTACGCTTCTACTTCGATGCATCTTCACAAAACCTGTATCGCCGGACCTACGACGGACTGCTGTTGAGGTATCTCTCTGGCACCGAAGAACAGCAAATTACCCGTGAAGCTCACGACGGCGTATGCGGAGGGCATCAACCCGGCCCTAAGCTACAAGATCGCATCAGGAGAATGGGCTATTACTGGCCTACCATGATCGCAGATGCAATACAATATGCAAAGCATTGCAGAGCCTGTCAGATTCATGCAGACTTCATACACCAACCGTCGGAGCATCTACATCCTACGGTCGCATCCTGGCCTTTCGAAGCATGGGGAATGGACATCATCGGTCCTATTCACCCGTCTTCTTCCAGGGGTCACCAGTTCATACTGGCCATCACGGATTACTTTTCCAAATAGGCCGAGGCAATCCCTCTCGCTGAGGTAAAGGCATCTAACGTGATCAGCTTCATCAAACATCACGTCATCTATCGCTTCGGGGTACCCCGGAGAATAATTCATGACAATGGGCCCCAGTTCATCAGCTAAGCATTCCATCGGTTTTGCGATAAAAACCGGATACGCAATATCGCCTCTACGGCGTACTATCCAGCTGCTAATGGTCTGGCGGAAGCTTTCAACAAAACCATTATCAAACTCTTGAAGAAGTTCGTCTCTTCAAACAAGAGAGACTGGAATGAGAAGCTGGGCGAATGCCTCTGGGCATACCGCACGACGGTACGAACGCCGATAGGTTGTACCCCATTCTCGCTAGTCTACGGGAGCGAAGCAGTTCTTCCCATTGAAATCCAGATCCCGTCGCTCAGAATAGCCGTGGCTAATGAGCTAACTCAAGAAAAGAATGACCTTTTAAGGCTTCAGGAGCTAGAAGGATTAGACGAGAAACGCCTCCAAGCTCAACAGCGCATCGCGCTCTACCAAGCACGCATTTCCAGGACTTTCAATCGTAAAGTAAAGGAAAGGGTGTTCAAAGTCGGCGAGCTAGTTTTAGCCGTAAGAAGGCCGATGATTTTAACTCACAGAAGTAAAGGCAAATTTCAGCCCAAGTGGGAAGGCCCTTATGTGATCGAGACAACGTTCTCAAACGGCGCCTACAGGATAGCCCAGCCTAACGGGGACCTATTGATGGCTCCCATCAACGGCAAATTCCTGAAAAGATACTACGCTTAATTCCACCCTGCTCGGGCGGAATATGGCGAGAATCTCGATTCTGACAAAACTACTCCAAAAAAAAAAAAAAACTAGTTAGGGCATATCCTATCATGTCTGTACGACCTCTGAATAGATATATCCTGCTAACAAGGTTTATCGAGAGTATATCAAGTCCATATTACCTCTGATATTCCTCTCACCTAAGAAACTGTCATTTACATTCCGAAATGACGGGTCCACAACTGTCAGAAAAGAGCCGCTTTTATTCATTTCTAGAAGAAGGCGGAATTACATAGGGAGAGATAGATCAAGATGGCGGAGTAATCAGACCACGAATCTGCCGCTCCAGTGTAGCTATCCTCTCATTCCTAAGGGCCAAGGCATCGGCGCGAGCCCGCTCCAGCTGTGCCTCGGGAGTATGCGTAAGAGTCAGATTGGCCTTTGCCCGAAGACAGCCCGCACGGGCAGCTTCCGCACGATCCAGATCCCTTCGCGCTTCACTCAGTCGGCCAGTCGCCACCTCTAAACCTGCCAATGACTGGGAAGCCCACTCCTCTGCCCGAGCAAGTTTTTCCCTCAGCTTGGAGGCCCTCGCTGCATTCCCTTCATGCTCAGATCGACACTGCGCCTCAACAGCAAGAGCTTCGTCCACGACAGCTTTCCTTCTATCCATCTCCAGCTTATGCGTCTGGATAGAGTTGTCCAGGCTTTCGAGCTTTGTAGCGAGCCGCTCGGCCATGAGGGCGTATCGAGCTTGGACATCTGCGTCAAGGCTACCCCCAACCCGCTGCAGGTATTCGTTAATGGGTTGCTCTAAACCATTAACCACCGCCTCCAGAGCTTCAGCTGCTCCGGGATTGCCAAGCCCCCTGACGACCTCGATCGAAAGCTGGGAAGTCTTCTTCAAGAGCTCGAAGTCAAGATTCCTCCCCAACACCATCGGTATCATCGTTTTTAAACCGGCATAGACAAGGCTGGTATGCTGCTCAATCAACGCAACTAAGCCCGACTGGACGCCCGGAGTGGCCGAGATGCTGGTAACTCCCTCTCCAGGGACAATTGCGGACGAGGTAGCCACCGCCGCCTCGACTGGTGGCACAGCTGAAAAAGGAGCGACGGCGACGATCGAAGTCATCGGCATACTCACGAAAGGCGAGGTCACGGTGACAGGTTCATCCCCCTCCTGGGACGACGAAACTTCTCCAGGCAAGCTGGCCCCCGAAGACGCTTCCGCCTCGGAAGTAGGCACCTCCGCGACATCGCCAGGAGCCGGAGCAAAGCCAGAAGGCGCTTCGACGCTGCACTCCCCGTGGACGTCATCCCCTGAAAGGAGGACAAGAAAGCAAAATGTCAACACAATGATAATCTTCCAAGGAAGAGACATAAGAAAAACGACGTTTACCCGGAGCCAGCGGCATATACGACGCGTCTGCAGCCGAGGTGACTAAACCATGCCTTAATGACGCGATACGGACTGTCATACCTGGAGAAGGAAGTGGACCGACCGACATCGCCAAAAGCCCGGTCAAGCCTTCCCCAAGGCGCGGTCGTAGTTCGGCAGCCGGAGTCTCGCTAGGCGCGCTCGCTGACACAGAAGCAACTTCACCCACTGCTGACCTCGGGAAAGGTTCTCCTATCTGCCACGGCCACGTAGGCAATCCCGCTCCGGTGCTTGGGACAGCCGCAGCAACAGCCACCTCTAGCGAGGACCCTTCGGCGCCACCAGCCAGAACTGTGGAAGGTCCCTCTCTAAAAGGCGAGGAACCTCCCGCCAAAGAATCATCCCCGATACAGGGAGATGCCGGCTCATTCACAGGAGCCCCAATACCAGGGAGGCGGACAGGACAAGCAACCATATCCTTCCTTCTCTTACGAAGGGAAGCTTCCTTCGGAACAGAAGCCCGTCGCTTCCCAGAAGAGACTACCAGAGCCCCCGCCGGCAGAGACACTGCACACCTCGGCCACGGTACCAGAGGCTCATCCGGAGTACCAGACTCCTCACCCTCGTCAGAAGAGACCGAGGGGATTTCGACTCTTCCCCCAGGCTTGGCAGAAGGCACTCGGAAGCTTCCACGCATGTCAAAATTGCGATGGAAGGTGTTAGTCGCCACATAGAACTGGGCGTAAGAATGAAGGATGCGCAGCTCCGTGGTGGTTGTAACGTCCGGCACGATAAAAATTGCCCCTGTGCAACCCACGATAAAATATCGCCACCCTCTAGCTCCATCAATGAGTCCGCCCCTGGACCTGAAGCTGGTGATAGCGTTACCCACGTGCAACTGATCGTACCCAAACTGCCTGGCAAATCGACTAGGCAAGTAGGGCTCGAAGAAGCAGTAGTCTTCGCTCCTATACAGCAGATGGGATGGTCTGATATAGACCAACCAATTAAAAGCCTCCGGAGAAAGATCGGTCTTCCCTCCTCCTGAATCCTCGAGCCACACTCCTGATTGGTTGCTATGTACCGAAGGAGGAGTACAGAGGATCTTCCAGCCATGGCTGAGGTTCAACACTAACTGACAGTCCAAGACTGTGTTCACATTCCAAGTAGAGTCCCTGTAATTCAGAAGGAATATACCCCCTGAGCTACTACCGGAACCAGGAGACATCACCCGAGGATTGTGAAGAATTAACCATCCCATCAGATACAGGTATGGTAATTCCACCCTGGGAAAACTCTCACGCCGAGCTTCGTCGGCGAGCAACCCATCGGTCAAGGCCCTTAGGCCAGCCTGAATACGGCACACCATGGCGGGAAGCAAGCCCAGTCTTGCCCCAAACACCAGACGCACTGCGGGCCACAGGATATTCCGGTGAATACGATCCGCGGACGCAATGCCAGGCACTACCACTCGACGCAGCCATATGGAGAGAAAACCAGCCAACTGGGCTTCCTTCGACAGAGACCTGCGACAGCACCTCAAATAACTGTAGGCCTTGGTACCTTCGGGGTACTTTCCTACCCCCTCAGCGAGAATCTGATCGGGAGCCTTGGCATCTTCCATAAGAGCCTCAACAACCTGAGTACTGAGGACGCCCAAGCAGTTCACGGGCTCATTCTTGCCCCCCGAGGCTTTCTCCGACTTGGCGGCCCTAGCCCGATGGAAGAAGAGGTAGGACATCCACTTAGTGGTGTGGGCCAAATCAGAGGGCTCGCCATAAAAAGCGGTGCCCGCAAGGTACTGACACATCAGCTCTTGATATACTTCCGCCACCCGAGGGTCCAAATCCCCCAACTCCCGGTTGGTAGGAACGTACTCTTCATATGGGGTATCCCCCATCGGCAGTCTCGAGACAGCTGCCATCTCATGGAGGGCCAATCCCCAGTGGGGTGGCAAAGGTCCCGGTGAGTGGGATGTACCGCTCCATCAGCACCAAGAATAAATTGGCATTGGGAGGCAACCCAACACTCGTCGCGCTCACGGCGGCATATAGTCCAATATCCTCCAGCTCTCTTCGGAAGTGCGACAAGGCCCAATCAACTAGACATATCCATCGGGAGTTCGTTGGGGCGAGCCACCCGTTGCACCAAGGATTCTCCTTGGGATATACCCCACCTCGACCCATGAAGTCGTTGCAGAAGGTCGGCAACTGGACAGGCTGGATCACCGAGCTAACTTCACTCGGGACACTACCTGGGCACAGCCTCCGGAATAGCGTCACAACGCCAGAAGGGCGACTGACAAACGACCCCTGGTCAGCTCCTTTCAGATGAAAGATCTTCCCCGGCTTCCCGTGAAGATCAGGAGTCAGCTTCCACGACATCTTCCTAAGATGCGTCGCATGGGAGAAAGCCTAGATAGGATAATCCCTCGGCATCGTCGGCAGGTACAAGACCAAATTCCCGGCAGAGAAAACCCAAGGCTCCCTCTTGGGCTTCGTCTGGGACCGTTTATCAATCATGTCCCTGAAGAGGAAAGCCGGCTTTATATACTGCTCCCCGTCTACATGTGTCAAGGGTTCGCCATTGATCATGCTCAACAGCATTCGCTCACCCTGGGCCGATATCAGAAACTCCCTTCCCTCAGGATACTGGGGTCCAGAGATGGAAAATGCCACATGGGACAGATCCTCCAGGTAGTTCGAGTGCAGCATCCCGGCAGCGGAGCCCATCACCTCAGCCAGTGGAGACTCACCCAAATCAACTGCAAAGGTGCAAGGAAAATAGGTCATTTCAAATCCCGCACAAGTGCAGACCAAAGAAACGGCAGTCTGAGCTTTACGCCAAGATTGTGCAAATTTGGTCTTTTACGCCAGGAAGTCTCCTCCACAGGCGTAAAATACAAATTTTACGATATACCCCAAACTTTCGTTAGCCAGAGCTTTTACGCTCAGAACTACGAAAATATGGAGTTTTACGCTGACACATTAGAAATGTGGGCATAAAAGATGAAAACGTCTCCGTGCATCATCTTCCTCAAAAGAGGCTATCAGCACAGAGGACGACCTAGCGCGGTCACGTTCAACGTGTGCGAAGGATTTTTCGTCGTTTGTGTCATCCCAAAAAGCTCTACCTCTAAAGCCGGGTGCGCTGCTCGTCGGCGGGATACTCCCCTCAGAAGGGAGTTCACCTTGCCCAACCGAAGATTCTCTCGCCGGTACCGAAGAACGGGAAGAAGAACCTACGCTCTTTCCCTTAGCGGAGGGAGTTTGTTTCGGCGCCATTTTCTGAGAACTCGAAGTGCTCGAAGGAGGAACGAAGAAAAACTTGAACAGTCGAAAGCTCTCTTTCGCAGAAGACAGATAAAAGTTTTTCTCTCAAAAGCTTGGGGTATATATATACAGTCCGAGTCGACTCCTCGAATCCTCGGACGGACCCCTCGAGACCCCAACCGGATCTCGTAATTAAGAGTTGGTTATGATTGGATGCTACGTCAGCCCACTACCCTCGAAAGACGGACAGTCAGCGAATTCGAAAGGTTTTTCATGCAAAACGGTTCAGCGGGTTCTACGCTAAATGAGCTTTCTACGCTCGACAGCAACGGATCTATGATTTTACGCTCGCAGGTTACAAGTCTATGGTTTTTCGCCCGGATGCCTTTGTGCTCAGTAGCTTTTACGCTCGAGAGGCCACAAACCTACGACTTTACGCTCAGCAGATACCAAATCGGCGATCTTACGCTCGGTGGCGCTCAGTTTACGCTCAGAAGCAACAGATCCGTAAAACCTCACGCTCGAAGAAATTTTCTTTTCAGGAGCTACAGATCTCCAGTCCTACGCTGAAGGAGCTTTCTACGCTCGACGGCTACGAATCTACAGCTTTACGTTCAACAGCTACAAGTCTATAGTTTTTTCTTGCCCGGATGCCTTTGTGCTCGGTAGCATTCTATGCTCGAGAGGCAACGAACCTACGACTTCACGCTCCAGAACCACAAGTCTACGATTTCACGCTCGATGGTGTTTTTAGCGCTTAGAGGCTAAAGATTGATAATTTCATGCTCTATGGCGTTTCTACGCTTACAGGCTACAGATCTCCAGTCCTACGCTGAAGGAGCTTTCTACGCTCGACGGCTACGAATCTAACGGCTTTACGTTCGACAGCTACAAGTCTATGGTTTTTTCTTGCCCGGATGCCTTTGTGCTCGGTAGCATTCTATGCTCGAGAGGCAACGAACCTACGACTTCACGCTCCAGAACCACAAGTCTACGATTTCACGCTCGATGGTGTTTTTAGCGCTTAGAGGCTAAAGATTGATGATTTCACGCTCGATGGTGTTTCTACGCTTACAGGCTACAGATCTCCAGTCCTACGTTGAAGGAGCTTTCTACGCTCGACGGCTACGAATCTAACGGCTTTACGTTCGACAGCTACAAGTCTATGGTTTTTTCTTGCCCGGATGCCTTTGTGCTCGGTAGCATTCTATGCTCGAGAGACAACAAACCTACGACTTCACGCTCCAGAACCACAAGTCTACGATTTCGCGCTCGGTGGTGTTTTTACGCTCAAGAGGCTACAGACTGATGATTTCACGCTCCACGACTTTCCGCATGTCCGAACAGTCCCCAAAGCGGTCAATTGTAAAGAGTTCACACAGAAGATACTCGTTCTTGACCCAGAGCATCCCAAGTACCCGAAGCATACAGAGTTCAAATATAGAGAAATTACTCTTCTCGGGTCCAAAATTGGAGGTTCATCCAAACTCCAGTCTGAACAATCCCGTCTATCAAGGTGGCAAATCAATTTGACAGCCAAAAACCTCGACCCTGTTCCAAGGGAGTTTCGAGAGATCATTCTTGAAGACGAAGTCTGAACAAAATTATGCTCATCAGAAGCAACAGTTCAGAGCTCTACGCGGTTCCTCAGTCCTAGCAACAGGACAGTTCTAAGTGTTCAAAGATGCTAAAGCAGTGCTCTATGCACTACCCGCTGCGCGTAAAGAATAGGACAGAACCTAATACTCTCTATACAGAGTCGCGTAAAGTATCAGACGTGTCGAAGCTGCACACATTCAGACTTCACAGCAACGTATGGCAAAGAAGATCATATGCGAAGAAGGAGATGACTTTTATTAAAAAGTTAAAATCACAACTACATATGAGGGAAATCTTGTCTACAAAGGGGTTTTTTTTCTTCATCTTTTGTGATTACATATGAGGGAAATCCCATCTACAAAGGATTTCCTCATCATCGTCTGAAGATTGCCCAGAAGCTGTACTGACAGGTACTCGCATGGGCATCAATTCTTCATCCATCTTCTCCAGCAGTCAGTCAGCAGAACTGACTGTCATGGCGGTGGTCGACGGCGGAGGACGACAGAGTTGGGGCTTGCATAGATTTTGCAGATCCCATGCTCCGTGCACCGCTCAAAATGGGACAGAACGAGTCTGTATGACTCTCGTCCCCGGAGGCAACAGGAGAGGACACCGCTTGCAGGCGGTCTGGTCCAACGCGACCGTTCTTCTCGCCAGAAGTAACGCCATACGAAGTTGCTGATTATCCCGAGCAAGGGAGGCTAAGATATCCTTCCACGATCTATCGTTGCAGTGGACACTTGCTCGAAGATGCCGTCTTTTTCGGCTCCCTACATGCTGGAAGAACATGATCTCCTTCTTCCTCAGATCGACCCGACGAGCTCCGGCGATCATCTCTGCATAGTGATGGGAATGTGGTGAAAACAGGTTCACCCCCCCAGCCTTTTATAGGCGAAAGAGATCACAGCGGTCCCCAATAAATCCACCATAAAGTCAGCATCGACCGTTTCAACGCTCCATTCAGAAACGTTTCGAGTTACGAGGGGCCGTTCATGCTTCATTCAAAGCGTTTCAAATTCCGAGGAATTTAAAAGCTTTGAAGGGGGTCTTGTAGAAGCATGAAAAATACGCTGGGAAGGTCTACGCGGCATCAAATCAGAGCAGCGCAAACAGAGGCCTTCAGAGCCAGACCAGCGTAAAAGACAGGGTTCTTCATCGCCTCCATGGCGTAACACTCAGCCGCTCTCGAAGCAGCGTTAATGCGTACGAGGGATGCTTCGTCTTCCCCGAAATGAACCTGTCAAGTCACGCGGTGAACCTAGCCTCTGACTCCTGACAAAAAGTGCTGCGCGGCTACCCAGACGACGGCTGGAAGCGATGGCAGACCCCTTGGGACGTACCCCACAGTATGATGGCAGATCTCTGCATTTAATGTAGAGGATTTGGTTAAAATATTACCAAACCGTCGTTTAACAAAGTCCCCCCGACGTAAACCGCTCTTTCGCGTACAAGAGAATACGCTGCCTTATTTTACACAGGCAAACATGAGCTGTTTCACGCTCCGCAGTAGACAAACCGCTGCCACGTCAAAAGCTGTACTTCGTATAGGGCTCGAGGCACGTCTCTACGTCTAATTGCACAGAGCAGTGACAGTTTCCCTCAAGACACGTCTCTGCGACGGATGCACATAAGGGCTGCAGACCTTCAAAACACGTCTCCGCATTTAATGCGAGATGATGGCAAATCTCTGTGGAGGATTTGATTACATCTTCGAAAGCCGCGATTCCGGCTAAGACGTCTACATCAGCACTTCGACACGGTATGCAGTGGCTTCTACGCCCGCTCAGGATCAGTGCTCCCTCGGCTTCAAACGCCCTCCCAGTCTCTACGACTATTCGGCTTCTACACCTGTTCGGCTTCTACACCTGCTCGGCTTCTATGCCTACTCGGCTTCTATGCCTGTTCGGCTTCCACGCCTGTTCGGCTTCTATGCCTGCTCGGCTGCTATGCCTGTTCGGCTCCTATGCCTATTTTGGCTTCTACGCCAAGGTGACAGTCATTTGGCTTCTACGCCAACCTCTTCTACACAAGGGATACCTACCTACGTGGCTTCTACGCCGTGATCTTCGTAGCAATAGTACGCATTGTGTCCCCTTAGTTGGACCCGCGTCACACGCTCATTCAAAAGATCATCCATACGCAGGCATTGGTTACTTTAACCGTTGTGTAAAAGGGTGCTGTACTGTCCATTCCTCAGTTCTTGCACCAACGGAGTGGTCACTGTCACCAAAAACTCTATAAATAGAGACCCCTAGCAATTGGGAAAAAGGTCGAAACTTTGAAAGAAGAATAGAACATGAGAGAAACTTCCAACTTGAAGATCGAACGAGGTCGGAGACTTGGAAAGAGAGGTCAAGAGAGAGAGAGAGAAAGAGAGAGGAATCCAGAGCTCAGGCAAGGAACAGGGAGCGACGACCTTCAGCATCGCGCATCCACCCTCCTTTGCAACCTCCGAAGCTGCATCCTGTCTTCCACGGCGCTTCTTCAACATCGTGTAGTCCAAGGGCTAAAGTGATCGACCGCAGATCAGACACCTATAGTAATTTATACCCAGATTAAATAAATTGTACTCCCACATCCTCGTATAGGATTACATTGTATAAGTTTGTTTGTAAACCAAAGGGCACGGGTCTCTTATAAACCCCGTCGTTGAAATACACTTTCATTCCTTTCGTTTAATAACCACAAACAGCATCGACGACCCCTAGAGTTCCAGGTTGGAGATCATGTATTTCTAAAAATCTTACATACTCGAGGGACTATCAGATTTGGAGGCAGAGGAAAGCTGAGTCCGAGGTACATCGAACCATTCGATGTATTAGAACGCATCAGAGAGGTTGCTTACAGGTTAGCCTTACCGCAGACTTTAGAAGGAGTTCATGACGTCTTCCATGTATCTCAGCTAAGGAGGTACATGCCGGATCCGAGTCATGTGCTTGATCATTCAAAAATTACAGTCGGCCCGAGTTTATCATACCAAGAGGAACCTATAGAGATTCTGGACAGAAGCGAGAAGGTATTGCGAGGTCAGACTATCCCTCTAGTTCATGTCACATGGAGGCATCATGCACCAGGCGAGTCGACCTGGGAATGCGAGTAGGATATTCGACAACGTTATCCCCATCTCTTCGAAGGCCTAGGTATGTAGTATCATTCAATTTCATTCAGTAGTTATTACCATGCGTATGTTTTTAATTTCGAGGACAAAATGCTCTAAGGAGGGTAGATTGTCAACCCCCTCGACCAAATTTAGGGTTATTAGTTTAGATTGAGAGACTAGGATTTAATTTGGTGACAATTAGAGTTGAACACAGTGCTTTAGAATTATGTGCAAAAATTATATGACTTAATACCCCTTACCGTTGCTTCGATAATTGGAGCGCTACCCTAGGGGTCACCTTCAAAAAATTTCATACACACTTCCTAGACATGCCAGACTATCCATCTGACCCTAGTGTAACTTTTAAACACTTTATATTGTGCTTCATTTTAGTCGCACAATATTCGTTGCAATAGTCTAGTTTTATATTCCAACAAATCTAACCTTGCGCAATTGTCGTTCCAATCAAAATTTGAGGCACAACCTCAACCCAATTTCATATAACCCAAATTAGGGCATTAACCTATTCTGAACCTGCTATGCCCATGACACTTGTGTCCCACCCAATTTTAACTCCATGTATTTTCAATTGACAAAAGAACGCCTTGTGCATTAGTTTTAATTGAATTAAATTAGAGACCAATCTCACCCAAAGCAAGACCTAACATAGCCCATGTACACTTTACACCCTTTCATGTAGACATATTCACCACCCCAAAGAGCCCAGGCCGGCCCAAATCTGGAGGTCAGCCCCTAATTCCCTCTCTCCTATATAAATACATATTTTTCTCTATTTGAAACACTAGAAAACATAAACATCTAGCCGAACACCCCTCCCTTGCCGAGCACTCATTCCCTACCCCGATCGGACAGCACCACTACCTCAAGCGGCCACCACCACACCCACTTGACCGCCACCCTTCCCCGTCGACGCTGGACCACCCCCAGGCCACCTGCACAGTCTGACCACCACCATCAACCATTTTTACTATCATCAACACCCTTAATCAAACTCGACTTCCCTCCACCACCAGACTCGCCGTCTCCACCACCCCAGCACCATCAACACCATCACTTGCACCACAGCCAACCACCCTCGCACCACCATCATCAACCTCCCCATCACCACCCGCGTCAACCATCGGCTACCTCACCAACCCGACCCCGATCACCCCCAGCCCGCCGGACCAACACAAACTCCAGCATCAACACCACCCTAACACCACCATCCACCTCCCGACCACCTCGCCGACAGACCCCCACCGCCAAGCCGCCGCTGCCAAAGCTGCCAAAGCTGCTGCTGCCGTTGTTTCTGCGCGATGTCGGAGCTCCGACCCCACGCCGGAGGACAACCGTCGACGAGCACAGCCCCCCACCCCCACCCCGTTCAGCCACGACTAGGTAACCATCGTATTGCCTCTTTTCGTCATTGTATCATTGTGTCATCGAGTCATTGTGTCGTGTGTCATTGCATGAACACAAGCTAAATAAGGGAACCCTAAGTGTGTGTGTGTGTATGGTTAATTTATATTAGAAATTGATGTTAAGTAAATTACTTAATTAATAATTGACTGGTAATTAAGAATACTGTGATGACCTAGGACTTGGACAACTAGCCTTGTGCACGTATTCTTATGACATGCTAGTTAAGACTGATAATGTAGTATTATACGTCTTCGTTGCATAGCATGTCCGGACATTTTGTTGTCTTGGCATACACGCCCTCATGGATAGGACACATACGCCGTGACTGCGTGCACACGCGACTATATTAATTGACCAATTTTAACCCCTTAAGTCAGTGTTTAGGGGAAGCGTCGTAGTTTTGTGTATATCACTTTAGTGTCTGATGATAGATTTGCTATATTATATTGTATGTTTAGGGTCACTGGACCAGCCAGGAGATACTTCAAGAGAAGGCTATTGGCATTCGCAGCTTGAGGACCCAGGCAAGATACCTTGCCATATTTACTTTTTAATTTAACTTATGCATATATTTTATGATATCTTGTTATTTTATTTCATATAACTGTGCGCGTCCGAGATTGACTCGGGTGCAGTCGACGAGTACGTCGATGAGTAGTGTACTTGACCTAGTTAGTAGCAGACTCACCCCATTGGGAGGATACTCTGATATCTTCCGAGACCTGACACTCTTACATATTTCACGGTGACAAATTCATATTGGGGTGCGGGTTCGCATACCCGACTAGTTATCGGTGCGTGTGACATGCATCACGGTTTAGTACATAATTCAGGATTATATTATTAGTAGAGACTTGACATATAGATACGTGGTATGCACATCGAGTATTCGACTTGTATATCTACATTGGGCGGAGAGGACAACTAGTAGGCGTATGGGATACACATATTAGAATCCGTAGTATCCGGAGAAGCCACGGATCCAATAACTTCCTTTACACTGATGCCACGTTCTTCGGAGCGATATGGACGATATACTATACAGATGCCACATTCTTCGGAACGATATGAACGATATACTATATTGATGCCACGTTCCTCGGAGCGATATGGACTATATACTATACAGATGCCACTCTCTTCGGAGTGTGGACGTTATGCCTACGCCTACCCATACGTACCAAAGTTGTCCTCACATTGCATTCACTTAGATGGTTTGCACACCCTTTATTTTATTTTATTCAGTATTTATATATGGCATGTTTCTATGTATCTTGTTACGTCCCTCTGAGGACCTGGTTCCTTTCCAGATTTGGACGAGACATATTATCCCACTGTGTACAGACCCGGACAGGAGACGAGGTACACAACTGCGAAGGAGCTAGAGGTGCTACCGTAAGAGTTTTTGTGATCATTTGGTAGGCCTTTCGCCTAGGATTGGGAGCATCATTATCTAGTCAGCCGATGCCCTAGTCATTACTTTTTTTATCTGTCATTCCGTACTTTTATTTCGTCATAGTAGTGGGTTTGTTCCCACCAGACATTCTTAGTTGTACTATGATATTTGAGACTGGCATTTATTTTCTAGTATTTATTCTAGTACTTTTTGGTTATATTTGTGGATGAGATTAGATTACCTGTTTGATGTTGATATTGGACTTGTTAGTAATTTAGGACAACGTAGCACTCTTCACTAGGATACATTAAATTGGGATATCCTCGGAGACGTGTCAGTTGGCTATTGCCACGTGGCATGGTCTCGTGTATTTTAGGACTGGGCATGACAGGTGTCGCGTCTGTAATTGCTGTGCAAGATCAGACAGTCGAAATAATATGGGTTTCGCCAGTACGTCAGTGTACATAAGGCAGTCTTCTAACAATTTATAGGGTTACATGGCCAATGTAAATACGGGATATCCGTAATTGACACTAGGGTCTCTCAATACATATATAAATATATATACTAGTATAGTATTTAATTGCTACACAGTATATACACATACTAAATATACATATATAGATATATCAAATTGAATAATATATACATACTAAATATATATATATATATTATATTGAATAATGTACGCATACGCGTACCAGTCATTGGGTTCACCGATACGGGTCTGAGATTCATATCAACTAAACTATCATGAAATGACATGCTAAACCAATCACTATTCACACATACGTACATAAAATCATGAAGGAAGAGGGGACAGGTACGAACCTTTGCACGTGCACGAGATCGACGATGACGACGATGTTGATGATAACGACGATGATGATGACGACAATGTTAATGACGACTTTGTTGATGACGATGACGACGATGTTGATGATGATAATATTGATGATGATGATGATGATGATGATGATGATGAGGGTGATGATGATGGTGATTATGAAGGCTGTCGGAGTGGAGGGGCTCGGCGAAGGGATGACATAGAGGAGAGGTGGTGGAGGATGTGAAGAAGTCGGGGAGTTCAATCGAGATGGCCGGAGGGGGCTTGGTAGAGATGGGAGGATGTGAAGAAGTCAGGGAGGAGGAGAACGTAGAGGAGAAGGGGATTGCGGCGAGGTTGTGGTGGTGGAAGAGGGTGGCTGACAGGCGGGTCAGGGACGAATGGGGCTGCTCGGTGGAGGACTCGTGGGACTGTGGTGGTCGTGCTGGCGGTCAGGGAGGATGGAGAGGGAGACAAAGTCGGGCTGCGGGGGAAGAAGGGAAGAGGAAGTCGGCGGGTGTTCAGTCGACCGGAGGGGACTGTGCTGCACAGTTAGGTTGGAAGATCGGGTGGTCGGGATCGACGGGGGAAGTCGATAGGCGGTTCCGGTCGGTTGAGCAGCGGGTCAAGGTCGAGGATCTGCTGTGTCTCGGTGGAGGAGGACGCAGGGTCGGGTTGGCCACGAGTGGATGTAGACATGGTGGTGGAGGGTGGTTGCAGACGGTCGGCTTCAGGCGAGCTGCTCCGGCGAGTCTACTCCGGCTAGGGGATGAGCTCCGATCGGGTTTGACAGGGAAGGAGGAAGGTGAACAGTAAGGAATGGTTAAGAGTTTGTGTTAGTGGTTTGTTTCCTTGAGGGATAGTGAGGATGATATAAAAAATTAATGGGGAGGTGTTTTGCATATGGGGGGTGATGATGATGGTAGCCTAGGGTTTAGGGTCGGCCAAGTACACATTGGGATGGGGTTGCATTGGGAGAGGGGTTTAGGATATATATATATATATATATATATATATATATATATATATATATATAATGGAGAGGGTGTTGTGTGGTGAGGATGGCTTCATTTAAAATGGGTGGCCAAGATTATACATGGAGGAAATGTCAAACCAAGAAGGAGGAGAGGGGGGGAGAGAGTTGAACGGTCAAAGGAAGGGGTTGATTTCTTCATGTGTTTTTTGACCAATAGGATGGTGACACATCATTACACTTTTGCAAATAAGCCCCCGACAATTGGAAAATTGTACAAAAAGTGGGTTTGGGAATTTAATGGGGGAAAACACCATGTTTGGTGTGATGTATTGGCTAAAAAGGGTGTGTGATGTTTAGTATGAGTCTTGAGGGTGTAAATGGGGGTTTGGTTTGGTGTTGGGTCTAGTTTTGGGTCAAGTTGGATCCTTACACTAATTTAATTAAAATTAATGCAATTGGTGTTCTAAAATTAATTGAATGTATATGGGATTAAAATTAGGTAGGACACAAGTGTCATGGGCATAGAACACTCAGAATAGAATATTTTCATAATTTGGATTGCATAAAACGGGTCAAGATTGTGTCTCCAATTTTGATTGGAACGCATAATGATACAAAGTCAAATTTATTTAGAATTAAAAATAAACGTCCGCGACGGATATTGTGCGACTAAAATGAAGCACAAGAAAGCATTTTTATGAGTTACACATAGGTCAGAATAGAAGACGGGCACGTCTAGGACAAGGGTGTAAAATTCGTTGGAAGGCAAAAGCTAGGGTAGCGTCCCAAATATCGAAGCAAAGGTAAGGCGCAACAATTGAATAAAATCACGGTAATAATCTATAATCCTTAATAATTAATCCAAAAAATTATAAATTGAATCCATAACACTAAATTTTGGTCAGGGGTTCACCTAGTGGGCTTCTAGGTCTAGTCTGCTAACTCAAACATTAATGAACTATACATTATAATATATATATATATATATCTATACACACATCATGCAATTATTTAAAATAAATACACACAATACCTATAATATATAAAATGACAAAAATACTCCTATTTTCAGGATGTGGTAGTGATAGGTCTACCCTCCTTAAAAGAATTTTGTCCTCAAAATTTAAAATCCTCAATAGTCGTACTTATTTATTTTACCATCAAAAATTTAAATTCATCAAATCACATAAGAATGAAGTAAATCCATATTGTTATTTCACGATCTTCAAAATTCTATAAATTTCATATTCCTAAAAATCTTTAAATATAAAATTAAATTACATTCTTATCACAATCTCCTCCAAAATTTTAAGTTAATAACTAAATACTCAAAAAATTTAATATTCAATCCTCTAATTGAAATCCAATCAATGCATGTTTATAAAATTTAAAAATCTCATCCCAAAAATTTGAATTCAAACACTAATCCATTAGTGATCTTAATCCTCGATTTTTTTTTCCACACAATACTCAAACAATGTAATACTTATGAAATCTTCCAATACAACAGAAAATATAAATTTATATCTTGCAGTCAAATAAATATAATGATAATATCCTTAAATTCCTCAAAAATTATGATAGATTCAATCATATCATAATCTTTATAAAAATCAGTGATTTAACAAAATCGTCAATCCTGTCCTATTAAATTCTCAACTCTTTATTTAAATTAATGTTTATCCTCAAAATTTAAGGCACCTTGTCTCTCTTTGTCAAGTCATAACCTCTTCATTAACTCTTCACTACGATCAAACTCCCAACAATCAAAGTCCAAGAAAATTCTACCTACAGTCATAAAACATACAATCTAGAGGAAACATGCATGGTTATGGTCTCTTTTGTCATGGTATTATAGTCTTTGTCAGGGTGTACTACTAACTACATTCTAGCAAGAAGATCATTGATACAAGCTATGGTACTAAGAAATTAATTAATCAATCAAATAAACAAAAAGAACAGAAGGAAAGAACAAAACATAGCCTTCTAACACAACCATAGTTTAATGATGCATCCAAAGTTTGATACCTCTATTCCTTTAGGTACCACAGTTTCTACTACAAGCACACCCACTGCTAGTTCTCTCTTACCTACTACAATTGTTTATACTAGTTGTTCTTATCACTCAAGTGCACGCCAAGTGCAACACAACACACTAAGTACTGCTCCCTCTAATACAACTCTAGATGGACACCCAAGTCAATTTGTAGTGCCATCTCAGGCATGCTCAAGCCAACAGATCCTTACACATGAACTTCATCCACTCATATACTGTTATACATTTCTTACCCGCCATAAAATTTTATCCTCAAAATTTAACTTCTCGAACATTTTAAAATAAAATGTATATACTTTCCTCAAAAGTCAAATATTTAAATATTGAAATAAAATTTTAGTCACTTTCAAAAATCATTATAGCTTTGACTATGTTTATTGAATTGAATTTGAATCCTCAAAAATTCTAATAACATAAAATCTCAACTCCTCAAAAATTCTTAAAAATTGAAATTTATTTCCAATCTTCAAATTATAAATTTAAATCCACATCTATCTAAGTATACATATATACTCACAGTCTCTAGCACTCAAGGTATACACAAATACACCAATTGTCTGCAACCCTCAACTGTGTACTGAATTTTGCACTGCCAGGATTACTTGCACTATTACTTCCAATAATTTTCTATCCATATTAACTGATACACCAATCTACTATCATCACATGAGGTACTTACCGTTACTAGCACATTTCGCAACTAATCCTTGATATAGAAATATTAGCACTATTGGTATAGTAACACTAACTTTATCATTAGATTACCTCATCACACTCACTAGAACTCATGATCACTTGCACTTTCTATAATACCCATGCTTTACTTCACTCTCAAGGCAGGCCTATGGTTCCATATCTCAATTGATATATAAGTATCTCCCTTTTTAATCTTTTACAGACTGTTACACTAATCAGTGATATACTATATATCTTCCATTACCAATCTTAATATTTCTCTACCCATAGCACACTCATTAATACCCTTTATGCATATACATTTCTTTACTCTTGACACACCTAAGTATCAACCATCAAATTGAATATCATGCTCCATTAATTTTTTTAAAACAAATTTCCTTGATACTTAATTGTTTACATGGATCACCCAACTACATGAATTCACGACTATCCAGGACTGGCATGCTGACTTTGATACTTACTCTTGGAACCATCACTGATACTCTTACTCCTCCTTCTACCTATAGTACCAATACTAACTATAATGACACCTAGCATAAAACTATTGTTATAAGGTACTACGCTACAGTTAACTCTAGATTGATGCCTATTGCTCACATGTTCAACCAAGAAACACTTACAAACTGACAAGTCACACTCAGTCAACATTGATACAAGACACATACATAATTGCAAGTCACCAATTATCACACTAACAAGGAACCCTAATGGAGGAAGCTCAAGAAGGAACTAGACTGAGGAACTGAAGGTATTTCTACTGCTAGCAACAAAAGCAGCGATGGAACAAAGTCTTGTAATAACAGAAGTAGATAAGTATTGAGGTGATACTTTAAGAACCAATTTTAAGATACAATCGGATAAGCATACACGTCTGTCCAAAATCATGACACTCAGAATTCTCGCCACGCCAGTAAGCATAACTGCAATAAACGATAGGTTCCATAACTAAGGTATGCAACTCTATAATCACGTCATCTATAATCCTCGCCACGCTAACCGGTATGGCTGCGAGAAACTCTAAATTTCATAACTAAAATATGTACATCTAAGGTCAGGTTCCTACATTTTTGTCACGACAGCTAACGTTGCCGCGATAAACTCTAGGCTCCATAACCAAAGTAGACGTTTTACCCTTCTCACTGTCCTCATCAACATATGTTATCAGATGATACCATAAATTTAATCCGTAAAAATGTATCTCGATATGAAATCAAACTCAACAACAACACCAGAAATTAAATTTAACAACTGATCCACAAGAATCGATTTCAATAACAACAAGTGAGAACGGACGAAATAAGAGAAAGATTTAAATTGGAAATTATAATAAGATTCTCAAGGGTCATCCCAGGAATATCTCAAAAATTTGTGATTGAGTATCCTCTCTTATCTTACTATCCTATGTCCTATATCATATCGCAGTAGTACAACCAAGATGTCGCACTACCACGACATCAACATGCAAAATCTGACCTGCATGGGCCGCCACTAAAAATATGTCATGACCCGCACCCGGTATAGGGGCACGAGTGCGTGGGTACGTCCAGCCTACGTTGCAGCATCGACGGTAGAACGCTGTCTAGGACATGATACTATCTAATCAATCTCTCACGAATATCCAACTCCATAAGAGACACAGATATCATAATATAATATGGAATACTCAATCACATAACTAAAGCACGATGAGATATCGATTAAATAAATGAAATACAAGACAAGTCTTAAACAACAAAAATACTCTAACCTGCAATCAATAACATCCAAATCTCCAAGTACGCTGGAAATAAGTCCTCTAAGTCATAGTCTGGAAAAATATTTCCAGTCAGGATGGAACGAAGTACATCTCTAATAGCAGTTTCATATATATTGACAAAAACTATAATAAAGTATAAAGAAATACAAGATGGATATATGTACTAAAAATAAAAAATACTGGTGAGCATGAATATACTAAAAATAGAAATACTGGAGCATATGTCATCATCAATGGTGCACTAGCAATGAACAGAAATACAAGTGTATACTAGAACAATGAACTGGAATATTAGTGGATGCTAGAATAATAACTAGAATATAAGGAATGCTAGATTAATATACTAGAGATAGATGTCAAGAACATCTAGCTAAGTGTGTAAAATATTAGCATATCATGTGATCGACTGGGGACTGATCAGGCTTGTTACATATGATTAGCTATGATTCATGTAATGTTAGGCTAACCATCCAGATAGCTATGATGCGAGCAATAGTCAGGCTAATCACATGTAACAGGCTATGAGGCATGTAATGGTCAGGCTGCACCGACGTGAGGTATGAGTGAGCTATGATGCAAGTAGAGTTGGGTATGATCACATAAGCTACTAATATTTCCCTGTTCCCCAGCTAGCACGATGTATTCCAATAATGACTCCTCGTGACAGGTCTCAATGATGTCAACTCGTGTATACCACAGTGTCAAAATCATGTACGCTATACAACTAGAATTAGAGATAATCAACATAATAAAAACTGTCAGAGAATGTACTCGCCTGTGGTCCTTAGCTGGCAATACCAATGTCTTGTTTCCGAATCTTGTCTGAAAATCTAACAGTCCTAAAGACAGCATTTAATAATAATATTGCATCAGTTGTTGCACTAACACACAATCATAAATACACTAAATTCAGGGCTACGTTAGGTATGACACTGGTCAACTAGGGTCAAGTGTGCGTCTAATTGTACGGGTGTCACGTCTGTAATTGCTGTGCAAGATCAAACAGTCAAAATAACACGGGTCTCGCCAGTACGTCAGTGTATATAAAGCAGTCTTCTAATAATTTATAGGGTTACATGGCCAATGTAAATACGGGATATCCGTAACTGACACTATTGTCTCCTAGTACATATATAAATATATATATACTAGTATAGTATTTAATTGCTACACAGTATAAACACATACAAAATATACATATATAGATATATCAAATTGAATAATATATACATACTAAATATATATATATATATATATATATATATATATCATATTGAATAATGTACGCATACGCGTACCAGTCATTGGGTTCACCGACACTGGTCTGAGATTCACATCAACTAAACTATTATGAAATGACATGCTAAACCTATCACTATTCACACATACATACATAAAATTATGAAGGAAGAGGGGACAGGTACGAACCTGTGGACGTGCACGAGTTCGACGATGACGGCGATGTTTATGATGATGACGATGATAATGACGACGATGTTGATGTTGATGATGATGATGATGATGATGATGATGATGATGATGAGGGTGATGATGATGGTGATTATGAAGGTTGTCGGATTGGAGGGGCTCGGCGAGGGGATGATAGAGAGGAGAGGTTGTGGAGGATATGAAGAAGTCGGGGAGTTCAGTCGAGATGGACAGAGGGGGCTTGGTGGAGATGGTAGGATGTAAAGAATTCAGGAAGGAGAAGAACGTGGAGGAGAAGGGGACTGCAGCAAGGTCGTAGTGGTGGAAGAGCGTGGCTGACAGGCGGGTCAGGGACGAGCGGGGCTGCTCGGTGGAGGACTCGGGGGACTGTGGTGGTGGTGCTGGCGGTCAGGGCGGATGGAGAGGGAGACGAAGTCGGGCTACGGGGGAAGAAGGAAAGAGGAGGTCGGCGGGTGTTCAGTCGACCGGAGGGTACAGTGATGCACAGTCAGGTTGGAGGATCGGGTGGTCGGGATCGACGGGGGAAGTCGGCAGGCGGTTCCGGTCGGTTGAGCAGCGGGTCAAGGTCGAGGAGGTGCTGTGTCTCCGTGGAGGAGGCCGACAGGGTCGGGTTAGCCATGAGTAGAGGTAGACATGGTGGTGGACGATGGTTGGAGACGGTCGACTTTAGGCGAGTCTACTCCGGCTAGGGGATGAGCTCCGGTCGGGCTTGACAGAGAAGGAGGAAGGTGAACAGTAAGGGATGGTTTAGAGTTTGTGTTAGGGGTTTGTTTCCTTGAGGGATGGTGAGGATGATGTAGAAAATTAATAGGGAGGTATTTTGCATGTGGGGGATGATGATAATGGTAGCCTAGGGTTTAGGGCCGGCCAAGTACACATTGGGATGGGGTTGCATTGGGAGAGGGATTTAGGATATAGATATATAATGGAGAGGGTGTTGTGTGGTGAGGATGGCTTCATTAAAAATGGGTGGCCAAGATTAGACATGGAGGAAATGTCAAACCAAGAAGGAGGAGAGGGGGAGAGAAAGTTGGACGGTCAAAGGAAGGGGATGATTTATTCATATATTTTTTGACCAATAGGATGGTGACACATCATTGCACTTTTGCAAATAAGCCCCCAACAATTGGAAAATTGTACAGAAAGTAGATTTTGGGATTTAATGAGGGAAAATACCATGTTTGGAGTGATGTATTGGCTAAAAAGGGTGTGTGGTGTTTAGTATGAGTCTTGAGGGCGTAAATGGGGATTTGGTTTGGTGTTGGGTCTAGTTTTGGGTCAAGTTGGGTCCTTACACTAATTTAATTAAAATTATTGCAATTGGTGTTCTAAAATTAATTAGAAGTACATGGGATTAAAATTAAGTAGGACACAAGTATCATAGACATAGAAGACTCAGAATAGAATATTATAATAATTTGGGTTGCACAAACGGGTCAAGATTGTATCTCAAATTTTGATTGGAACGCACAATGATACAAAGTCAAATTTATTTAGAATTAAAAATAAACGTCCGCGACAAATATTGTGCGACTAAAATAAAGCACAAAAAAGTATATTTATGAGTTACACATAGGTCAGAATAGAAGACGGGCACTTCTAGGACAAGGGTATAAAATTTGTTGGAAGGCAAAAACAAGGATAGCGCTCCAAATATCGAAGCAACGGTAAGGCACAACAATTAAATAAAATCACGGTAATAATTTATTATACTAAATAATTAATCCCAAAAATTATAAATTAAATCTATAACACTAAATTTCGGTCAGGGGTTCATCTAGTGGGCTTCTAGGTCTAGTCTACTAACTCAAACATTAATTAACACTATACAATATAATATATATATACACACACATCATGCAATTATTTAAAATAAATAAACACAAAACCTATAATATATAAAATGACAAAAATATCCCTATTTTCAGGATATGGTAGTGACAACTCACCTGGAGAGTGATGTCTCCATGCAACACGAACCAAAGGAATAGTCTGGTTTCGTAATACCTTCTCCCTGCGATCCAAAATCTCTACGGTCTGCTCAGGATAGCTGAGAGTTGGATCAACCTCGATCTTCGAGTGATCTAGAACGTGACTAGGATCTGCCATGTACCATCTCAGGTGTAACACATAGAATAAGTCATGTACTCCCTCCAGTACAGGCGGCAAGTCTAGCCTGTAAGACACTACACTGACCCTCGCAAGAATTCTGAAATATCCGATGTATCGTGGACTAAGCTTCCCGCCTCCACCAAAGTGAATCGTGCCCCATTTCGGAGAAATCCGCAGAAATACCAAATTGCCAACCTAGAATAATACAGTCTTAACACGCAACTAAAATAAAATAATCACAAGCAATTTTAACAAAACCTATACCTCAAACTCCAAGGGTCTACGGTAGCTGTCGGTCCAATACTGTCTGTCTTGCGCCACTCAAAGTCTATCTCTGATGAGTTTTACCTTCTCTGCTGCATCTACGACCATCTCTGGTCCCAACAAGGCTCTCTCTCTACATCATCCTAAGATAACGGTGTGCGATACCTCTGTCCATATAGAGCCTCGAATGGTAACATTTTAATACTGGCCTGGTAGCTGTTATTGTAAGCAAACTCTACCAGGTGTAAATGATCCTCCCATGAACCTCCGAGATCCAAAACATAAGTGCGTAGCATATCCTCGAGAGTCTGAATGGTCCTCTCTGACTGCCTGTCTGTCTGAGGGTGATATGTGGTACTGAACTTGAGCTGAGTGCCTAAGCTAGCCTGTAAACTCCTCTAGAAGTGGGAAGTAAAATGATTATCCCAAACCGAGATGATGCTCATTGGAACCCCATATAATCTGACAATCTATCGCACATACATATCTGTTATCTTCTCCGTCGACCTACCCACTTTGAATGGTAAGAAGTGGGCTGATTTGGTCAACCTGTCTATGATGACCCAAATCATAATTTTTTCCTCCTGGAGAACGCAAAAGCCCAAAAAAAAATCCAAAGTCACATGCTCCCATTTCCACTCTCGGATGGGTAAAGCCTGAAGCAATCCACCTGGCCATTGTTTATCCGCCTTTACCTGCTGACACTCTAAATACCGGGATACAAAGCGTGCTACCTCGCGCTTCATACCATACCGCTATACATGCTTCCTCAGGTATCGATACATCTTGTTGGCACCTGGATGCATCGAGTACTGAGAGCGATGGGCCTACTGCAAAATCTCCTCGTGCAGCTCCCCGCTCGGCACACATATCCTAGTACCGTACCGCAATGATCCATCATCAGCAATAGTAAAATCCTCTTATAATCATGTCTGAACCTGTGCCCTGATACTCCTCATGGACTCACCCTCATACTGCATATCTCTGATTTTGTCCATCAGCTCTAACTATATCTGCTATCCCCATATCTGAATCTCGATACCAGGAACTAGCACCTTAATTCCCAAGCTCTCAAGGTCGGCCAACAAGTATATATCTTTCGTCAAGTATATAGCCTTCGGATACCTACTCAAGGCATTGATGACTATGTTGGCCTTTCTTGGGTGGTACTACAATGAAATATCAAAGTCCTTTATCAACTCCAACCACCTCCTCTGCCTTATATTCAGCTCTTTCTGCATAAATACATACTTCAAGCTTTGTGGTCTACGAAGATCTTTACACGCTCTCTGTACATATAGTGTTTCCACAGCTTTAGAACAAAGATGACCGCTGCCAACTCCAAATTATGGGTGGGGTAGTTCTTCTCATGAGGACGTAATGGCCTGGAAGCATAGGCAATCACCTTTCCGTGCTGCTGAAGAACGCAACCCAAACCTTTCCCTGAAGCATCACATATAGATAGTAAATCCATTTGTCCCCGATGGCAACGTCAAAACTGGAGCTGTCATTAATCTCTTCTTCAGCTCATCAAATGCGGCCTAATAATCCTTCGTCCATACAAAATTTATGTCCTTTTAGGTCAGCATAGGCATCGGTTCTGCAATCCTGGATAAGTCTTGTACAAACCTCCTGTAGTAACTTGCTAGTATGAAAACACTCCTGATCTCGGCCATAGAACTGGAAGTAGCCCATGACTCCATTGCCACTATCTTCTTCGGATTAACTGAGATCCCGTCATATGTCACTACATGCCCAAGGAATTCAACCATGTCAAGGAAGAACTCATACTTTGAAAGCTTCCTATAAAGCTCATCTTTTTCCTGAGAGTCTCCAAAACCATCCTCAGGTGCTCCTTATACTCCTCCGGGGTCCTTGAATACACAAGAATATCATCGATGAATACCACCATGAACTTGTCAATGTACTGGTGGAACACCTTTTTCATCAGGTTCATGAATACTGTCGGTGCATTAGTCAACCCAAACGGCATCACCAAGAACTCAAATTGGCCATATCGAGTCCAAAAAGTTGTCTTCGGAATGTCTTCTTTCTTCACTTTTACCTGGTGGTAGCCCGACCTCAAGTCTATCTTTGAGAATAACTTTGACCCGCTCAACTGATCGAAGAGATCATCTATCCTTGGTAGCGGGTATTTATTCTTGATAGTGAGATTATTCAAAGCTCTGTAGTTGATACACATGCATACCGACCCATCCTTCTTTGGTACAAACAATACCGGAGAACCCTACGGTGATGAACTAGATTTGATAAAACCCTTATCATGTAACTCATCAACCTGCTTCTTCAACTCTGTCAGTTCATTGTTATTGAGCCTATAGACGTGCTGTGATATTGGATCTGTGCCTGGCACTAAGTCTATAAAGAACTCGATATCTCTATATGGCAGCAAACTAGGAAAGTCCTCTGGAAAAACATCCAGGAACTCCACTATCAAAGGATGTGGCAACTCATTCTCTTCCATCCGGGCTCCACAAAAAGTTTTTATGCTCTGCTCCACTGCTCCTCTGGCGACCTCGAACTTTGTCTCTCCTGGCGGACAAAATATCACTATGCCTCTACGAAAATTTATAGTAGCATGGTACCTACTCAACCAATCCATTCCGAGTACAATATCGTAACCCGAAAGTGGCATTACGAGTAAGTACACACTCAACTCTCGGCCTCCTAATAAAACTTTTTGGTCCTTATAAAAATTACTGACTAGGATAATGCCTCTGCCAGTCATGATCTTGCAAGTCCTATATAAGGATTCTGCCTCTAAACGATGCTTAAGAGCATAAGACACAGTTACGAAACTTGGGGAGCGCAAGAATCGAATAATACAAGTGCTAGAATGGAATCGAGAAGAACTGAACCTGATATGACGTCTCCTGCTGGCTCGGCCTCTTCGATCTTCATGGTATACGCCCGTCCCTGGGATGCACCTCTCTTTAGATGCTAGTGCTGGGCAAACATCTAATGTTGTAGCGGAAGTGGTGGTCCCTTCTGCTGACCTCCTGGTGTAGTAGGTGCTCTGGCAGGTCCCCTCTGAGTGCCTGCTCCACCCTCACCTGGATGAGTCTGAATAGATGGACAATCTCTCAACTGGTGCGCTGATGATCCACAAGACAAACATGTACCCAGCCTCTTCCTACAGATGTCTCATGTTTGTCCCGTATTTCCATAGTATACATACTGGACAGAGGGCTGGGTCTGCCTCTGCGGTTGCTGCTGGATATGTTCTCGAGCTGGTGCCTGGTGTTGCTGGTGCTGATACAGCCTCTGTTACTACTGAAAGTGGGGATGTTTGGCTGGTCCCGCGCTACCACCCGCTCCTCCAGAAATATCGTGTCGTTTCTTGGGCCTGAGGTCTAACTCATCCTCAATAATCTGGGCATCCATTAGAAAGCCCTCAAAAGTAGCAGTGCGACGTCCAGAAGTACGAGACTTGATCTCTCTCATCAGCACCTTCCTGAACTTTCGGGCTCGGGCTCCTGTGTCTCGAATCATCGATGGTGCAAAATGACTCAAGCGGCAAAACTCTATGGCGTACTCGTCGACTAACATGTAACCTTGGACCAAGTCATGGAACTGTCTCTCCAAGGATCCCACGGCCACGTCGGGAAAGAACATCACCTTGAAAGCCTCCTTTAAAGCCTCCCAAGTAAGTCCTTTAGCAGTAAGTATCGGCTCCGTACGATACCAAGTCAACGCGATATCGAACATCTAGCTGCCGGTGGCCTCGATCTGTAGATCTTTGGAATTTGAGGCAAGTGTAAGTTTCTCTCTGTGTCCTCCAGCCAGTTGTTTGATAATAAACGGAAGAAATAAAACTAGGTTTATACGAAATCCTTTCTTAGGTTTACAAACAAGAAGTACTATTAATCATATACGAGGATGTTAAGTACAAAATTTAATCTGGATAAATATTGCTATAGGAGTCTGATCTACGGTCGATCACTTTGTCCCTTGGACCCCACGATGATGAAGAAGTGGTGTAGAAGAAGAAGAAGCTTCAAAGATTGCAAAGGGGAGTGGATGCTTGATGCCAAAATCGTCGATCACTACTCTCTGTCTATGCTCTGGATTCTTCTCTCTCAAAGAAAATCAATTTCCGACCTTAAGTTCTCCAGCTCCAAATCTTCGACCTTGGACCTATGTCAATAGAGGTCTCTATTTATAGGGTTTTAGTGACAGTAATTGTCCAGTCGGCGTAGAAGTCGGACAGTGGAGATTATGGCACTTTTTATGCGGCGGTTATGATAACTGTCACCCACGTATAGATGATCTTCTGAATCTGCGTGTGACACGTATCCCATGATGAGGTAACACGTATAACCACTGCGAGGATCACGGCATGCAAGCCACGTAGGTAACTGCCCCTTGCGTAGAAAAGGTTGGCGTAGAAGCCAATAACTATCACCATGGCGCAAAAGCCAAATATTTGTTAAGTTGGCATAGAAGCCAAGTAAGCGTAGATGCTTGATGCTACATGGATAGGTAGCTAGCATAAAAGATAGCAAATCTTCTTTCCTTGAATGAGGTCTTGAGCGTATTCTGGACCAAACAGCCTGAGTTGGCGTATTCCGAGGAGATAGCAACGGCGTACTCCTTATAGCTGAAAAATAGCCAGGTGGCGTATTTCAAGGAGATAGCGTACATCGTGCTCCTATAGCTGGAAATAACCTAATGGCATAATATGCAAAGGTGATGATGTGGACGTATTAGCCGTAATCATGGCTCACCCAGTCTTTGGAAGTAGAATCAAATCTCGTGCATTAAATGCAGAGATATGCCCCCATTCTGTGCATTAAATGCAGAGATGTGCCTCGAGCTCTGTACGAAGAGCAGCTTTTGACGTGGCAGTTTGTTTTGTCTTCTGTTGAGCGTAAAAGCTCACATCTGTCTGTATAAAACTAGGCAGCATATTTCCTTAAATGCGTAAAAGCAATTTATATCAAGGAAATGTCACTAAACGACGGTTTGGGTCTCTGTGCCGAATCATCATTACAGCCGTCTTCTGGATAGTTGTGCAGTACTCTTTGTCAGGAGTCAGGTTCACTGCATGATCTGACAGGTTCATTCGAGGAATACGAAGAGTTCCCCGTACGACTTTCCACTGCATTAAAAGCGAGTAGGTTTTTACGCCAAAGTGGCGATGTAATAACCTTTTTACGCTGAAGCAGCCTAGAAATATTGTATTACGCGGATTGTCCTGGAGCTTATATTTTACGCTATACTAGCGATGAAGCCCTGTTGTACGCCTATGGCTCTAAAGTCATGTTTTACGCCGCCCAGTACTGAAATACTGCGTATAACTCTACAGCATATTTTTCATGCTTCTAAAAGACCCCCTTCAAAGTTTTCAAATTCCTCTAATTTGAAACACTTTGAATGAAGCATGAAACGGTCAAGTCTGACTCGTTCCTCGAGGCCGATTTCTTGGCAGATTTTTAGGAGTTTGTTAGGATTCAGTGTCTTCACTTTTGCCTATATAAAGGCTGATGAGTTAACCTGTTTTTCTTATATTTCCTTCACCATACAGAGATGATTGCCAGAGTTCGTCGGGTTGACTTGAGGAAGAAGATGATCATGTTCTTCCAGCATGTAAGGAGCGGAAAAAGAAGGCATCTTCGAGCAAATATCCTCTGCAACGATGGATCATGGAAGGATATCATAGCTTCCTTTGCTCGGGATAATCAGCAACTTCATATGGCGATTCCTCCAGGAGAGAGGAAGGGTCACATTCGACCATACAGCTTGCAAGCTGTATTATCTCCCGCCGTTGGTGGACGAGGGCAGGCAAACTAGCCCTGTCTTCCAGTATTGAGTTGGGTCTAACACCTCAACTCAATCTGTCATGGCGTATGGAGGATGGGCTATTGAATAATTTATGCAGGCCCAGTTTTGTATCCTCCCGCCATTGATCAGTTTCTTGTTAATCGGCCGCAGAAACCGACTAACTGCTGAAGAAGACGGATAAAGATCTCCACCAATACGAGAACCTGACAGAACAGACTCTTGGCATGATTCTAAGTGAAAATGAGAAACCCTTGGTAGAACAAGGATTTTCATCATATGTAATCATGAAGATGAAAAACCCTTTGTAACTGGATTTCCATCATATGTAATCATGATTAATAAAACTGTCTTCTTTTACGCATCTGATGATTTGCCATATTCTTAACTGTGATGAAGTCTGAATATGTGTAGCTTCGACACGTTTGAATAACTTTATGCCTACTCTGATAAAAGGAGTATCTGGTCTCGTCCCGTCTTTTACGTAAAACTAAAGATGCGTAGAAAGCTGCTTAGTATTTAAGTCATATATTCGAACTGTCCTACTACTTTAGACGAGGAGTCGTATAGAATTTCTGAATTATCACTTCTGATGCAAAGAATTCTTGTTCAGATCATCATTTTCAAGAATGATTTCCCGAAAATCCTTTGGAAAAGGCGAAAAATGGCTGTCGAAACTGAGTCGCCATCTTGAACTGTAGAGAAAATATTTAGACTGGATTTTGGATGAACTTTCAATCGACCCAAGAAGAAGAGTCATTCTCTATGCTGAACCATGTATGCTTTGGGTACTTAGGATGTTTTGAGGCCAGAAAGGAGCATCTTCTGCGTGAACCCTTGTAATTGGCCGTCTTGAGAATTGTTCAGATATACGCATACTCTGGCCTGCGTATTTTAAGATATGCGGAAAGTCATAGGTCCTTAATATAGATGAGCGTAAGATCATAAGTTTGTGGCCTCTCGAGCATAAAAGCTGCTGAGCATAAGAGCATCCGGACGTAAAACTGTAGATCTTTAGTCTCTGAGAAGAAAACTTTCGAGCGTGAAGTCGTAGATTTGTTGCCTCTGAGCGTAAAAAGCTTCTGAGCATGAAATCATAGATTTGTAGCCTCTGAGCGTGAAGTCGTAGGTTTGTAGTCTCTCGAGCATAAAAGCTACCGAGCGTAAAAGCATTCGGGCATAAAACCATAGACTTATAGCCTCTGAGAGTAAAATCGTAGATTTGTAGTTTTCCGAGCGTAAAAAGCTACTTAGCGTAAAATTACGAATCTACTCTACACGAAAAACTTTTTGAATTCGCTGACTGTCCGCCTTCCCTGAATAATAGGCTGACGTAGTCCCCAATCATAACCGAATATTAAATATCGGATTTGGTTAGAGATTCGAAGAGTTTATCTGAACTCTATAAGTACCCCAAGGTCCTCAAAGAGAAAAAATTTCATCTGTCTTTTGCGAAAGAAAAACCTTCGTCTCTTTGAGAGCGCTTTTTCGTTTCTTCTCTGAGAACTCTAAGTTTTTAGCAATGGCACTGAAACAATCTTCCACCACCAAGGAAAAGAAATCTGCCTCCTCTTCTCGCTCTTCTGCCCAAGCAAGAGCAACTCCCACCGGGCAGAGCGAACCTCGCTCGAAACGAAGTGTCCCACCGTCAAGCTGTGCACCGGGCGTTATAGGTAAAGCTTTTGGGACGACAAAAAAAAGAAGAAAACCCTTCACACACGTTGTACGTGAACGCGCTAGGTCATCTTCTGTGCTGAGAGCCTCTTCGAGGAAGAAGATGCATAGGGATATTTTATCATTTACGCCTACATTCCTAATGTGTCAGCGTAAAAACTCTATATTTTTGCAGTCTGGCGTAAAAGCTTTGACTGTCGAAATTTGGCGTATACTACAAACTTTGAGTGTTACGCTCTGGATGAAAATTTTGGCGTAATAACTCAAACTTTGGCAGTCTGGCGTAAAACACAGACTGTCAAATTTTTGTGTATACTGCCAATCTTGAATTTTACGCCTCGGAATGAGATTCAAGCGTAAAAAACTCAAGTTTTTACAGTCTTGGCGTAAAAGCACAGACTGTTGCTCTTTGGCATAAGCTGCAAGATTGTGATGTCTAGTATAGAAACTGACATATTTTTTTTGCACTTTGTAGTTAACTTGCAGATACCTCCGTTGGCTGTGGTGATGGGTTCTGCTGAACTCCAATTACCTGGAGCATTTGTCCCATGTGACATTTCCTATTTTCGGACCCCAGTATCCTGAAGGAAGGGAAATCCTGATATCGTCTCAAGGAGAGCGAATGCTGTTGAGCATGAACAACGGAGAGACCTTGACATATATAGACGGGGCAAGATACATAAAATCGGCTTTCCTCTTCGGGGATATGATTGATAAACAATCCCAGACGAAGCCCAAGAAAGAAGACTAGGTTTTACTGTTGGGGGCATGGTCATGTACCTGCCCAAGATGTTGAGAGATTACCTTATCTCGGCATTCTTCCATGCTACGTATCCGAGGAAGATGTCGTGGACCCTGACCCCTAATCTTCACGACCAGCCGGGGAAGATATTTTATCAGAAAGGGTCCGACCAAGGATCATTTGTGAGCCGCCCTTCAGGCCCTGTGATGCCTTTCAGGGGATTGTTTCCGGGCAGTGTCCCGAGTGAAGACACTTCGCTGCTCCAACCAGTCCAATTGCTAACTTTCTGCAATGACTTTATGGGGCATGGAGGAGTGTACCCCAAGGTTAATCCTCGGACTAACGGGTGGGATAGCCCTTCAAACCTTTGATGGGTTCGTTTATCTGCCTGGGCCCTGAAGAACTTTCAGACGGAGCTCAGAGCATTGGTCTGTACGCGGCTGTGAGTTCTACCAGTGTTGGGTTACCTCTCAACCCCAACCTGTTCTTGGCTTTAATGGAGCGATATATCTCGTTCACTGGGACTTTTGCCACTCCGTTAGGGAGTTGGGATTGGCCCTTCACGAAATGGCAGAGATTTCAAGACTGCCAATGGGGGATACTCCTTATGAAGAGTATGTTCCCACAAACAGGGAGCTGGGGGATACAAACCCTCGGGTGGTGGCAGTGTACCAGGAGCTGATGAGCCATTACCTTACGTGCACCGCTTTCTATAATGAGCCCTCTGATCTGGCTCATACCAACAAATGGGCATCCTATCTCTTCTTCCATCATGCCCGAGATGCTAAGCCAGACAAAGTCGTGGATAGCAGGGATAGGCCTTTGAGCCTTCTGAGCGTGCTTAATGCTCAAGTAGTCGATGATCTTATTGAAGACATCGGGGCTTCAGATTGGGTTCTTGATGAAGGGATAGGGAAATATCCTGCAGGAACTAAAGCCTACAGTTATTTGAGGCATTGTCGCAGGCCTCTGTCAAGGGAAGCTCAACTGGCTGGCTTTCTCTCTGTATGGCTACGCCGATTGGTAGTACCTGGCATTGCATCTTCGGATCGATTTTACCATAACACCTTATGGCCTGTAGTGCATTTGGTATTTGGGGCAAGACAGGGCTTGCTGCCTGCCATGGTATGCCAGATACAAGCTGGCTTGAGGGCCATTACTGATGGGCTGCTTGCCGATGAAATAGGACGTGACAGCTTTCCCAGGGTAGAATTACCGTTCCTATATCTGATGGGATGGTTAATACTTCATAACCCCAGGGTGATGTCTCCCGGCTCTATCAGTAGTTCTGGGAATCATTTCTTGTTGAATTACAAGAATTCTACTTGGAACGTGACCAACGTCGTAGACTATCGACGGGCATTAAATTTTGCTCACAGCTGGAAGCTCTTCTGTATCGTCCCCACTATACATCTCAATCACCACGGGAACAGGCTTCAGGACTCAGGTGAAGGGAAGACCGTTCTTTCTCCTGAAGCTTTTTATTGGTTGGTCTGCATTAGACCTTCCCATTTGTTGTACAGAAGTGAAGACCAGTGCTTCTTGGAGCCCTTCCTGCCTAGTCGGTTCGCCAGGCAGTTTGGGTATGATCAATTGCACGTGGGCAATGCCATCACCAGCTTTCGGTCCCGAGGTGGACTTATTGATGGAGCGAGAGGATGGCGATACTTCATAATGGGTTGTACTGGAGCAGCTTTTACTGTGCCTGCGACTTCACTCTCCATGGAGTTGCGTATCCTCCATTCGTATGCCCAGTTTTATGTGGCAACCAATACCTTTTATCGCAATTTTGATATGCATGGGAGTTTTAGGATGCCTTCACATAAGTCCTCTGGGAAAGAGGAAGTTCTATCAGTTTTCTCTGACGAGGATGAAGACTCTGTCAATCCAGATGAGCTTTTACTGACAGTACCGAGAGGCGAAATACCTCCGCCTGCAGAGCCTCTGGTTATCCCTGGTAAGCGAAGGGCTCATGTTCTAAAGGAGACTTCCCCTCGCAAGAAAAACAAGACTGTTAGTAGTCCTGTCAGGACTTCCGGCCATGGGGCTCCTCAGAGTGGGCCTGCTGTTTCCCCTGTTGGGGATGATTCTTTGACTAGACGTCCTTCGCCTATTAGAGAGGGAACCTCCATAATTCCGGCTGGCAGTGCCGGAGAATCTTTGTTCGAGGCTGCTGTCGCTGCTACCGCTTCAGGTAGTGGTACGAGATCGCCTTCGGGGCCAAGCCAAATAACAATATCTTTATCCAAACTAGCAACGGGAGAAATCCCTGCTGCATCTGAAAGTATACCGAGCGAGATTCCACCCAATGAGCCTCGAGTGGATCTCGGTGAAGACCTGGAAGAATACCTGCCAGTGTCAGTTGGCACACCCCCTTCTCCAGGTATGACAGCTCGCTTAGCATCATTAAGAAATGATTTAGCTGTACTGGCTGCAGACGCGCCATATATACCATCGGCCATGGGTAAATGTCGTCTTTATGACTCTTTTATAAAAATTAACATCATGTTGATATCAACTTTCTCTTGTCTTCTTTTCAGGGGAAGACATCTACGGGAAGGGCAGCGTCGATGCAACTTTTGGCTTTGTTTCAACTCCTGTCGATGATCCGGAGGTGCCCGACTTTGAAGGAGAAATATTTTCGAGTGCCAGTTCGCCCGAAACAGTTCCGATATCACGAGAGGAGGATGAACCTGTCATTACGACTATGCCTCCTTTGAGTACGCCAGCCACTTCGACCGTTGTTGGCGCTTCTTCTTTTGTCGCGCCATCTGTTGAGGTGACGACTGTGGCAATATCGTCTGCAGTCATTCCTGGAGGGGGATTCACCGATATCGCAGCCACTCCCGGCGTCCATTCGAATATTGCCATATTAGTTGAGCAATTTTCAAGCATTTTTTACGCCACTTTGAAAATGCTGATATCGATGGTGCTAGAGAAGAATCTAGGCTTTGAGGCACTGAAGATGTCCTCCAACTTTAGTATAGCTCAGATTAGATATTTCAACGATAATGACAGAGCTGAAGCGCTAGAGCAAATAGTTAATGGTTTGGAATAACCCATTAATGATTATTTGCAGCTATCTCGAGGCAGCATTGAAGGTCTCGTTCAAGCTAGGTATGACTCCTTAACTGCAAAGTTTGCTGGGCAAATGGAATCTCTGAACAAATCTGTCCAGGAATAGCTGCAGGAGATGGATCAAGAGCGTACCGTATTAGGGTATGTCATTCCCCAACTGGCTCAGTGCGAGGACGAATATGAGGAAGAGGCAGTGACGGTCCGCAAATTGGAAGATGACCTCGCTAAGGCCAAGGAGAAGGCTCTCTCTTTATCAACAGCTCGCGATATATTGAACGATCGAATGGAGAAGGCTCAGCAGAATCTGACGCATGTGGGTGTGATCCACGCAGGTTTTGTACATGCTCGGTCTGAGCTATCTGCTTTGAACAATGAGGCGGCAAGGTTGGAGCGGGCTCGCACCGACGTCTTGAACTCCAGGGATGAGAGAATGGTTACTCTGGCGCAACAGATTCGCGACTTAACTGCTCCTCCCAAATGATGTACCTTTTGCTTTTCTATATAATTTGCTCTTTCTGGAGATAATAAAGAGACTTTATCTGACTTTGGTGGACCTATCATTTTGGAATATAAATGATAGGCTAGGGTGAAAAGTGATATCAGAGGTAATATGGACGTGATATACTTTTGGTAAGCTTCAGCTGGACATATCTATTCAGAGGTTATATAGATCCAACTAAAATTTGTACACAAAACACTATCAGAGGTAATATGGACGTGATAGGTTTTGATGTTCCAAATTAGTTTAGACATATCTATTCAGAGGTTATATGGACATGATAGAATATGATCCAACTAGATCTTTGGAAGTAGTATTGTCAGAATGAGATCTTCACCATACACCATTTGAGCAAAAGAGTTTAAGCGTAGTACCTCTTTAGGAATGTACCATTGATAGGAGATATTAACAAGTCTCCATTAGGCTTGGCTAATCTGTAAGCGCCGTTTGAGAACGTCGTCTCGATCACGTAAGGGCCTTCCCATTTGGGCTGGAATTTAACCTTACTCTTGTGAGTAATGATCATTGCCCTTTTCACGGCTAGAACTAGCTTGCCAACTTTGAACACTCTTTCCTTTACTTTTTGATTAAAAGCTCTGAAAATGCGTGCCTGGTAGAAAGCGATGCGCTGTTGGGCTTGAAGGCGTTTCTCATCTAATCCTTCTAGCTCTTGAAGCCTTAATAGGTCATTCTTTTCCTGACTGCTAGTCTGAGTGACAAAATTTGAATTTCGATAGGGAGAACTGCTTCACTCCCATAAACCAGTGAGAATGGGGTATAACCCGTCGGTGCTCATACCGTTGTGCGGTATGCCCAGAGACATTCTCCTAGCTTCTCATTCCAATCTCTTTTGTTCTAAGAGACGAACTTCTTCAAGAGTTTGATGATGGTTTTGTTGAAAGCTTCCGCCAAACCATTAGCAGCAAGATTGTATGCTGTAGAGGCCATATTTTATATCCGATTTTTATCGCAAAATCGATGAAATGCTTGGCTGATGAATTGAGGCCCATTGTCATAAATTATCCTTTGGGGTATCCCGAAACAATAAATGACATGATGTTTGATAAAGCTGATCCCGTTAGATGTCTTCACCTCAACAAGGGGGATTGCTTCTACCCATTTGGAGAAATAATCCGTGATGGCTAATATGAACCGATGACCTTTGGAAGAAGACGGGTGAATAGGACCAATGATATCCATACCCCATGCTTCAAAAGGCCAGGATGCCACCGTAGGATGTAAATGTTTAGAAGGTTGATGTATAAAATCTGCATGAACCCGGCAGGCTTTGCATTATCTTGCATATTTTATTGCATTCGTCATCATAGTAGGCCAGTAATAACCCATCCTCCTGATACGATCCTGTAACTTAGGACCGGGTTGATGTGCTCCGCATACGCCGTTGTGAGCCTCACGGATAATCTGCTGTGCTTCATCACCGGAGAGACATCATAATAGCAGTCCGTCGTAAGTCCGGCGATATAGACATTGTGAAGACACATCAAAATAGAAGTGTAATAATCGTCTTTTGATGGATACTACTTCTTTAGGATCCTCCGGTAAGATTTCGTATGCTACGAAATCTATAAAGGGACTTCTCCAGTCTCTCTTGGGAAGATCTGTGTTCACAGCGTAGTTGCATTCTATGTGAAAGTTGTTTTTCACACAGAATAAATCTCTGTTAAGAAGAATCACCGAGTTCTCTCTTCTTATAGGAATAGCTAAATCTGCAGCTAAACTGGCCAGGGCATCAGCTTCCAGATTCTGAGATCGAGGCACATGCTCTAGGTAAAACCCTTTAAAAGTCATTTCTATCTCGATCGTTGCTTCGTGATAAGTAATGAGGTCTGGATTCCGAACTTCATATGTTCCTCTGATTTGATTGACGATCAGCAGAGAATCACTAAATGCTTCCAGATATTCGACGTCCAATTCTTTAGGGACTTGGAGCCCGATTAGTATGGCATTATATTCTGCCACATTATTAGAGCAGGGTTCGCTAAGAAAATATGCTCGATAGATGACGAGTTTATCAGGAGTGACCAGGACAATTCCTACTCCTAAAACCACGTCTCCCCTCAGACCTGTCCTGGAGGCACCATCGAAGAATAGTTGCCATGTATCACTTTCCATTACGGAATTACATTCTGCAACTTCGTCGAGAATGTCCTCGTATAACCTGGAGGTTTCCGGAATCGGATGAGAAGCTAGGAAATCAGCCAATGCTTTGCCTTTGATGGAATTCTGAGGGACGTACACCATATCATACAGGATTAATAACATCGGCCAAGTCACGAGTCGGGAATTAAGAACGCTTGGCTTATTCATCAATACCCGAAGAGGATTGATCGTGGAGATGATATGAATAGTCTGGCCTGTGATATAGTGTCGTATTTTCCGAATGGCGAACATTAGGGCCAAATATTCTTTTTCTACTGGATTGTACCGGTGTTCAGCTCCGACCATCATCCTGCTTAAATAGTAGATAGCCTGTTCATAACCCTCATCATTCTTCTGTGCAAGGAGAGCTCCCAGAGAATGATCCATTGCTCGAACATACAGCAAAAATGGTCTTCCTATGACATGAGGCACCAGAACTGGAGGATTAGTGAGGTAGCATTTGATATCATTAAACGCTTGCTGACAGGCTTCGTCACATATGAAGGATACAGCTTTCTTCATGAGATGAGAAAAAGGCTGACACCTTCCAGAGAGATTGGATATGAATCTCCTGATATAAGCCAAACGACCTTGAAACCCCCTGAGCTCTCTTAGATTACGGGGTGGTCGCATTTCTAAGATGGCATTGACTTTATCAGGGTCCACTTGAATGCCTTTAGCGGTAATGACAAATCCCAGGAATTTGCCACATGATACACCAAGAAAGGATTTTGTAGGATTTATTTTGAGTTGGTATTGGCGCATCAACTCAAACACTGTCTTCAAGTCTTGGATGTGATTATCCTTGATGCCGCTTTTGATAGCTATATCATCTACATAATATTCTACTGTTTTGCGTAGGTGCTCATGGAATATGTTACTCATAGCTCGTTGGTACGTAGCCCCGGCATTCTTCAGTCCGAAGGGCATGACCGTATAGTAATATACCCCCAATGGTGTCCGAAAGGTAGTATGCTTCTCGTGTTCAGGATGCATCTTGATTTGGTTGTATCCTGAAAATCCGTCCATGAAAGACATGCGTTCAAAGCCGCATGTATTATCGATCATGACGTCTGTGATGGGAAGAGGAAATTCATCCTTGGGGCAGGCTGTATTCAAATCTTGGTAATCTATGCAGACACGTACTTTCCAATTTTTCTTCATGACCGGGACAACATTGGCCACCCAGTCAGGATATTGTTCTTCCCGAATGAAGCCACAGGCTATCAACTTCTTGATTTCAGCTTTGATGGCGTCCATCATATCCGGACGAAACCGGCGTTGATGTTGCTTCACAGGCTTCGAATTGGGTAATATGTTGAGTTTATGAGTAGCCACTTTTGGATCAAGACCTGGCATATCCTCATAATTCTACGCAAAGACGTCGATATGTTCTCTTATCAGCTGGATTATTTCTTTCCTTTCTTCTTCAAAAAAATTGTTACTGATAAATATCAGCTTTGGCAAAAGTTCATCCCCATCGTCGATTTGGATAACTTTATCTTCAGTGGGAGATTCTCTCTGCTCGAACCGGAGTTCCCATTGTGTATCCATTTGTTGAGCCCAAGAGTCATTCTAAAACGGTTCAGATTCTTGTTTGTCTGCTTCGAGGGAATATGTCAATACCATATTTACTGATAATGCTCGTTCGAGATCATCAGATGAGCCGGAGGACGTCGAGCTATCTTGAGAAAAGGAAAAGATATCCTCATTTGACTCAGAAGTTGCAAAGGAGGTGGTATACCCTAACCCAAAATGAGTTCGTTGACAGTAGGGATCACCGTGTAACGGCATTCGCCTGCATTTCCCGTAGTTGAGGCCTGGTTCCAGCTTCAAGTCATAACCCATACTTTGCATAATCTTCAAAGCTTATGGGCTATATCTGTGAACCTGCATTTTACCAGCATCGTCATTAGGAGAATCTTCTGGTACAGTCGGTTCATTGCACATGCGACAGAAGACTATTGGACGTTGACTGCTGCGAGTAGGCGGGACAATAAAGATAGATTCCTCATGTGTCCTATATGTCGTGATGACATTAGATGGTGACGCTACTTCCCACACATACGTATGATAGGAATCTATAGCTTTCAAGAATCTTTGTGCTATAGGTTCTATATCGTTATGGGGAGAGGATTCCTGATTCAGAATTTAAGCGTCAATGTACTGAAAAAGAGGATCTTTATTATCGTCAGAAACCACGTTTCTGGATGTATTTACATCAATTGGCTGCTTGTTGCGCCAAAGGTTGATGACCAAAGGTGGAGGCTTTTGGTTCAAAGTAATCACTAGAGGATCACCTCATTTTCCTGACTTGGTTTTGTTTAGGTGGATAGCCAGGGGTTCCCTGACTTTCAGACGAGTAGTTCGCCCTTTCATCTTGATTGACAGAGGTTGCTTGGCAGAGGGTTCTTCTGGCTCCCGATAGGATTCCTCCTCTGTTTTGCCTGACACCTCCTCCATGTAGTCTAGGGTGTACAACATGGCATCGGAGTAGTAGGATTCTACTCCTTTGAATGGGTTAAGATCAGCAAACTCTGTTTGTACTATTCCTTGGGCATCTACACATTTGAAGCATTGATGTAGAGTCGAAGGAACGATGTTGTGGTCGTGGATCCATGGTCTGCCCAGCAGAATATTGTAGGACACCTCTGAATCAATGACATAGCATGTAGCCACTGATCCGAGGTCGCCAATTTGGATCCTCAGACGAATCTTCCCCAGCGGCTTACTTTTTCTAGTGTTAAAGCCCACGATTGTAGTAGTGGTGTAAGCCAATTCACTGGTAGGAATCCTCAGTGGTCTGAGCAGACTATGAGGAATGATGCTGATCGACGATCCCGGATCTATGTGAATCCGGTCAACCTCCATGGAACCGACATATCCGGTGTAATAGAGGGGTCTGTCATGCTTGTTGTGTTTCAACAGCATGTCATCTTGAGTGAAAGTGATATTCGGGACCACCTCCATCACACTATGGCATTGAGGACATGCCACAGGTTCTTCATCAGGGGACTTGAGCTGGGTCAAGTATCCATCCGCCTGCATTAATGCTTCACTCAGGGCTTGACGGGTGTCATTAGAAAGCCTGAGTAGTTCAAATATGGACAATTTGGCTGGTGTATTAGCCAATTGGGCCAGGATGTCGAAGTTGTATGGCTTCTCTAAACCTTTGTTTTGAATGTTCTTCAAAGGTTTATCAAAGCGTACTTTTTTTTGTTTGCCCTTGCCCGCCGAAGTTGGTCTCGAAGGACCTGCCTCTGGTACGACGGATTCAGGTTCTGAAGGCTTGGCAGCTGAAGCGCCTGCCGATGCATCTTTCTGACTGCCTCCATAGTCTTTGAGGTAGGCTTTCCCTGAACAGGTTCCAGTAGCCAATACCTCTTCTTCTGATGTCGAGGATATAGCAACCATATGATATAGTTTATGCTTCGAGTTCTTTCTGGACTTAGCCTTAGCAGCTTGAGTCTCTTCTTCGATCTCTGACACCAGATATGAATGAACCCATATAATCTCGCCGTGCTGGGTAGTTAGGGGTACCAGGTCATGATTTTGACCCCTGGCTGGAGGGAGATTAACGATGTTCATCGTTGTCCGGGAAATAGGTATAACACCATACGGAACTTCTTGAGGAGGTAGATTGCCAAATTGAAGAGAGATCATGTTGGCTGTGACCGTCTTCTCGCTGTTGCACAGAGTGATGGCCTTAGCATCGATCAACTCCTAGATTTTCCTTACATAATACGCCTTTATGGGGTTATGTATGTACCTATGGAAAATACAGTACTTGGGATTATTGGTACTGCCGACTTCAATAGGCTGCTTTACCTCGGGGAGGGTAATCTTACCGCTTTTGACGAGACACTCGAATATGATCGGAATATCGTCGTCGTCAAAAGAGTATACCTCAATGGGCCTGGAAGTCCCAGGTTGTGTCTGTGTGGTTGCCGTTGTCTTTTGCCTGGATGTATTGATCGCTAGAGCTTTTTTTCCTTTGGAACCACGAGGATGGTCGCTGTTGGAGGATGACCTCTTGCCTCTATCAGAGGCAGATATCATAATTCCATTATCACACGCCTTCCGACTGTTGTCTTCAACCGCTACCGCTGAGATGATGAACGAGGGCCAATCATGGAACTGATATGGTCCTGTGAATACCGAGATCACTGGAAGAAATTTTTTCCTGCAAATATCCACCAATGCTGAGTCTGGAACTCCGGGAGGCATTTGCAAAGTGGCTTGACAAAAACGTTCGATGAAAGTGTGAACGTTCTTTTTTTCCATCTGCTTTACCTCGATGAGCGAGGACATAGACATGTGCATCCCTCCTTCGTAGAATTGGACGAAGAATAAAGTCTTGAAATCTTCAAAGGAAGTAATGCAGTTGTCCGCAAGACTACGGTACCATCGATAAGCCACTCCCGAGAGACAGCCTTTGAACACTCGAGTGAGAAGGGCGTCATTCCCTTGCAATAACACTGTCATCATACTGAAGTAGTTCATGTACTGGCTCGGTGATGTCTTTCCCTCAAATAAAGCCATAGTCTGTGGTTTGTATTTAGGAGGAAAAGGGACCTCATCCCAGATAGCTGGGTAAGGCTGGTTAATTCCTAATTTCTTTAGTTGATCCTTATGTTTTAAGGCATCAAATTAGGCCTTCAATTCCCGCATTGTCTGCATCGGATCTTCAGCCGGTAGAAGAACCGCGGAGTGGTGAGAGATCGGTTGTATCGTAACCCCAACAGGAGGCAATACATTCTTCGAATTAGGAAGTGGAGGGGCTGCTGACTCCTGATCTAGAGCAGGCTCCTGATTCACGTTGGATGGTGGTAAGTCCACCCCCACACATATCTGAGTCGGAGGGACCGATGCTTGAGCTATAGCAGCTGTGTGTTGAGTCAGCATCATCTGGTGCATATTCTCCATCATGGACTGTATCTCTTTCAGAGATGTCTCCAGCACAGCGATGCGTTGCTCAGTACTTCCTGACGAGGAAGCCTTTTCGTATTCATCTTCAATGGCATAGACCCCTATTTCTCTGGATGTCATTGAAGGGCTAGTATAGGTCTCTGTAGAGAATGGCTCTATACTTTCAGCATCTGATTCGGGAAACTGGCGACCCCCAATGTCGAAATCAGAAGAATACGAAGCCGGTTGTCGTGACCTCGAACGGGTATTTCGGAATACCCCAGCTTCAATGTTCTCAAGGAGTTTGTTGAATCTCCTTTGGCTTGGAGTTCTAGAGGGATGACGTCTTGAATTTGACCTTCCTCTAGGAACGTGTGAAGCCATGTTCACTGATGCGTATGTAGATTCTTCTTCCTGTAAAGGCACAGAGTAGTTCAACCGGTCGAAAACCGACCGTTTTGCTTCAGAACAGCAATAATTAACTACAATCCTATGACTATTACAATAGTGCTCCCTAGGAGGCGTAATAGACATGTTGGAAGATCCTCTCTCCTTGCGCTTCTGGATCAGATATTCACGCAAGTCATGAGGATTAATAGAGGAAGAAGAAGAAGGCTTATTCCTCCTGTTTACATCAGTTGGCATGCGGATATTGGGAACCATAACTTTTCTCCTGCCACCTATATACAGCAGTTCTGCCATCTGAGTAGCAGATAATCCCAGAGGAGTGTCACTCCGCAAACCGGGCTTTCTTTATGTTGAGGGGCTTAACTTGGCGTAATTTGGAGCTCTGCTCAGGCTGGCGTAAAACTGAGGAGGCCCTCAATCGGCCGTTAGCTTCTCGAGTAATCTAGAGAGCGGGCAGATTCTTCTGTTGCTGGCGTAAAGGCCGAGAGATTGAGAAGTCCGTCACTTGTTTTCCCTTGCGTAGATTGCAGGGACCATCTACTTTTCTACGGAGGGCAGATGCATTTTTACTCGCAGAGCGCATTTGGAATTTCTGATTTGGCGCTGAGGCATTATCAGAAATTTTGTCTGCCACGTCACAGACGGGAGACAGAGTTTTACGCGCAGAGCGCGGAGTAGACTTCTGGACTAGCACTGGGGCATTGCCAGAATTTTTGTCTGCCACGTCACAGACGGGAGACAGGGTTTTATGCGCGAGGCGCGGAGGTTGCGAAGCTATAACCTTATTGGTCAGAGAAGCCAGAGAGTCGGCTGGAATGGTAGGGGATGTCCGGGGCATCCAGACCTTACGCAATTTCCTGTTGTCTTGGACAGAGAGAGAGTGAGAGCTACCCCCTGCTCGAAGCATATCTTCGTAGGCGGATTGGTCGAACTGGACGACCAAGGTCTTCTTCATTGATCCTACTGATACTGCATCGTATTGAGCAATTGCTTTCTCGTCCGATGAGAAAGAGGTCCCCAGCAGAGTCGCCATCTTGTGTTTGATAATAAATGGAAGAAATAAAACTATGTTTACACGAAACCCTTTCTTAGGTTTACAAACAAGAAGTACTATTAATCCTATACGAGGATGTTAAGTACAGAATTTAATCTGGATAAATATTGTTATAGGAGTCTGATCTGCGGTCGATCACTTTGTCCCTTGGACCACACGATGATGAAGAATTGATGTAGAAGAAGAAGAAGCTTCAAAGAATGCAAAGGGGAGTGGATGCTTGATGCCAAAATCGTCGATCACTACTCTCTGTCTATGCTCTGGATTCTTCTCTCTCAAAGAAAATCAATTTCCGACCTTAAGTTCTCCAGCTCCAAATCTTCGACCTTGAACCTCTGTCAATAAAGGTCTATATTTATAGGGTTTTAGTGACAGTAACCGTCCAGTCGGCGTAGAAGCCGGACAGTGGAGAGTATGGCACTTTTTATACGGCGGTTATGATAACTGCCACCCACGTATAGATGATCTTCTGAATCTACGTATGACGCATGTCCCATGATGAGGTAACGCGTATAACTGCTTCGAGAATCACGACATGCAAGCCACGTAGGTAACTGCCCCTTGCGTAGAAAAGGTTGGTGTAGAAGCCAATAACTGTCACCATGGCGCAAAAGCCAAATAGTTGTTAAGTTGGCGTAGAAGCCAAGTAAGTGTAGAAGCTTGATGCTGCATGGATAGGTATCTAGCGTAAAAGATAGCCGATCTTCCTTCCTTGAATAAGGTCTTGAACGTATTCTGGACCAAATAGCCTGAGTTGGCGTATTCCGAGGAGATAGCAACGGCGTACTCCTTATAGCTGAAAAATAGCCAGGTGAAGTATTTCAAGGAGATAGCGTACAACGTGCTCCTATAGCTAAAAATAACCTGATGGCGTAATATGCAAAGGTGATGATGTGGACGTATTAGCCGTAATCATGGCTCACCCAGTCTTTGGAAGTAGAACCAAATCTCGTGCATTAAATACAGAGGTCTGTCCCCATTCTGTGTATTAAATGCAGAGACGTTCCTCGAGCTCTGTACTAAGAGCAGCTTTTGACGTGGCAGTTTGTTTTATCTTCTGCTGAGCGTAAAAGCTCACATCTGCCTATATAAAACTAGGCAGCGTATTTTCTTCAATGCGTAAAAGCAATTTATATCAAGAAAATGTCACTAAATGACGGTTTGGGTCTCTGTGCCGAATCATCATTACAGCCGTCGTCTGGATAGTTGTGCAGTACCCTTTGTCAGGAGTCAGATTCACTGCATGATCTGAGAGGTTCATTCGAGGAATACGAAGAGTTCCCCGTACGACTTCCTACTGCATTAAAAGCGAGTAGGTTTTTACGTCAAAGTGGCAATGTAACAACCTTTTTACGCTGAAGCAGCATGGAAATACTGTATTATGCGGATTATCCAGGAGCTTATATTTTACGTTGTACTAGCGATGAAGCCCTGTTGTACGCCGATGGCTCTGAAGTCATGTTTTACGCCGCCCAGTACTAAAATACTGCGTATAACTCTACAGCATATTTTTTATGCTTCTACACCAGTCATCGATGTAGAGTATCCCCTCAACGCCCTTGAACTCCCGAGGCATCATCCTCTTGAAGTTCATTATAGTGCCTGGCCTCTGTTACGGCTGCTGCTGGCCAGGATGCTTCTGTGCGACTGTCTCCACTACCTGTTGAGCCACTCGATGAGCATTCTCTATGCTCTCCCTTATCAACTCAGTCTGCACTTGGAGCGCCACTGCCTGCACCCTCTATACCTCAACCTGAACTCGCTGAGCCTCTATTGACATCCTCTGAGCATCCATCATGCCCTGGATCAATGTGAACATCTATGTAACATCAGCAGGCATACCTCCTGAAAACAGAATCTGTGGTGGTGGAAGGTCCTCTATAACAGCCGGGACTACCCGCTGGACAGATGGGGGAGGAGGACCCCTGAATACTGCAAAACTCCTACACGAACCGGTGAAGTAGGAGAAGCAACTCTAGCTGTCTGGATGGCAGGTCGAGAGGTGGCAGACCTCCCGGAAGCAACGGGCCCCAATCTCAGCGACCTAGTCTTCGATGGCATCCTGAAGATAGATCGAAAGAAGAAATCAATTAAGGCAAAAGATACGATATCATCAAAGAAGGACAGTAAAATTTAAAAGAAGCAATTATTCAGAATAGTAAAATAAAATTGGAGAATTCCTAGTTATGATTGAGCATACTCTCATCTATACCCTATCTCATGCTCGTAATAGTACTCTAAGTCTGAGCACTACTATGATACTGCACTAGTTGTGACCTAATATTACTCTTCTATATTAGACCTGCATGGGCCACCACTAAAATGTGTCACGACCCACACCCAGAATTCGGGCATGAGCCGCGGGTACGTCCAGCCTACGCCACAGCATCGGCGATATAACGCTATCTATATCTCAAAACTACTAACACAACTCATAAAATAACCTATCAATGGTCTCAACTCCATAAGGAGGACAATGAATATGCATGTGATCATCAGTTCATAAGGTGCTCAATCACAATAACTATAAGAAAGTAAATGGCACGATGAGATATGAAAGATATAAGAAGTTCTGACATAAGTCAAGAACTGTAGACCCCCTCAAATTCTTATTTTAGGTAGACTAGATATGGTTAAAAAATTTGGTTTAGCATCAGGGTGTTTAAGTTTAGAAATTAGGTTGCGTAGACTAGTTCTTTAATTTAAACCCTTGGTGCACCTTACCGTTGCTACAATAATTGGAGCCCAACAATAGCCTTTAATTTTCAACAAGTTATTGTACTCTTGACCTGACAAGCCAACCTAGGCCCTGGACATTTATGTCACTCACAAACATACTCCCTTGTGCTCTAATTTAATTGCACAACATCCCAGTCATGAAATCGATTCTTTAATCCTATGTCGCGTACCTATATCGTTGCCATCGATTTGGGGACACAAACTCAACCCGTTTTGATGAACCAATTAAAGGGCCTAAGGTTGACACCAAGCCTACACCGTTCATGACCTTTGTGTCACTCCTAATTAAGACCCCATGTGCCCCTATTTAATTTAAGAGCACATGACACTTTATTTAATTAGATTAAGGACACCAACTTAAACTAATCCCAACCTAACCCCATTTTAACCCAACACCCATTCATGAGGCCCATACAAAACACACAACACCCTCTCACCCTATAAAAAAATAAACACCACTTTCCACACCAAATCCTCACCATTTTTCCTTCATGTGCAAACACCCAAAAGTTAAGTGGCTTAATGGCAAAAAAGGTGCTAGGTGTCACCACCCTATTGGTTAAAGCCAATAAAGAAACTCCCCCTCCAACCTCATATGTCCGGTCACATCACACTCTATCTTCCCTTGCAAAGTATTTTTCTTTCAAGTAGAATCCTAACCATTGATTCAAATGCTTTCCCCTTCATAACAACTCATCCCCTATATTAACACACACACACCCTTCCCAATGTAGCCGGCCCTAATCCCTAGGAAAAACTAGGAATCCCCCCTCTCTCTCTTCTTCCTCTACAACCAGCTAACCAAACTCTATTCTTTTCCATTCTTCTTCTTCTTCTTCCTCACGTAGCCGAGCTCTGGCCACCACCCGCTGCACTTCACTATCCCCACCACCACGAACCACCCTCACTGCCTCCGGCCACCACCACCTTCACCGCCTCCACCTCACAACTCCCCCACCACCACCTTCAGCACCCGCCACCTTCTTCACCCTGACCTGAGCAGCACCCGCTGCCATTTCCTTTATTTCCCGTAACACCACCCCGACCATCTCTACCACCACGAACGGCCACCACCACCTTTACCTGCCCAGACTTCCACGACCAGCTCTACCACCACGAACGACCAGTACCACCACCCCGACTTCCACGACCAGCTTCACCACCACCACCTGTCACTACCACATTCTGAAAACAGGGGTATTTTTGGTTTTTTTATAATTATCCGTATTGTGGTATTATACTAAATGATTTTTCAATATTGTATTTAAATTTAATAATTGCAGGAGGTGTGTATTTAAAAATATTATATTATATACTGCATTCTTAATGTTGAGCTGGTAGACTTGACCTAGAGGCCACTAGACGAACACCTAATCAAATAATGGGGATTATATATTTAATTGTTTTATTTTAGAATTTATTTATTGGACGTTGTATTTAATTACCGTAAATTATTTGATTGTTGTGCGCTACCGTTGCTTCGATATTTGGAGCGCTATCCTGACTTTTGCCTTCCAACAAATTTCACAACCTTGCCCTAGACGTGCCTGCCTTCCATTCTGCTATTTTTGCAACTCATAATTATGCTCTCTGTACCTTATTTTTAGCCGCACAAAAATCGTCGCGGACGTTTATTTAATTTCTGGATAAATTCCAATTTTGTATCGTTGTGCGTTCCAATCAAAATTGGAGGCAATCTTGACCTATTTTTCGTACGACCCAAATTAGGGTAATATTCTGTTCTGAGTCTTCTTCATTAAGGCTATTGATGACCCGACCTGATTTTGGTCCCATGTACTCCTAATTAATTTTAGAACACAGCTTGCATTTTATTTCTAATTAAATTGAGGATAACATTTTGACTGATTTCATAAATCCTAATTTAATTCTAATACCCGATTAATTAAACCCGTGCCTAACGTACAACACCCTCTCACCATGAAAATTACTAAACATATTTTTCTCCACAATTTTTGTGTCATTTTATGTGTCCGTGCAATTTCCCAAATTTAAGGGGCTAAGTTGCAATTAATGAATTAGGTGCCCTCACCCCATTGGCCAAAACCAAATGGAGGGGTCACAAACTTGGGTCCAATTTACACTCATCCTTTCACCACTCCTCATGAAGAAACTATTTCTCTTCATGACAAATCCTATCCCTCCATTTTGAATAGGAGCATCTCCACCCTCCATCCATTCACCACTCCCTATAAAACAATACATCACCTCACCCTCACAACTCCCCAAGCAGGCCCTAATCCCAAGGAACCTAGAAAACCCCCCTCTCTCTCTCTCTCCTCCCTCCTCCAATTATTTCTCCATGCAAAGAAACTCCTCCCTCCATTATTCTTCTTCTTCTTCTTCCCTTCACCATCTTCTCCTTCCCTACTCCTCTCCGGCTGAGCCCCCACCTCCGGCGGCCAACGACGGCGACCCCGACTTGCCGCCGACCTGCCGCTGCCTGCTGCCGCCGCCGCCTGCTGCTGCCGCCGCCTGCTGCTGCTCCGACCGCTGCTGCTGCTGCCGCCGGCTGCTGCTGCTCCGGCCGCTGCCCGCTGCCTGCTGAGCGCCGGCCACACCACCATACACCACCACCATCACCACCACAATCATCACCACCACCACCTCAATCCACTTCTCACCACCACCTCCATCCACTTCTCACCACCACTCTCCCTGCTACTCCTCCCTGTCGTGACCCCGCCGCCTGAGCTCCGGCCAAGCCCGTCGAGCCACCCACTGTGAGCTCCTTCCCTTTTTTCCTTGAGCTAATAATATATACCATGTATTAGTATATACTATGTAGTAATATATAAGTATTCTATGTAAATATATATATGTATTCATACATCATATATGTGTATTCATTAATAAATATATGTATATGCATGAATATTGGTTATTTTTATATAGTATAAAATTAATAAATGTATGTTAATGTATGTATATAGCATATTTTATTAGTGTATATATATGACTTATATATATACACGTATATGTATATATATACTTATATATATATATCGCGTATTTCTCAACTTTTATATATATGTATTCAATGTATGTTTTTGTGTAAATGTATAAGTGTGTTTTTAAATTAGTATATATATACAGGTATATGTATATATTTAATAAAATTAGTATACATATATATATACTGGTATTTCCATGAAAAATTTGTATTTTATAAAATGTACACTATATTATTAGTGTGAATTTAATTAATGTATTAGTACTTATGTATTTATATGTATGCAATTAGGTATTTAATTAATGTTTAATATTAATGTATACGTATATATTAACATGATTGGTATACAGGTATGTATATGTATGTATTAAATCAATTTGTGTATATATGTATATATATATATACATTTTGTATACACTTATTATATATTTGCTATATATAAAAAATTGGTATATACGTATACAAACATTTTTAGTATATGTATGTAATTAATAATTGGTGAATACATAAAAATAAATATACCTATTTATTTTGCTATATGTTTAATAAAAACATAATTTTAGTATATATGCTAGTTAAAGATATGTATATTTATATCTACTAGATGATCCTAGTTGACCAAGTTCCATGCCTAGCGTAGCCCTGAGGCCAGTGTATTTTGATTCTGTGTTAGTGTAGCATCTGATGCAAACATTGTATTGTTTATTATATGTTTATAGGACTGTCGGATTCTCCAGACGATACCCTGGGACAGGATATTGGTTTTACCAGCTAAGGACCCAAGGCGAGTACATTCTCTGATTAGTTTCTAAATTATAATATCTCCTATGTTCACTGTATCTAGTGTAAATATCCATGCTCTTGACACGATGGTTATTCGGATTGGTGTATACGGATCTCGTCGTGAGATGTTATTCCTTTTTCATGGTGTAGCTTGTACAAGACTTGTTTCCTTGTTATCTTGTGCATGTACAGACACTGATTCCCGGGGAGATTTGCTACCTTCCTGGGGAATCCCGTGCCATAGCATACCATGGTTGGATCTACTACACCAGTCGGGGGTGGGGAGTATTTTAGTATAGATATGTGATCATACCCAACTCTACATGCATCATAGCTCACCCCACATCTCACGTCGGGTGCGGCCTGACCATTTACATGCTTCATAGCTGTTACGTGTGATTTGCCTGACCTCTACATGCATCATAGCTAACCAACGGTTAGCCTGACCTTACATGAATCATAGCTAATCACATGTAACCAGCCTGATCAAGTTCCCAAGCCGATCACATGTTAAAGCTAGTACTCACACACTTAGTCATAGGTTTCTTGTTCATTGACATATTGTTTCTTTTCCTGCATTTACTTACAGTCTTTCCAGTATTTCTTTTATTGTATATTCTCGTACTTATACATGCATCTCGTATATTTCTATCTAGAACTGCTACATAGTTTATATCATTAATAAAGAACTGCTATTTAGAGATGTACTTTGCTCCTTCCTGACTGTAAACTATTTTCCAGACTGTGACCTTAGTGGACTTGTTTCTGACATACTTGGGGATTGGATGTTACTGATTGCAGGTATGACTATTTTGTCGTTAGACTTGTCTTGTATTTCTTTCCTTACCTTGATATCTCATCGTGCTTTAGTTTATGTGATTGAGTATTTCTAGCATTATTTTATGATATCCACGTCTCCTTATGGAGTTGGGTATTTATGAGAGTTTGATTAGTTAGTTACCTGACCTAGACAGCGTTCTACCGCCGATGCTGCGGCGTAGGCTGGACGTACCAACGCACTCGTACCCCTATATCGGGTGCGGGTCGTGACACGTTTTTAGTGGTGGCCCATGCAGGTCAGACTTCGCTAGTTGTGCGATATCGTAGTAGTGCGACATCATAGTTTTACTACTATGTACCTGCTATATAATATAGGACATAGGATACTAGGATGAGAGAGGATACTCAATCACAAATTCTTGAGAGATTCCTGGGACGACCCCTTGAGAATCTTATTATAAATTCTAATTTTAAATCCTTCGCCTTGTTTCCGTCCGTCCTCACTCGTTGATATTGAGTTTGATTCCTGTTGATCAATTATTAAATTAGGATTTTGGTTTCATTGTAGAGTTTGATTTCCTGCCGAGATGAATTTTACGGACTAAATTTTACGATATCATCTGATGACATATATTGATGAGAACTGTGAGAAAGGTGAAACGTCTGCTTTGGTTATGGAACCTAGAGTTTATCGCAGCCGTATCGGTTGGCGTGGCGAAGATTCTAGATGACATGACTATAGGGTTGCGTACTTTAGTTACGGAACCTATCGTTTATCGCACCTATGCTTACTGGCATGGCGAGGATTCTCAGCGTCATGATTTCTGACCGACGTGTATGATTATCAGGTTGTGTCTTAAAATTTGTTCTTAAAGTATCATCTCAATACTTATATATTTCTGTTATACAAGACTTTATTACATCGTCCTTTTGTTGCTAGCAGTAGAAACACCTTCAGTCCTCAATCCAGTCTTTTTGAGCTCCTATTCCTTGAGGATTCCTTGTTAAGTATGATAATTAATGACTTGTAATTATGGCTGTGTCTTGAGTATTAGTATTGACTGTGTTGCTAGTGAGTTGTAAGTGTTTCCTAGTTGGACATGTGAGCAGTAGGCCTTAATCTAGAGTTAACCCATAGCATAGTACCTTGTAACAATGGTTCTAGGATAAGTGTCATTAGAGACTATAAGTAGAGGGATAGTATAGAGTATCAGTGATAGTTCCCAGAGTTAGTATCAGAGCCAGTATACCGTCCTGGATAATCGTGATTATGTAATTGAGTGATCTATGTGAACAATTAAGTATCCAGGAATTGTGTTAAGGATTAATGGAGCATAACGTTCAATTTGATGATTGATATCGGGTGTATTAAAGGTAAAGAAATTTATATGCATGAGGAGTTATAATGAGGTGTCATGAGTAGGTGAAATATCGGAATTGGTAATGAAAATGGTGAGGCGTATCACAGATCAGTTTAACAGGCTGTAAAAGGTTAAAGGAAAATACCTATACATCAATCGAGATGAGGAACCATACACATACCCATGAGAGTAAAGAAACATGAGTGTAATAGAGGATACAGGTGATCATGAGTTCTAATGAGCTTGATGAGATAATCCATTAATGAAGCTAGTGATATAATACCAAGAGTGCTAATGGTTCTATATCAAGGATTAGTCGAGAATGACACAAATAACAGTAAGCACGCTGCTTGATAAAAATTAGATGATATACCAGTTGACATAAATTGAAAATCATGAAAAAAAATACAGGTGATGATAACTTTGATCATTGGAGGTAATAGTGCAAGTGATTCGGGCAGTACAAAAATTTAGTACACAGTTGTAGACAATAAAGGTATTGAGTGCACCTCGAGTATTAGAGACTGTGAGCACTTATATGTAAATTTGTGGATTTATAAATTAAAGAGTGGAAATGAATTTTAACTTTGAGAATTATTGAGGAGTTGAGATTTTGTCATTAAAATTTTTGAGGATTTCAAATATTGATTCAATAAACATGGTCAAGGCTACAAAGATTTTAGAAGTGATAAAAATTTTATTTCGATGTTGAGTATCTGACTTTGGGGAGGTATATGCAATTTATTTTTAAGTTGATCGAGAAGTTAAACCTTGATGATTATTTTGAGGATTAATTTTATGGTAGATGAGAAATATGAATATTAATATATGAGTAGATGATATACATGTGTAAGGATCTGATGACTTGAGCATGATTGAGATAGCACCGCAGACTGACTTGGGTGTCCATCTAAAGTTGTATTGGAAAGAGCAGTACTTAGTATGGTGTTACACTTGGTGTGCACTTGAGTGATAAGAACGACTAGTATGAACAATTGTAATAGGAACGGGAACTGACAGAGGGTATGGTACTAAGGAGATAGAGGTATCAACTTGGATGCATTATTGAACCATAGTTATATTAGAGAATCTTGGTATCATATTTAAATATTAATAAGCAGGTGTATGCAATTAGGATGTAATCATGGATGTCATGTGGACTAATGATTAGTTGATATGGATATCAGTGTACAGGAATAGGAGTTAGTTAGTAAATATGCCAGGGTTAAGAGTATGTTAGAGATAGGAGATACTACAAGTAATATGTTAGCAGGTTCTTTCCTTCCTTCCTAATGTTCCTTTTTTGTCTTTCGATTTATTAATTTTCCTAGTACTGTAGTTCGTATGCATGATTTCTTGTTAGAATATAACTAGTAGTACACCCTGACAGAGACTGAAATACCATGACAAAAGATACATGACCTATATATTTTTCTTAGATTGCATGGCTGTAGGTAGAATTTTCTTAAACCATGATCATTAGGGTTTTGACCATAGCAAAGATCTATGACAAGGTTATGACTGACAAAAAGGGACAAGATGATTAAATTTGTGGATAAGCATTAATTTAAATAAAGAATTAAGGAGTTGTTATAACAGAGGTGATGGATCATTGATTTTACGAAAATCGAGGTATGATTGAAATTCGAGGATAAACATTAACTTAAATGGAGAGTTAAGAAATTAACATGGCAGAATTAAGAATTTATTAATTTTAAGAAGGTTATGATATGATTGAATTGGTTATTAAAATTTGAGAAAATTTGGAAAATTATCATTATACCTATTTGATTACAAGATAGGAATTTAAATTTATATGATGAATGTTGCATTTGAAGATTCCGTAAGTATCGTCTCGTTGAGTATTTTGAGGAAAAAGGAAATCAGGAAATAAAATTATTAATGGGATAGTGTCGAATTCGATTCTCGGGATGAGGATTAGATTTTGACTTTGCGTTGATTGGGTTTAAATTGAGGAGTAAAAATCATTAATGGATTGGTGTTTAAATTCAAACTTTTCGGATGACAATTCCAATTTTATGAATATAGTGGATTAATTGAATTGAAGGGTTGGATTTATGGATTGTGTTTTAGATGGGAGTCTTAATGTTCATTGAGTGAATTAGAGGATGGGATGTCAAATTCTGAGTAAAAAAAAAAAATTATTCAAATTCAGCGAAAATTGTGAGGAAATGGGAACTGATTTTTATTTTAAAGGATATTGCAGGAATACAGTAATTTCAGAATTTTTGAGATTGTGAAATGGCAAGGTGGATTACTACCTGATTTTGTGATTGATGAATTTAACTATTGATGAGAAATAAAATAATGAATAAACACTACTATGAGGACTTTAAATTTCGAGGACGAAATTCTTTTAAGGAGGGCAGACTTGTCACTACCACATTCTGAAAACAGGGGTATTTTTGGTTTTTTATAATTATCCGTATTGAGGTATTATACTAAATGATTTTTCAATATTGTATTTAAATTTAATAATTGCAGGAGGTGTGTATTTAAAAATATTATATTATATACTGCGTTCTTAATGTCTGAGCTGGTAGACTTGACCTAGAGGCCACTAGACGAACACCTAATCGAATAATGGGGATTATGTATTTAATTGTTTTATTTTAGAATTTATTTATTGGAGGTTGTATTTAATTACCGTAAATTATTTGATTGTTGCGCGCTACCGTTGCTTCGATATTTGGAGCGCTACCCTGACTTTTGTCTTCCAACAAATTTTACAACCTTGCCCTAGACGTGCCTGCCTTCCATTCTGCTATTTTTGCAACTCATAATTATGCTCTCTGTACCTTATTTTTGGCCGCACAAAAATCATCGCGGACGTTTATTTAATTTAAATTCCAATTTTGTATCGTTGTGCGTTCCAATCGAAATTGGAGGCAATCTTGACCTATTTTCGTACGACCCAAATTAGGGTAATATTCTGTTCTGAGTCTTCTTCATTAATGCTATTGATGACCCGACCTGATTTTGGTCCCATGTACTCCTAATTAATTTTAGAACACAGCTTGCATTTTATTTCTAATTAAATTAAGGATAACATTTTGACTGATTTCATAAATCCTAATTTAATTCTAATATCCGATTAATTAAACCCGTGCCTAATGCACAACACCCTCTCACCATAAAAATTACTAAACATATTTTTCTCCATAATTTTTGTGTCATTTTATGTGTCCGTGTAATTTCCCAAATTTAAGGGGCTAAGTTGCAATTAATGAATTAGGTGCCCTCACCCCATTGGCCAAAACCAAATGGAGGGGTCACAAACTTGGGTCCAATTTACACTCATCCTTTCACCACTCCTCATGAAGAAACTATTTCTCTTCATGACAAATCCTATCCCTCCATTTTGAATAGGAGCATCTCCACCCTTCATCCATTCACCACTCCCTATAAAACAATACATCACCTCACCCTCACAACTCCCCAAGCAGGCCCTAATCCCAAGGAACCTAGAAAACCCCCCTCTCTCTCTCTCCTCCCTCCTCCAATTATTTCTCCATGCAAAGAAACTCCTCCCTCCATTATTCTTCTTCTTCTTCTTCTTCCCTTCACCAACTTCTCCTTCCCTACTCCTCTCCGGCTGAGCCCCCACCTCCGGCGGCCAACGACGGCGACCCCGACTTGCCGACGACCAGCCGCTGCCTGCTGCCGCCGCCGCCTGCTGCTGCCGCCGCCGCCTGCTGCTGCCGCCGGCTGCTGCTGCTCCAGCCGCTGCTGCTGCTGCTTCGGCCGCTACCCGCTGCCTGCTGAGCGCCGGCCACACCACCATACACCACCACCATCACTACCACTATCATCACCATACACCACCACCATCACCACCACAATCATCACCACCACCACCTCAATCCACTTCTCACCACCACCTCCATCCACTTCTCACCACCACTCTCCCTGCTACTCCTCCCTGTCGTGACCCCGCCGCCTGAGCTCCGGCCAAGCCCGTCGAGCCACCCACTGTGAGCTCCTTCCCTTTTTTCCTTGAGCTAATAATATATACCATGTATTAGTATATACTATGTAGTAATATATAAGTATTCTATGTAAATATATATATGTATTCATACATCATATATGTGTATTCATTAATAAATATATGTATATGCATGAATATTGGTTATTTTCATATAGTAAAAAATTAATAAATGTATGTTAATGTATGTATATAGCATATTTTATTAGTGTATATATATGATTTATATATATACGCGTATATGTATATATATACTTATATATATATATCGCGTATTTCTCAACTTTTATATATATGTATTCAATGTATGTTTTTGTGTAAATGTATAAGTATGTTTTCAAATTAGTATATATATACAGGTATATGTATATATTTAATAAAATTAGTATACATATATGTATACTGGTATTTCCATGAAAAATTTGTATTTTATAAAATGTACACTATATTATTAGTGTGAATTTAATTAATGTATTAGTACTTATGTATTTATATGTATGCAATTAGGTATTTAATTAATGTTTAATATTAATGTATACGTATATATTAACATGATTGGTATACAGGTATGTATATGTATGTATTAAATCAATTTGTGTATATATGTATATATATATACATTTTCTATACACTTATTATATATTTGCTATATATAAAAAATTGGTATATACGTATACAAACATTTTTAGTATATGTATGTAATTAATAATTGGTGAATACATAAAAATAAATAAACCTATTTATTTTGCTACATGTTTAATAAAAACATAATTTTAGTATATATGCTAGTTAAAGATATATATATTTATATCTACTAGATGATCCTAGTTGACCAAGTTCCATGCCTAGCGTAGCCCTGAGGCCAGTGTATTTTGATTCTGTGTTAGTGTAGCATCTGATGCAAACATTGTATTGTTTATTATATGTTTATAGGACTGTCGGATTCTCCAGACGATACCCTGGGACAGATATTGGTTTTACCAGCTAAGGACCCAAGGCGAGTACATTCTCTGATTAGTTTCTAAATTATGATATCTCCTATGTTCACTGTATCTAGTGTAAATGTCCATGCTCTTGACACGATGGTTACACGGATTGGTGTATACGGATCTCGTCGTGAGATATTATTCCTTTTTTATGGTGTAGCTTGTACAAGACTTGTTTTCTTGTTATCTTGTGCATGTACAGACACTGATTCCCGGGGAGATTTGCTACCTTCCTGGGGAATCCCGTGCCATAGCATACCATGGTTGGATCTACTACACCAGTCGGGGGTGGGAAGTATTTTAGTATAGATATGTGATCATACCCAACTCTACATGCATCATAGCTCACCCCACATCTCACGTCGGGTGCGGCCTGACCATTTACATGCTTCATAGCTGTTACGTGTGATTTGCCTGACCTCTACATGCATCATAGCTAACTAACGGTTAGCCTGACTTTACATGAATCATAGCTAATCACATGTAACCAGCCTGATCAAGTTCCCAAGCCAATCACATGTTAAAGCTAGTACTCACACACTTAGTCATAGATTTCTTGCTCATTGACATATTGTTTCTTTTCCTGCATTTACTTACAGTCTTTCCAGTATTTCTTTTATTGTACATTCTCGTACTTATACATGCATCTCGTATATTTCCATCTAGAACTGCTACATAGTTTATATCATTAATAAAGAACTGCTATTTAGAGATGTACTTTGCTCCTTCCTGACTGGAAAACTATTTTCCAGACTGTGACCTTAGTGGACTTATTTCTGACACACTTGGGGATTGGATATTACTGATTGCAGGTATGACTATTTTGTCGTTAGACTTGTCTTGTATTTCTTTGCTTACCTTGATATCTTATCGTGCTTTAGTTTATGTGATTGAGTATTTCTAGCATTATTTTATGATATCCACGTCTCCTTATGGAGTTGGGTATTTATGAGAGTTTGATTAGTTAGTTACCAGACCTAGACAGCGTTCTACCGCCGATGCTGCGGCGTAGGCTGGATGTACCCACGCACTCGTACCCCTATATCGGGTGCGGGTCGTGATACCACCTCTAGCACCACCCCGACCTCCAAGACCAGCATCACCACCACCACCACCACCACCTCGAGCACCACCTCCTTCACGTAGCCGAGCACCACTACCTTCACGCAGCCGAGCACCCCCACCACCTCGGTCGACACGTGCGCCACCCCTGCGGTCGACGCCATCCCTGACCGAAGCTGCAGCATCGCCACTGCCACCACCCGCAGCCACCGGGGTAACTCCTCACCCTTCCTTTTTGTGTAAATATGTTATTTGTGATAGAGAAACCCTACTTAGGATTAGGGTTACGTAAATACTTCACATGCATTTTTATGGTAAATGTTGAGGTTAGGTATACATATGGAAAGGGTTATATAGTATTTTAATTACGGTTATTTATTGTGAACTTGATAATTTATAATTGATTATTTAAGGATAAATAAATTGGGTGTACAAAATAAAGTCTGTGTATACAAGGATGGTATGGTTGAGGATGAGCATAACTTGAACGATTGAAATCACTGTGATGAATATTAGGGGTTGGAGATTTTGTTGAGCACGTTATACTGATTGTTGATCGTATTTGATGTAACATTTTCCTAGTCAACTTGGGTCAACCCTCTAGTTAGCATCTATGTGGGCTATGTAACTAAGACAGAAGCCTATGCTAGACGTGTTGTCACCTCTTATTTTAGAATAGTATCGAGCTAGATTATTAATTAATTTTATATATCGTCTCTAGGTACTTCGGGATCCGGGGACTTGGATGTTGTACCGGAGCCCCGCCTTCAGCATCCGGATCCAAGAAAGTGTACCTTGCCATCCTGTATCTCAGTTTTTAGATTACTATTTATTTTATTTATGCCTTGTGCATGCCTTGGATTAGAATTGTTACTTAGCGCCCGGGTCATAACCGGGTGCAGACGTTCATTGGTAACGTTTGGTATCGATTGATAGATTTTTGTGACACCTTGATGTACCTACTTGGTTATATCGAAAACCTAGGACACATTCAGATATCGTCATCGTGCCAGACTTTTTGTATCCTAATACTGTCAGCATGACCGAAATCTGGGATAACTTTAGGGTCATGATTGTTGATAGTTACTTCAGTATGATGAGACTGTTAGATAGAGGTTCAGGTTTAGCGAACACTCGTTGACCGCATTGGGAGGGGAAGACAGTTACTAGATGTTTGGGCTACTTTTTACGTGCGATATATATGTATATGTTCATATTTATATAGAGATCTTGTATCCGGAGTTGTAGTATCACCGGTGTGACTCTGTGCTCAGAGCTACGGTACGCCCCGTGTGTCTCTGTCCCTCGGAGCTACGATTTTTAATTTGGAAAGCCCATGCGTCGAACATTGCCTTCAAAGTTGTGTCTCACTTAGGTGGTTATGCTAGATTATACCGGCGTAGCATATATTTTTTCTGTTATACTACGGCATACTATTTTTGTACCTTGTTACGTCCCTCTGAGGACCTGGTTCCCTTCCAGGATTAGGCAAGGAGGACTACCCGGAGGAGTACGGACCCGGTGTATATCCAGGAGCAGGGCCTGTTATAGAGGACGAGATCCTTCCCGAGGACTTTGTTTGATCTATGGTAGTGACTTCACCCTGGGCCGGTATTATTATCTAGTTTGTAGATACCGGCCCTAGTTATCTTACTACTTTCATTTATTCAGTATTTGTATTAGCAGGTTTGTTCCCGTGTGACTCTACTCGTATTTGTTTTATGAAACATTTCCAGTCTTATTTTCTTTCTGCACATTAGTAGTTATGATTTCTCTATGTGCTCAATATTCAGATATCTGTGGATGAGATTTAGTTTCACTGTCTATGTGTTATATGTTGGGTTTTATCATTGTACTTTACGGCTTAGGTGCACTCCGTCAGGTCCATTAGATTGGGATGCCCGTCGAAGTGTACCCGCTGGCCATTGCCACGTGGCTCAATTCCTTATATTTGGAACTGGAGCATGACAAGATTTTTGTGGTGGCCCATGCAGGTCCGATTTAAATCGCCTTGGTTACCTGACTGTATCAAGTGAGCCTACAAATTAGGAATAGATATTAGGAATCTCATCAACATGCTTAAGTACTTCATATGATACCTCTATTTTGATTTTATTTTTGTAAATTTGCATCATGTTTAAATTCCTAAACGCTGATCTTAAATATGACTTCTTTTCAGAGTTATCAATCTCCGTAGCGGACGTATCACGCAGCTGGGTAATGTTTTCCGTGACGCAGGGTCATCCAGAGAACCAGAACTGGGGCATGTTCTTTTGTTGACCCCAGCTCCCCAAGGATAGTCATTTGGGCAGCCAGAGGTGCCTTCAGACGGGCACCAGACTCCGTACCAGGTAGATCATGAGGGCCAGAGGACCGCAAGACAGGAGAAGCAACAGTTGCCCCTACAACCTCTATTTCCTCCACAGATGCCACACATACCTTTCCCAATAGGGCAACCCATGGAAGGGCCACAGATGTTCAAGTTGGTCTACGCTATGATGTAGGCCCAACAGCAGGTCTAGCAACAGGCTCAGAAATAGGCCCAACAGCGCCAGACTGAGACCTTGAGAGAGTATTGCAACGGCCTTGGGACAGACGTCACCACCAACTCGCCAGTCGACGATGGGGTCTATCATAGACTTTTTTCGTATGATACCACTTATATTTTCTGGCACGGAGGAGCCAACGGAGGTTCATGCATGGCTCACCAGCATTCAACACTAGCTGGAGGCCACCAATCTCCCGAGGCATAGATGGATGACCGTTGTCAGGATACAGCTTACCGGCAATGCTCATCCCTGGTGGATCTCATAGAATGAGCGTTTAGGGCCCGATCGGGTCACATGGGAGGAGTTTTCTAGGCTCTTCCAAGAGATGTATATTCTTTCTGCTGCCAGAGCAGAATTTTAGGACAGGTTCCAAAACCTCTAGCAGGGCAGTTTGACCATTGAGGAATACAATATTGACTTCCTCTGTTTGAGTCATTTTATACCGTACTTAATCCCGACCGAGGAGAAGAAGGTCGAGAAGTTCTATGAAGGCCAGAGTTTTGAGACGCAGAGATTTATTCGGTCTATAGCCCCGACCTCCTACTCCGAGGTTCTATTAGCAGATCGACGCCAGGATCGCATCAACAAGATGGAGGAAAGTCTGAAATGCTCATGTGCATTATCATCATCAGTTCGAGCTTTGCAGGGAGGACCTGCGAAACGTCCCCTAGTACCGCAACTGCAGAGAGCAGCACCCCTGCAGGGACCGGTGATTTCCATATGCCATTACTGCGGCAAGAGGGGATACTTGTTGAGGGACTGTCGACTGGGAGTATGCCTGAGATATGGGTCTGACCAGCATACAGTCCGGGATTGCCCAGACCATAGGACTCCAGTATTGATGGTTCATCGACCAACCTTGCCAGCATCGAGGCCTTACCAGCAGCCTCCTGGACCGAGGCCGCCCTATGCAAGAGTTGGGGCACTACGACCACCAGCACCAGGAGGAAATCGGAGGAGGCTACCCTTGGCCCCACAGGCAGTTCGATTCCAACAGGCTCGACAACAGTCGAGGGCACCAGCACCAGGATATGACTGTAGAAGCATAAAAAATATGTTGGAGAAATTACACGCACAACCCGCGTAAAGCAGGGTTTAAGTGCTGGGCAGCGTAAAGCATGACTTCAGAGCCATCAGCGTACAACAGAGCTTCAACGCTATACAGCGTAAAATATAGCTCCAGAGCAACCCGCGTAATGCAGTATCTCCAGACTGCTTCAGTGTAAAAAAAGGTTGCTACATAGTCACTTTGGCGTAAAAACCTATCTGCTTTTAATGCAGCGAGAAGTTATACAAGGAACGCCTCGTATCCCTCCAATGAGCTGTACGAGGAACGCTTTGAATTCCTCAAATGAACCTGTCAGACAGTACAATGAACCTGACTCCTGACAAAGAGTACTGCACGACTATCCAGACGATGGCTATAATGATTGTTGTCTGGTAAAATAAACGAAAGATATGGAAATGAGGCTTTATACGAAAACCCGCTCTTTATGTTTACAAACAAGCAGTACAATTAATCCTATACGAGGTTGTCGAGTATAATTTTTTAATCTGGGTAAATATTGCTATAGGAGTCTGATCTTTAGTCGATCACTTTGTCCCTTGGACCACACGATGATGAAGAAGTGCCGTAGAAGACAGAAAGCAGGTTCGAAGGTTGCTAAAGAGAGTGGATGCTCGATGCCAAAGTCGTCGATCGCTACTCTTTGCCTGAGCTGTGGATTCTTCTCTCTCTCGACCGTTTTCTCTTCTTCTTTTCGACCTCCCTTTTCCTCTATTTTTCTAGACCAAATCTTCGACCTTATTTTTCTTGACCTTGGACCTCTGTTGATAGAGGTCTCTATTTATAGAGTTTTAGTGACAGTGACCACTCAGTCGGTATAGAAACGAGTAGTGGCAAGTACAGCACCCTTTTACACGATGGTTAAAATAACCGTTACCCGCGTATAGATGACCTTCTGAATGAGCGTGTGACGCGTGTCAATTAAGAGACAATGCATATAACCGCTGCGACGATCACGACGTAGAAGCCACGTAGGTAGGTATCGCTCGCGTAGAAGAGGTTGGCGTAGAAGCCAATAACTGTCACCATGGCGTAGAACCCAAGTTGGCATAGAAGCCGAGTAGGCGTAGAAGTCGAGTAGGCATAGAAGCCGAGTGGGCATAGAAGCCGAGTGGGCGTGGAAGCTGAGTGGGTATAGAAGCCGAGTAGGCGTAGAAGCCGAGTAGGCATAGAAGCCGCTGATCCTCTTCTCCTGACTGAGGCCTGAGTTGGCAAAATATGCCAAAGTGATGATGTGGACGTCTTAGCCGAAATTATGGCTCTTGGAGATATAATCAAATCTCTTGCATTAAATGCAGAGATCTGTCCCCATCCAGCGCATTAAATATAGAGGCTTGTCTTTAAGATTTGCCATTATTCTACGCATTAAATGCAGATACGCGCCTCAAATCCTGTACGAAGAGCAACTGCTAACGTGGCAGTCTGTTTGTCTTCTGTGGAGCGTAAGAAGCTCACGTCTGCCTGTGTAAAACTAGGCAGCGTATCCGCTTATACGCGTAAAAGAAGTTTACGCAAAGGGGGTGTCACTAAACGACGGTTCGCTGATATTTAATCAAATCTCATGCATTAAATGCAGAGATCCGCCATTATCCTGCGCATTAAATGCAGAGGCGTGTTTTGAAGGTCTGCCATCCTTTCTGCGCATTAACTACAGAGACGTGCCTCGAGTTCTATCATCACTCTACGCATTAAATGCAGAGAGGTGCCTCGAGCCCTGTACGAAGAGCAGCTTTTGACGTGGCAGGCTGTTTGTCTTCTATGGAGCGTAAACAGCTCATATCTGCCTGTGTAAAACTAGGCAGCGTATCCCTTTGTATACATAAAAGCGGTTTACGCCAAGGAAATGGCAATAAATGACAGCCTGTGTTGCAGTGCTGCACCATCATTATAGCCGTCGCCTAGGTAGTCGTGCAGTACTCTTTGTCAGGAGTCTAGACGTAAGGTTCATTGCACGATCTGATAGGTTCATTTCGAAGAATACGAAGCGTTTCTCGTACACTTCAATGCTGCATTAAAAGCGGATGAGGTTTACGCCATAAAGGCGATGTAGCACCCTTTTTACGCAGAAAGCAGCCTGGACATATTGTATTACGCGGATGGTCCTTGAGTTTATATTTCACGCTGTGCTCAGCAGAAAAGCTCTGTTGCACGTTGATGGCTCTGAGGTCATCTTTTTATGCTGCCCCGCATCAATATGCTGCGTATAGCTATCCAGCGTATTTTTCATGCTTCTACAAGACCCCCTTCAAAGCTTTTAAATTCCTCATAATTTAAAACGCTTTGAATGAAGCATGAGACGTTCCTCATAATTTGAAATGCTCTGAATGGATCCTGAAACGGTCTAGTCTGACACGTTCTTTCAAGGCTGACTTTATGGCAGAGTTATTGGGGATCGGTATGATCTCTTTCGCCTATAAAAAGACTGAGGAGTTAACCTGTTCTTCCCATATTTCCTTTACCACACAGAGATGGTCACCGGAGTTCGTCGGGTCGGCCCGAGAAATAAGAAGACCATGTTCTTCCAGCATGTAAGGAGCCGAAAAAGATGGCGTCTTCGAGCAAATGTCCTCTGCAATGATGGATCATGGAAGGATATCATAGCCTCCTTTGCTCGGGATAATTAGCAACTTTGTATGGCGGTTCTTCCGGAGAGAGGAAGGGTCGTATTGGACCACACAGCTTGAAAGCTGTACCTTCTCCTGATACGTCCGTGGGCGAGAGCAGATAAACTAGCTCTGTCCAGGATTGAGTTGGGTGAAATATCTCAACTCAATCTGTCATGGCGCTGGGCGCAGGAAAGCAGATTTACCCTGCTTTTCTGTATTAGAGGATGGGTCTAGGCCCGGTTTTGTATCCTTCCGCCATTGATCATTTCATGTCAGTCAGTTTGCGGGAACCGACTGACTGCTGGAGAAGATGGATGAAGAATTCTGCTCATGCGAGAACCTGGCAGAATAGATTTGGGCGCGATCTTCAGACGACGATGAGAAAGTCCTTTGTAGATGGGATTTCCCTCATATGTAATCATGAAAATAAAGAAAAATCCCTTGTAGACTGGATTTCCTTCATATGTAATCATGATTTTAATCTTAATAAAATCGTCTTCTTCTGTGCATATGATCATTTTGCCATATACTTTGCTGTGAAGTCTGAATATGTGTAGCTTCGATACGTCTGGTAACTTCACGCCGACTCTGTTAGAAAGAGTGCTAGGTCTCGTTCTGTCTTTTATGCATAACTAGAGATGCGTAAAAAGCCGCTTAGCATTCGAGTATTCGAACTGTCCTGCTGTTAGGAATGAGGAACCACATAGAATTCTGAACTTTTAATTCGGATAAACAGAATTCTTGTTCAGACATCATCTTCAAGAATGATTTCTCGAAAATCCTTTGGAATAGGGCGAGAAATGGCTGTCAAAAACTGAGTCGCCATCTTGGACTCGTAGATAAAATATTCAGACTGGAGTCTGGATGAACTTCCAATCGACCCATGGAGAAGAGTAATTTTCAATGTTGAACTCTGTATGCTTCGGGTACTTGGGATATTTTGAGGCCAAGAAGGAGTATCTTCTGTGTGAACTCTTGTAATTGACCGCCTTGAGAATCGTTCAGATGTACGCGTACTCTGGCCTGCGTATTTTTCAGATGTGCGGAAACTCATAGCATAAAATCATAAGCTCGTAGCCTATCGAGCATAAAAGCCACCGGGCGTGAAATCATAGACTTGTAGTTCCTGAGCGTGAAGTCGTAGGTTTGTAGCCTCTCGAGCATAAAAGCTACCAAGCATGAGAGCATCCGGGCGTAAAACCATAGACTTGTAGCCTCTGAACGTAAAATCGTAGATTTGTAGCTGTCGAGCGTAGAAAGCTCCTTGGCGCAGAACTGTAGATTTGTAGCCTGTGAAAAGGAAATCTTTCGAGCGTGAAGTTGTGGATCTGTTGCCTCTGAGCGTAAAAGCCACCGAGCGTAAAATCATAGATTTGTAGCTTCTGAGCGTGAAGTCGTAGTTTTGTAGCCTCTCGAGCGTAAAAGCTACCGAGTACAAAGGCATCCGAGCGTAAAACCATAGACTTATAGCCTGTGAGCGTAAAACCATAGATATGTAGCTGTCGAGCGTAGAAAGCTCTTTAGCGTAAAAACCACGAATTTGCTTTGCACGAAAACTTTTCGAATTCGCTGAATGTCCGCCTTCTCTGAGTAATAGGCTGACGTAGTACCCAATCATAACCGAATATTAATTATAAGATTTGGTTCGGGTTTCGAGGAGTCCATTCGAACTCTATATATATCCCAAGCTTTTGGGAGAAAAACTTTTCATCCGTCTTCTACGAGAGAAAGCCTTCGACTGTTCGAGTTCTTCTTCGTTTCCTCTTCGAGATTTCAAAGTTTTCAGTAATGGCCCCGAAACAAATCCCCTCCACTAAGGAAAAGAATGTTGATTCTTCTTCTCGTTATTTTGCTCAAGCGAGAGCGTCTTCGGTCGGGCAAGGCGAACTTCATTCTGAGCAAAGTATCCCGCCGACGAGCAGTGCAGCCGGCCTTAGAGGTAGAGCTTTTAGGACAAAAAAGAACGACTGAAAATCCTTCGCACACGTTGTATGTGATCGTGCTAGGTCGTCTTCTGTGTTGATAGCCTCTTTGAGGAAGATGATGCATAGAGACGTTTCATCTTTTACACCCACATTTCTAATGTGTCAGCATAAAAACTCCATATTTTCGCAGTCGGGCGTAAAAGCACAGACTGTCGAAACTTGACATATACTATAAATTTGAGTGTTACGGTTGTCGGCATAATAACTTAAACTTTGGCAGTCTGGCGTAAAACACAAACTGTCGAAACTTTGCGGATACTGCCAGCCTTAAATTTTACGTCTTAGGAAATGGATTCCAGCGTAATGATCAAGTTTTTACAGTCTTGGCGTAAAGCACAGACTTGTTGATTTTTGGCTTTATGTTGCAAGATTGTAATGTCTAGTATAGAAACTGACGTGTTTTTCTTTCACTCTTGCAGTTAACTTGCATGAGTCTCCGTTAGCCGATGTGATGGGTTCTGCCGTCGGGATGTTGCACTCCAACTATCTGGAGGATCTATCGCACGTGACATTTCCTATCTTCGGTCCCCAATATCCTGAAGGAAGGGAAATTTTGATATTGGCTCAGGGCGAGCGAACGCTGCTGAACATGATTAACGGAGAGCCCCTGACGTATATAGACGGGGGCCAGTATATAAAGCCGGCTTTTCTCTTCGGGGAAATGATTGACAAGCAGTCCCAGGCGAAGCCCAAGAGAGAACTCTGGGTTTTCACTGTCGGGGGCTTGGTCTTGCATTTGCCCAAGATGCCGAGAGATTATCCCATCTCAGCATTCTTCCATGCTATATATCCCAGGAGGATGTCGTGGACGTTGACTCCCGATCTTCACGGCCGGCCGGGGAAGATCTTCTATCAAAAAGGATCTGGCCTATTTGTCAGCCGCCCTTCTGATTGTGTAACGCCGTTCAGGGGATTGTACCCGGGCATTGTCCCGAGTGAAGACAGCTTGGTGCTCTAGCCGGTGCAATTATCGACCTTCTACAATGATTTTATGGGGCGCGGAGGAGTATACCCCAAGGTTAATCCTCGGTGCAATGGGTGGATCACCCCAACAAACCTTCGATGGGCTCGTTTAGCTGACTGGGCCCTGAAGTATTTTCAGACCGAGCTAGAGGGGATTGGTCTGTTCGCAGCTGTGAATGCCACCAGTACTGGGTTACCTCTTAACCCCAACCAGTTTCTGGCTCTGATGGAGCGATATATCCCGCTCACCGGGACTTTCGCCACTCCACTGGGGGGTGGGATTGGCCCTCCACGAGATGGCAGAGATCTCGAGACAGCCAATGGGGGATACTCCCTATGAAGAGTATGTTCCCACAAACCGGGAGCTGGGGGATTCAGATCCTCGGGTAGTGGCAGTTTACTAAGAGTTGATGTATCACTACCTGGCGTGCACCGTCTTTTATGATGAGCCTTCAGATTTGGCTCATACCAATAAATGGGCATCCTACCTCTTCTTTCACCGGGCCAGGACCGCTAAGCCAGAGAAGGTCTTGGATATGAAGGATCAGCCTTTGAATTTTATGAGCGTGCTTAGTGCTCAGGAAGTCGACGATCTTATGGAGGACGCTGGGGCTCCGGATCTGATTCTCGATGAAGGGATAGGGAAATATCCTGCAGGCACTAAGGCCTACAGCTATTTGAGGCATTATCGCAGGCCTCTGTCTAAGGAAGCTCAACTGGTTGGCTTCCTCTCCATACGGATGCGTCGAGTAGTAGTGCCCGGCATCGCATCTGTGGACCGCATTCATCGGAACACCCCATGGCCTGTAGTGCATCTGGTGTTCGGGGCAAGACTGGGATTCCTTCCTGCTATGGTGTGCCGCATACAAGCTGGCTTTAGGGCCATGACTGAGGGGCTGCTCGTCGATGAAACTCGACGTGATAGCTTTCCCAGGGTAGAATTACCATACCTGTATTTGATGGGATGGTTAATTCTCCATATCCCCCGGGTGATGTCACCCGGCTCTGGCAGTAGTTAGGGGGGTAGTTTCTTGCTGAATTACAAGAAATCCTTCTAGAACGTGACTACAGTCCTAGACTGTCAGCGGGTGCTGAATTTCGGCCATAGCTGGAAGCTCTTCTGCACTGTCCCCTCTATACATCGCAATCAATCGGGGATTAGGCTTGAGGATTCAGGTAGAAAGAACACCATTCTTTCTCCTGAAACTTTTAATTGGTTGGTCTGCATTAGACCTTCCCATTTATTGTACAGAAGTAAAGACCATTGCTTCTTGGAGCCCTACCTGCCTAGTCGATTTGCCAGGCAGTTTGGGTATGATCAATTGCACGTGGGCAACGCCGTCACCAGCTTAAGGTCCAGGGGTGAACTCATTGATGGAGCAAGAGGCTGGCGATACTTCATCATGGGTTGCACTGGAGAAATATTTACTGTATCGGTCATTACACTCTCCACGGAGCTGCGCATCCTCCATACGTATGCCCAGTTTTACGTGGCAACGAACACCTTCCATCGTGACTTTGATATGCATGGAAGTTTTAGGGTACCCTCCTCCAAGTCTGCAGGAAGTCTTGAAGTCCCCTCGATTTTTTCTGACGAGGGTGAAGATTCTGTTACTCCGGATGAGCCTCTGTTATCGGTGCCGAGGGGTAAGATACCTCCGCCTGCAGGGGCTTTGGTAATCTCTGGGAAGCGAAGGGCTCCTGCTCCGAAGGAGACTTTCCCTCGTAAGAGGAAGAAGAAGATGGTTACTCGTCCTCTTCGGATTCCTGGTAATGAGGCTCCTAGAAGTGAGCTTGCATCTCCCCCTGTTGGGGATGATTCTTGGATTAGAGGTTCCTCGCCTTTTAGAGAGGGGCCCTCTAATGTTTCGGCTGGCGGTGCCGGAGGATTCCTGCTTAAGGCTACTGCTGCCGCTACCGCTTTGGGCAGTGGTACGAGATCGCCTTCGGGGCCGAGCCGAGTAAGGATACCTTTATCCGGATCAGCATCTGGAGAAACCCCTGCCATGTCTGTCAGTGCACCCAGCGAGATTCCAGCCGATGAGCCTCGGTTGGAACTTGATGAGGGCCTGGAAGAATATTTGTCAGTGTCGGTTGACACACCACCTTCTCCAAATATGACAGCTTGCCTAGCATCATTAAGAAATGATTTAGCTGTACTGGCCGCAGACGCGATATATACACCATCGACATTGGGTAAATGTCGTCTTTATGCCTCTCTTTTTTAGTAAAGTTAACATCATTTCGATATTAACTTCCTTTTGTCTTCTTTTCAGGGGAAGACCTCTTCGGGGAGGGCAGATTGGTCGCGTCTTTTGGCACTATTTCGGGTCCTGGCGGCAACACGGAGGTGCCTGACTTTGAAGAGGAGACACTTTCGGGTGCCGGCTCTCCCGTCGAAGAGATTCCGATATCTCAAGAGGAGCACGAGTCTGTCATTGCGACAATGCCTCCTTTGAGTACGCCGGTCACTTCGTCTGGTGTTGGCGCTTCTTCTTTTGTCGCACCACCTGTCGAGGCGACGGCCGTGGCCATATCGTCTGTGATCATTCCTGGGGGTGATTCGCTAATATCGCGGCCACTCCCAGCGTCCATTCGGATCTAGCTGCGCTGACCGAGCAATACACTAGTATCTTCTACAACACCTTGAAAATGTTAATATCCATGGTGTTGGCGAAGAATCTGAGCTTCGAGGCGCTGAGGAGGTCCTCCCGGGCCGCGATAGTGCCGATCCGAGAATTCAACGAAACTGGGGTAGCTGATACGCTGGAGGAGATAGTTAATGGTTTGGAGCAACCCATTAACGAATATCTGTGGCTATCTCGAGACAGCGTTGAAGATCTGGTCCAGGCTAGAAACGACTCCATGACTGCACGGCTTGCTAAACAGATGGAAGGCCTAAATAAATCCATCCAGACACATCAGCAGGAGATGGATGAAGGAAAAGTCGTCCTGGAGGAGGCCATTGCTCTTCAAGCGAAGTACCAGGCCGAGCATGAACGGAATGTAGCGAGGGTCCGCAGACTGGAAACAAAACTCGCTCAGGCAAAGGAGTGGGCTTCTCGGTCGTCGGAAGCTCTAGATGTGGTAAATGGCCGATTGGGCGTAGCACAACAGAACTTGGCGCGTGCAGGAGTTGCCCATGCTGGTTTTCTTCGGGCTAGAGCCGAACTGTCCCTCCTGAGCAACAACGAGGCACGGTTGGAGCGGGCCCACGCTGATGTCTCGGATTCTAGGACCGAGAAGATGGCTGTACTGGCGCAGCAGATTCGCGACCTGACCGCTCCCCCCAAATGATGTACTTTTTTGCTTTTTAATGTAATTTTGCCCTTTCTGGGAATAATAAAAAGGCTTTCATCTGACTTTGTGGACCCATCATTTTGGAATATAAATGACAGGTTTGGAAGTAGTTTTGTCAGAATGAGGTTTTTGCCATATTCTACTTGAGCAGAGGAGGTTAAGCATAGTACCTTTTTAGGAATTTGCCATTGATAGGAGCCATTAACAGGTCTCCATTAGGCTTGGCTAACCTGTAAGTGCCATTTGCAATCATATAAGGACATTTCCATTTCTTTATGATTGTTTGTACGGATTTCGGATATTGTACTAGAGGTAATATGGACGTAGTACGATACCATATTTGTTGAGGACTTCCCACTGGGAGAATTTTTTGGTGGACCTATTATTATTCGTTGCGCACATTAAGTGCAAATAATAAGTTTGGGACAAGCCCTGCCAGAGGTAATATGGACATGGCAGTTTTTGTGGACTCAACACCACTAGTGTACTTAAGGTTTTAAGTACGGGTGCTAAGTTGAGATTACAACCGATATCAGAGATAATATGGACATGATAATCAATGGCCGAATGTTTGGGAAGTTTGTTCAGAGGTAATATGAACATGACAAACTTTTGAATTGTCACTCCATTGGGGATGGAGGTACTTATCTGCTCAGAGCTAATATGGACATGGCAGTTTTTATGGAATCAACACCCTTGGCGTACTTAGAGTTAAGTACGGATGCTAAGTTGAGATGACAACCGATATCAGAGGTAATATGGTCGTGATAATCGATAGCCAAAAATTTGGGAAATTTGTTCAGAGGTAATATGAACATGGCAAACTTTTGAATTGTGACTCCATTGGGGATGGAGGTACACATCTGCTCAGAGGTAATATGGACATGGCAGTTTTTGTGGATTCAACACCCTTGGCGTACTTAGAGTTAAGTATGGATGTTAAGTTGAGATGACAACCGATATCAGATGTAATATGGACATGATAGCCAGAAATTTGGAAAGTTTGTTCAGAGGTAATATGAAAATGGCAAACTTTTGAATTGTGACTCCATTGGGGATGGAGGTACACATCTGCTAGAGGTAATATGGATATGGCAGTTTTTGTGGATTCAACACCCTTGGCGTACTTAGAGTTAAGTACGGATGTTAAGTTGAGATGACAACCGATATCAGAGGTAATATGGACATGATAATCGATAGCCGAAAATTTGGAAAGTTTGTTCAGAGGTAATATGAACATGGCAAACTTTTAAATTGTGACCCCATTAGGGATGGAGGTACACATCTGCTCAGAGGTAATATGGACATGGCAGTTTTTGTAGATTCAACACCCTTGGCGTACTTAGAGTTAAGTACGGATGTTAAGTTGAGATGACAACCGATATCAGAGGTAATACGGACGTGATAATCGATAGCCGGACCAGAATGGTTTGTTCAGAGGTAATATAAACATAACAAACTCAGCTAGGGAGATAACGACATGTTTGAATCAATAGTTCAGAGGTAATATGAACATGAACTTATGTCCGAAAAATTCACTATAGAGTGATTTTCTTGAGTGGGGATAGACCTGAAGAATCCACTGGGAAAACTTTAGAGATTCATCATCTGGTATTTTCTTGAGGGAGCAAATTGTCACGTTAAAGTGAAACAAATTTGCAGTGATCGTCCCCTCGTTTATAAATACAAAGTGATGACCTTGGCATCGATCAGCTCCTGGATTCTCCTTTTCAGTACATAGCACCCCTTTGTAGGATGATGAATATACTGATGATAGAGACAATAATCTGGGTCATTGTCTTTGCCATCCCTCTCAGGGTATCTGATGTTGGGTAGCTGAAGTTTGTTTTCCTTTATCAACATATTAAAGATTTTACTGATGTCATCTTCATTGAAGGAGAAAGTCACCTTCGGCCTTCGGGCTCCCAATGCCTGAGTTTTACGATCTTCCAGGAGGATCGCCCTCGTTGCATCATATTTAGACTCAGAGAGAATTCTACCCCCTGCTCTGGATATTACCCTATCTTGTCGAGGTAAGCTACCCCCAGACTTGTCGTTGCATTCGTTCATAGAAGTTAATTTGGAAGGACCTGCCTTTGGTATTACAGGATCATCCTCTGGAGGTTTGAAGTTTGCAGGAGATGTAGTACACCCCAACCCAAAATGAGTTTGTTGACAGTAAGGATTACTATGCAACAGTGTTCGTCTGCCTTTTCCATAGTTGAGGCCTTGTTTCAACTTCAAATCATAACCCATGCTCTGTATAATCTTCAAATCTTGTGGGCTATACCTGTGGATTTGCATTTTTCCACCCTCAGACTCACAAAATTCTTCTTGTACAATCGGACTGCTCCTCATGCGACCGAAGACTATTAGATGCTAGTCGTCGCGAGTTGAAGGAACAATAAAGGCATCATTTTCATATGGTCCATATATCATGATGACATTAGATGTTGATGCATCTTCCCACATGATCTCTCCCCATTTGACAGTTAGGGGATCTGAAGCATGTTTATGACTCCTGTCTTTGCGTTTCTGGATCAGATACTCACGCGGGTCAGGAGAAGTTACAGAAGAAGAAGAAGATGGCTTGTTCCTCCTGTTCACATCAGTGGGCATGCGGATGTTGGAAACCATAGTTTTCCCTGTGCCACCTGTATACAACAGGTTGGCCATCTGGGTGGCGGATAATCCCCGAGGAGGGTGTCTTTCCATAAACTGAGCCTTCTTTACGCTGAGGGGCTTCGCCTGGCGTACTTTGGAATTTTGCTCTGGTTGGCGTAAAGCCGAGGAGGTCCTCAGTCGGCCATCAGCTTCTTGCGTATTCCGGAGGGCGGGCAGATCGTTCCCTCGCTGGCGTAATGGTCGAGAAGTTGAGTAGTCCGCCGCTTGCTTTCCCTTGTGTAGATTGCAGGGATCATCTGCTTTTCCACGGAAGGCAGATGCATTTTTTCGCACGAAGCGCGTTTGGGATTCCTGATTTGGCGCTGAGGCATTATCAGAAATTTTGTCTTTTCCGTCACAGACGGGAGACAGAATTTTACGCGCAGAGCGCGATGCCTACTTCTGGACTAGCGCTGTGGCATTGACAGAAGTTTTGTCCGCCCTGTCAGCGACAGGTGACTGAATTTTACGCGCAAGGTGTGGAGTATACTTCTGGGTGAGCGTTGAGGCATTGCCAGAAGTTTTGTCTGCCCTGCCAGAGACAGGCGACTGAATTTTACGCGCAAGGCACGGAGGGAGCAATGCTACAACCTCGTTGGTCGGAGAGATCGGAGAGATCGAAGAGTCGACAGGAATGGTAGAGGATGTCTTGGGCATCCAGACCTTACGCAGCTTCCTGTTGTCTTGGACAGAGAGAGAGTGGGAGCTACCCCCTGTTCGAAGCATGTCTTCGTAGGCAGACTGGTCAAACTGGACGAACAGTGTCTTCTTCACGGATCCCTCGGATACCGCATCGTGTTGAGCAATTGCTTCCTTGTTAGAAGAGAAAGATGTCCCCAGCAGAGTCGCCATCTTGTTGTCTGGTAAAATAAACGAAAGATATGGAAACGAGGCTTTATACGAAAACCTGCTCTTTATGTTTACAAATAAGCAGTACAATTAATCCTATAAGAGGATGTCGAGTATAATTTTTTAATCTGGGTAAATATTGCTATAGGAGTCTGATCTGTAGTCGATCACTTTGTCCTTTGGACCACACGATGATGAAGAAGTGCCATAGAAGACAGAAAGCAGCTTCGAAGGTTGCTAAAGAGAGTGGATGCTCGATGCCAAAGTCGTCGATCGCTACTCTTTACATGAGCTCTGGATTCTTCTCTCTCTCGACCGTTTTCTATCCTTCTTTTCGACCTCCCTTTCCCTCTATTTTTCTCGACCAAATCTTCGACCTTCTTTTTCTCGACCTTGGACCTCTGTTGATAGAGGTCTCTATTTATAGAGTTTTAGTGACAGTGACCACTCAGTCGGTGTAGAAACCGAGTAGTGGCAAGTACAGCACCCTTTTATACGATAGTTAAAATAAGCGTTGCTCGTGTATAGATTACCTTCTGAATGAGCGTGTGACGCATGTCAATTAAGAGACAACGCGTATAACCACTGCGAAGATCACGGCGTAGAAGCCACGTAGGTAGGTATCCCTCGCGTAGAAGAGATTGGCGTAGAAGCCAATAACTGTCACCATGGCGTAGAAGCCGAGTAGGCGTAGAAGCCGAGTAGGCATAGAAGCCGAGTGGGCGTGGAAGCCGAGTGGGCATAGAAGCCGAGTAGGCATAGAAGCCGAGTAGGCATAGAAGCCGTTGATCCTCTTCTCCTGAGTGAGGCATGGGTTGGCGAAATGTGCCAAAGTGATGATGTGGACGTCTTAGCCGAAATTACGGCTCTTGGAGATATAATCCAATCTCTTGCATTAAATGCAGAGATCTGCCCCCATCCTGCGCATTAAATGTAGAGGCTTGTCTTTAAGATTTGCCATCATTCTGCGCATTAAATGCAGATACGTGCCTCGAATCCTGTACGAAGTGCAACTGTTGACGTGGCAGTCTGTTTGTCTTCTGCGGAGCGTAAGAAGCTCATGTCTCCTTGTGTAAAACTAGGCAGCGTATCCCCTTGTATGCGTGAAAGCAGTTTACGCAAAGGGGATGTCACTAAACGATGGTTCAGTGACATTTAATCAAATCTCATGCATTAAATACAGAGGTTCGTTATTATCCTGCGCATTAAATACAGAGGCGTGTTTTGAAGGTCTGCCATCCTTTCTGCACATTAATTGCAGAGATGTGCCTCGAGTTCTGTCATCACTCTACGCATTAAATGCAGAGAGGTGCCTCGAGCCCTGTACAAAGAGCAGCTTTTGACGTGGCAGGCTATTTGTCTTCTGTGGACCATAAACAGCTCACATCTGCCTGTGTAAAACTAGGCAGCGTATCCCTTTATATGCGTAAAAGCGGTTTACGCCAAGGAAATGGCAGTAAATGACAGCCTGTGTTGCAGTACCGCGCCATCATTATAGCCGTCGCCTGGGTAGTCGTGCAGTACTCTTTGTCAGGAGTCTAGACGTCAGGTTCATTGTACGATCTGACAGGTTTATTTCGAAGAATACGAAGCGTTCCTCGTACACTTCAATGTTGCATTGAAAGCGGATGAGTTTTACGCCATAAAGGCGATGTAGCACCCTTTTTACGCAGAAGCAGCCTGGACATACTGCATTACGCGGATGGTCCTTGAGTTTATATTTTATGCTGTGCTTAGCGGAAAAGCTCTGTTGCACGTTGATGGCTCTGAGGTCATCTTTCTACGCTGCCCCACATCAATATGTTGCGTATAGCTATCCAGCGTATTTTTTATGCTTCTACAATGATGATTCGGCACAGAGCTCCAGACTGTCGTTTAAAGACAAAACCTTGATTTAAGTCATCATTTACACGTTCAAGGAATACGCTGCCAGTTTTACACAGGCAGATATGAGCTTTTACGCTCAAGATGAGACAAAGATGACTGCCACGTTAAAAGCTGCTCTTCGTACAGAACTCGAGGCACGTCTCTACAATTAATGCGCGAGATTGGGGCAAATCTCTGCATTAAATGCACGAGATTTGGTTCTACTTTCAATTACGTCCACATCGCCTTCCCTGCACATTACGCCATTAGGCTATTTTCAGCTATAGGAGTACGATGTATGCTATCTCTTCGAAATACGCCAACTCAGGGTATATTTGCATAGATGAGTAACAAGACTATTTGGCCCAGAATATGCTCAAGACCTCAGTCAATTGGCTAAATCTCTACGCCGGCTACCTATCCGTACATCATCAGGATTCTACGCCTATCTTGGCTTCTATGCCAATATGACAACTACTTGGCTTCTACGCCGACCTGACAGCTATTAGGCTTCTATGCCTATTGGGCTTCTACGCCTAATTGGCTTTTACGCCATCAGAACAGCTATTTGGTTTTTACACCAATGAGACAGTTATTTAGCTTCAACACCAATCATCTCTACGTGAGGGACAGTTATCTACGTGGCTTGAATGCCGTGATCTTCGCAACAGTTATACTCATTATCTCTTAATGGGACACGCATCACACGCTTATTCAGAACATTATTTATACGTGGGTAGCAGTTAGGATAACCGCCGCGTAAAAGGTGTGGTTCTCTCCGCTGTTCAGTTTCTACGCCTATAAATAGAGACCTTCGTCCACGGAGGTCAGGGGTCGGAGAATCGAAAAATTGAAAGAAAAGAGCCTAGAGCATAAACAGATGTAGAAGCATGAAAAATACGCTGGGAAGCTCTACGCAGCATATTGATGCAGAGCAGCGTAAACAGAGGCCTTAAGAGCCATCAAGCGTGCAACAGAGCTTTTTCCGCTAAACCCAGCGTGAAGTATAAGCTCAAAGGACCATCCGCGTAAGTGCAGTACGTCCAGGCCGCTTCAGCGTAAACAGGGTTCTTCATCGCCTCCATGGCGTAAAACTCATCCGCTTTCAAAGCAGCGTTAAAGCGTACGAGGAACGCTTCGTCTTCCCCGAAATAAACTTGTCAGACCCTGCAATGAACCTGACCTCTGACTCCTGACAAAAAGTGCTGCACGGCTACCCAGACGATGGCTAGAAACGATGGCAGACCACTCGGGACGCGCCCCATAGTATGATGGCGGATCTCTGCATTTAATGCAGAGGATTTGATTAAATATCACTGAACCGTCGTTTACTGACATCCCCTCAGCGACGGATGCACGGAAGGGCTGCAGACCTTCAAAAACAAGCCTACGTATTTAATGCACATGATGGTGGCAAATCTCGGCATTTAATGCAAGGGATTTGATTATATCTTCAAAAGCCGTAATTCCGGCTAAGATGTCCACATCAGCACTCTGGAACAGTACGCAGCGGCTTCTATGCCCTCTCAGCTTCTGTGCTCATTCGACTTCTACGCCCTCTCAGCTTCTACGCCTATTTCGGCTTCTATGCCTACTTGGCTTCTACGCCATGATGACAGACATCGGCTTCTACGCCCACCTCTTCTACACGAGGGATACCTACCTACGTGGCTTCTACGCCGTGATCTTCGTAGCGACTATACGCGTTTTGTCCCTTAGTTGGACCCGCATCACACGCTCATTCAAAGGATCATCTATACGCAGGCATTGGTTATTTTAACCATTGTGTAAAAGGGTGTTGTACTTTCCACTCCTCGGTTTCTACACCGACGGAGTGGTCACTGTCACTAAAAACTCTATAAATAGAGACCTCTATCAACAGAGGAACAGGTCAAAACTTTGAAATAAGGGTCGAACAAGGTCGAAACTTTGAAAGAAGGGTCGAACAAGGTCGAAGAATTGAAGATCCAAGGTCGAACTTCCAAGAAAGATTGAACCAGAGGTCAAGTGAGAGAGAGAAGAATCCGGAGCTCAGGCAAAGATCGACGACTTTGGCATCGTGCATCCACCCTCTTTTGCAACCTTCGAAGCTACTTCCTGTCTTCCACGGCACTTCTTCATCATCGTGTGGTCCAAGGGCTAAAGTGATCGACTGCAGATCAGACACCTATAGTAATATTTACCCAGATTAAATAAATTGTACTCCTACATCCTCGCATAGGATCAAATTATACAAGTTTGTTTGTAAACCAAAGAAAGCGGGTTTCGTATAAACCTCGTATTATACACATTTCGTTCTTTCGTTTAATACCACAAACAAGATGGCGACTCTGCTGGGGACGTCTTTCTCTTCTGATGAGGAAGTAATTGCTCAACATGATGCGGTATCTGTAGGAACCGTGAAGAAGACACTGGTCATCCAATTCGACCAGTCTGCCTACGAAGACATGCTTCGAACCGGGGGTAGCTCTCACCCTCTCTCCGTCCAAGACAACAGGAAGCTGCACAAGGTCCGGATGCCCAAGACATCCTCTACCATTCCTGTGGACTCTTCAATCTCTCCGACTAATGAGGTTGAAGCATTGCTCCCTCCATGCCCCGTACGTAAAATTCACTCTCCCGCTACGCGCGGTACAGACAAAACTTCGGGCAAAGCCTCAGCGCTAGCCCAGAAGTATCCACTGCGCTCTACGCGTAGAAACCAGTCTCCCGCTACGCGCGGTACAGATGAAACTTTGGGCAAAGCCTCAACGCTAACCCAGAAGCATCCACACACTCTATGCATAGAAATCAGTCTTCCGCTCCGCGCGGTACAGACAAAACTTCTGATGGTGCCTCAGCGCCAAATTGGAAGTACAAATCACGCTCCGCGCGCAAGACAACATCTGACCTCTACGGTGAACCAGATAAGCGTTGTGATCTCCGCAAGGGAAAGCAAGTGGTAGAGTACTCAACTTCTCGGCCTTTACGCCAGCGAGGGAATAATCTGCCTACCCTCCGGATTACGCGAGAAGCCGATGGCCGACTGAGGACCTCTTCAGCTTTACGCCAGTCTGAGCAAATCTCTAAATTACGCCAGGCGAAGTCCCTCGGCGTAAAACAAGCTCAGGTTACGGAAAGACACCCTCCCAGGGGGTTATCCGCCACCCAGATGGCCAATCTGTTGTACACAGGTGGCACAGGGAAAACCATGGTGCCCAACCTCCGCATGCCCACCAATGGGAACAGGAGGAACAAGCCGTCGTCTTTGTTTGTGGTATTAAACGAAAGGAATGAAAGTGTATTTCAATGACGGAGTTTATAAGAGACCCGCGCCCTTTGGTTTACAAACAAACTTGTACAATATAATCCTATACGAGGATGTGGGAGTACAATTTATTTAATCTGGGTATAAATTGCTATAGGTGTCTGATCTGCGGTCGATCACTTTAGCCCTTGGACTACACGATGTTGAAGAAGTGCCGTGGAAGACAGGATGCAGCTTCGGAGGTTGCAAAGGAGGGTGGATGCGCGATGCTGAAGGTCGTCGCTCCCTGTTCCTTGCCTGAGCTCTGGATTCCTCTCTCTTTCTCTCTCTCTCTTGACCTCTCTTTCCAAGTCTCCGACCTCGTTCGATCTTCAAGTTGGAAGTTTCTCTCCTGTTCCATTCTTCTTTCAAAGTTTCGACCTTTTTCCCCATTGCTAGGGGTCTCTATTTATAGAGTTTTTGGTGACAGTGACCACTCCGTTGGTGCAAGAACCGAGGAATGGACAGTACAGCACCCTTTTACACAACGGTTAAAGTAACCAATGCCTGCGTATGGATGATCTTTTGAATGAGCGTGTGACGCGGGTCCAACTAAGGGGACACAACGCGTACTATTGCTACGAAGATCACGGCGTAGAAGCCACGTAGGTAGGTATCCCTTGTGTAGAAGAGGTTGGCGTAGAAGCCAAATGACTGTCACCTTGGCGTAGAAGCCAAAATAGGCATAGAAGCCGAACAGGCATAGCAGCCGAGCAGGCATAGAAGCCGAACAGGCGTGGAAGCCGAACAGGCATAGAAGCCGAATAGGCATAGAAGCCGAGTAGGCATAGAAGCCGAGCAGGCGTAGAAGCCGAATAGGCGTAGAAGCCGAATAGTCGTAGAGACTGGGAGGGCGTTTGAAGCCGAGGGAGCACTGATCCTGAGCGGGCGTAGAAGCCACTGCATACCGTGTCAAAGTGCTGATGTAGACGTCTTAGCCGGAATTGCGGCTTTCGAAGATGTAATCAAATCCTCCACAGAGATTTGCCATCATCTCGCATTAAATGCGGAGACGTGTTTTGAAGGTCTGCAGCCCTTATGTGCATCCGTCGCAGAGACGTGTCTTGAGGGAAACTGTCACTGCTCTGTGCAATTAGACGTAGAGACGTGCCTCGAGCCCTGTACGAAGTGCAGCTTTTGACGTGGCAGCGGTTTGTCTACTGCGGAGCGTGAAACGGCTCATGTTTGCCTGTGTAAAACAAGGCAGCGTATTCCCTTGTACGCGAAAGAGCGGTTTACGCCGGGGGGACTTTGGTAAACGACGGTTTGGTGATATTCTAACCAAATCCTCTGCATTAAATACATAGATCCGCCATCATACTGTAGGGTACGTCCCGAGGGGTCTGCCATCGCTTCCAGCCATCGTCTGGGTAGCCGCATAGCACTTTTTGTCAGGAGTCAGAGGCCAGGTTCACCGCGTGACTTGACAGGTTCATTTCGGGGAAGACGAAGTGTCCCTCGTACGCATTAACGCTGCTTCGAGAGCGGCTGAGTTTTACGCCATGGAGGCGATGAAAAACCCTGTTTTTTATGCTGGTTTGGCTCTGAAGGCCTCTGTTTGCGCTGCTCTGCATCGATGCCGCGTAGATCTTCCCAGCGTATTTTTCATGCTTCTACAAGACCCCTTTCAAAGCTTTTAAATTCCTCGGAATTTAAAACGCTTTGAATGAAGCATGAACGGCCCCTCGTAACTCGAAACGTTTCTGAATGGAGCGTTGAAACGGTCGATGCTGACTTTATGGCGGATTTATTGGGGACCGCTGTGATCTCTTTTGCCTATAAAAGGCTGGGGGGGTGAACCTGTTTTCACCACATTCCCATCACCATGCAGAGATGATCGCCGGAGCTCTTTGGGTCGATCTGAGGAAGAAGGAGATCATGTTCTTCCAGCATGTAGGGAGCCAAAAAATACGGCGTCTTCGAGCAAGTGTCCACTGTAACGATAGATCATGGAAGGATATCTTAGCCTCCCTTGCTCGGCATAATCAGTAACTTTGTATGGCGTTGCTCCAGGAGAGAGGAAGGGTCGTATTAGACAACACAGTCTGTAGACAGTTTATTTCTTCCTGAGACCCCTGCGGACGAGATCGGACAAACCGTAATCTGTCGTCCTGATTGGGTTGGGTTTAAAGAAACCCCAACTGGATCGGCCATGGCGAATGGAGGATCTTCTTGTTCATGACTGTGGTGGTCATGAACAGCCATGGAGGAAGAGGAAGACCTGCACCGGCACAAGAATCTGTCAGGACAGCTTCTGGGCGATCTTCCGACGACGAGGTGGTATCTCCTTTGTAGATGGAGTTTCCCTCAGATGTAATCATGAAGAATAGAGAAAAACCCTTGTATATTGGATTTCCCTCATATGTAATCATGATTTTAATCTTCAATAAAGTCGTCTTTTTCTTCATATGATCACTTGCCATATGTTGCTGTGAAGTCTGAATGTGTGCAGCTTCGACACGTCTGATACTTTACGCGACTCTGTAGAGAGTATTAGGTTCTGTCCTGTTCTTTACGCGCAGCGGATAGTGCATAGAGCGCTGCTTTAGCATCTTTGAACACTTAGAACTGTCCTGTTGCTAGGACTGAGGAACCGCGTAGAGCTCTGAACTGTTGCTTCTGATGAGCATAATTTTGTTCAGACTTCATCTTCAAGAATGATCTCTCGAAACTCCCTTGGAACAGGGTCAAGGTTTTTGGCTGTCAAATTGATTTGCCACCTTGATAGACGGGATTGTTCAGACTGGAGTTTGGATGAACCTCCAATTTTGGACCCGAGAAGAGTAATTTCTCAATGTTTGAACTCTGTATGCTTCGGGTACTTGGGATGCTCTGGGTCAAGAACGAGTATCTTATGTGTGAACTCTTTGCAATTGACCGCTTTGGGGACTGTTCGGACATGCGGAAAGTCGTGGAGCGTGAAATCATCAGTCTGTAGCCTCTTGAGCGTAAAAACACCACCGAGCACGAAATCGTAGACTTGTGGTTCTGGAGCGTGAAGTCGTAGGTTTGTTGCCTCTCGAGCATAGAATGCTACCGAGCACAAAGGCATCCGGGCAAGAAAAAACCATAGACTTGTAGCTGTCGAACGTAAAGCCGTTAGATTCGTAGCCGTCGAGCGTAGAAAGCTCCTTCAACGTAGGACTGGAGATCTGTAGCCTGTAAGCGTAGAAACACCATCGAGCGTGAAATCCTCAATCTTTAGCCTCTGAGCGCTAAAAACACCATCGAGCGTGAAATCGTAGACTTGTGGTTCTGGAGCGTGAAGTCGTAGGTTTATTGCCTCTCGAGCATAGAATGATACCGAGCACAAAGGCATTCGGGCAAAAACCATAGACTTATAGCTGTTGAACGTAAAGCTGTAGATTCGTAGCCGTCGAGCGTAGAAAGCTCCTTCAGCGTAGGATGGGAGATCTGTAGCCTGTAAGCGTAGAAACACCATCGAGCGTGAAATCATCAATCTTTAGCCTCTAAGCGCTAAAAATACCATCGAGCGTGAAATCGTAGACTTGTGGTTCTGGAGCGTGAAGTCGTAGGTTTGTTGCCTCTCGAGCATAGAATGCTACCGAGCACAAAGGCATCCGGGCAAGAAAAAACCATAGACTTGTAGCTGTTGAACGTAAAGCTGTAGATTCGTAGCCGTCGAACGTAGAAAGCTCCTTCAGCGTAGGACTGGAGATCTGTAGCTCCTGAAAAGAAAATTTCTTCGAGCGTGAGGTTTTGCGGATCTGTTGCTTCTGAGCGTAAACTGAGCGCCACCGAGCGTAAGATCGCCGATTTGGTATCTGCTGAGCGTAAAGTCATAGGTTTATGGCCTCTCGAGCGTAAAAGCTACTGAGCACAAAGGCATCCGGGCGTAAAACCATAGACTTGTAACTTGCGAGCGTAAAATCGTAGATCCGTTGCTGTCGAGCGTAGAAAGCTCATTTAGCGTAGAACCCGCTGAACCGTTTTGCACGAAAAACCTTTCGAATTCGCTGACTGTCCGTCTTTCGAGGGTAGTGGGCTGACGTAGCATCCAATTATAACCAACTCTTAATTGCGAGATCCGGTTGGGGTCTCGAGGGGTCCGTCCGAGGATTCGAGGAGTCGACTCGGACTGCATATATATACCCCAAGCTTTTGAGAGAGAAACTTTTTATCTGTCTTCTACGAAAGAGAGCTTTCGACTGTTCAAGTTTTTCTTCGTTCCTCCTTCGAGCACTTCGAGTTCTCAGAAAATGGCGCCGAAACAAACTCCCTCCGCTAAGGGAAAGAGCGTAGGTTCTTCTTCCCGTTCTTCGGTACCGGCGAGAGAATCTTCGGTAGGGCAAGGTGAACTCCCTTCTGAGGGGAGTATCCCGCCGACGAGCAGCGCACCCGGCTTTAGAGGTAGAGCTTTTTGGGATGACACCAACGACGAAAAATCCTTCGCACACGTTGAACGTGACCGCGCTAGGTCGTCCTCTGTGCTGATAGCCTCTTTTGAGGAAGATGATGCACGGAGACGTTTTCATCTTTTACGCCTACATTTCTAATGTGCCAGCGTAAAACTCCATATTTTCGTAGTCCTGAGCTTAAAAGCTCTGGCTAACGAAAGTTTGGGGTATATCGTAAAATTTGTATTTTACGCCTGTGGAGGAGACTTCCTGGCGTAAAAAGACCAAATTTGCACAATCTTGGCGTAAAGCTCAGACTGCCGTTTCTTTGGTCTGCACTTTGTGCAGGATTTGAAATGACCTATTTTCCTTGTAGTTTTGCAGTTGATTTGGGTGAGTCTCCACTGGCTGAGGTGATGGGCTCCGCTGCCGGGATGCTGCACTCCAACTACCTGGAGGATCTGTCCCATGTGGCATTTCCCATCTCTGGACCCCAGTATCCTGAGGGAAAGGAGTTTCTGATATCGGCCCAGGGTGAGCGAATGCTGTTGAGCATGATCAATGGCGAACCCTTGACACATGTAGACGGGGAGCAGTATATAAAGCCGGCTTTCCTCTTCGGGGACATGATTGATAAACGGTCCCAGACGAAGCCCAAGAGGGAGCCTTGGGTTTTCTCTGCCGGGAATTTGGTCTTGTACCTGCCGACGATGCCGAGGGATTATCCTATCTCGGCTTTCTCCCATGCGACGCATCCTAGGAAGATATCGTGGAAGCTGACTCCTGATCTTCACGGGAAGCCGGGGAAGATCTTTCATCTGAAAGGGGCTGACCAGGGGTCGTTTGTCAGTCGCCCTTCCGGCGTCGTGACGCTGTTCCGGGGGTTGTGCCCGGGTAGTGTCCCGAGTGAAGTTAGCTCGGTGATCCAGCCTGTCCAGTTGCCGACCTTCTGCAACGACTTCATGGGTCAAGGTGGGGTATATCCCAAGGAGAATCCTCGGTGCAACGGGTGGCTCGCCCCAACGAACTCCCGATGGAGATGTCTAGTTGATTGGGCCTTGTCGCACTTCCGAAGAGAGCTGGAGGACATTGGACTATATGCCGCCGTGAGTGCGACGAGTGTTGGGCTGCCTCCCAATGCCAATTTGTTCTTGGCGCTGATGGAGCGGTACATTCCACTCACCGGGACCTTTGCCACTCCACTGGGGGAGTTGGGATTGGCCCTCCATGAGATGGCAGCTGTCTCGAGACTGCCGATGGGGGATACCCCATATGAAGAGTACGTTCCTACCAACCGGGAGTTGGGGGATTTGGACCCTCGGGTGGCGGAAGTATATCAGGAGCTGATGTGTCAGTGCCTTGCGTGCACCGCTTTTTATGGCGAGCCCTCTGATTTGGCCCACACCACTAAGTGGACGTCCTACCTCTTCTTCCATCGGGCTAGGGCCGCCAAGTCGGAGAAAGCCTCGGGGGGCAAGAATGAGCCCGTGAACTGCTTGGGCGTCCTCAGTACTCAGGTTGTTGAGGCTCTTATGGAAGATGCCAAGGCTCCTGATCAGATTCTCACCGAGGGGGTAGGAAAATACCCCGAAGGTACCCAGGCCCACAGTTATTTGAGGCGCTGTCGCAGGTCTCTGTCTAAGGAAGCCCAGCTGGCTGGTTTCCTCTCCATATGGCTGCGTCGAGTGGTAGTGCCCGGCATTGCGTCCGTGGATCGTATTCACCGGAATATCCTGTGGCCCGCAGTGCGTCTGGTATTTGGGGCAAGACTGGGCTTGCTTCCCGCCATGGTGTGCCGTATTCAGGCTGGCCTGAGGGCCTTGACCGATGGGTTGCTCGCCGACGAAGCTCGGCGTGAGAGTTTTCCCAGGGTGGAATTACCATACCTGTATCTGATGGGATGGTTAATTTTTCACAATCCTTGGGTGATGTCTCCTGGTTCCGGTAGCAGCTCAGGTGGTATATTCCTTCTGAATTACAGGGACTCTATTTGGAACGTGAACACAGTCTTAGACTGTCGGTTAGTGTTGAACCTCAGCCATGGCTGGAAGATCCTCTGTACTCCTCCTTCGGTACATAGCAACCAATCAGGAGTGTGGCTCGAGGATTCAGGAGGAGGGAAGACCGATCTTTCTCCGGAGGCTTTCAATTGGTTAGTCTGTATCAGACCATCCTATCTGCTGTATAGGAGCGAAGACTACTGCTTCTTCGAGCCCTACCTGCCTAGTCGATTTGCCAGGCAGTTCGGGTACGATCAGTTGCACGTGGGTAATGCCATCACCAGCTTCAAGTCCAGGGGCGGACTCATTGATGGAGCCAGAGGGTGGCGATATTTTATCACGGGTTGCACAGGGGCAATTTTTATCGTGCCGGACGTTACAACCACCATGGAGCTGCACATCCTTCATTCTTACGCCCAGTTCTATGTGGCGATTAACACCTTCCATCGCGATTTTGACGTGCGTGGAAGCTTCCGAGTGCCTTCTGCCAAGCCTGGAGGAAGAGTCGAAATCCCCTCGGTCTCTTCTGACGAGGGTGAGGAGTCTGGTACTCCGGATGAGCCTCTGGTGCCGTGGCCGAGGTGTGCAGTGTCTCCGCCGGCGGGGGCTCTGGTAGTCTCTTCTGGGAAGCGACGGGCTTCTGTTCCGAAGGAAGCTTCCCTTCGTAAGAGGAGGAAGGAGATGGTTGCTTGTCCTGTCCGCCTTTCTGGTATTGGGGCTCCTGTGAGTGAGCCGGCATCTCCCTGTATCAGGGATGATTCTTTGGCTGGAGGTTCCTCGCCTTTTAGAGAGGGACCTTCCACAGTTCTGGCTGGTGGCGCCGAAGGGTCCTCGCTAGAGGTGGCTGTCACTGCGGCTGTTCCAAGCAGCGGAGCGGGATTGCCTACGTGGCCGTGGCAGATGGGAGAGCCTTTCCCGTGGTCAGCAGTGGGTGAAGTTGCTTCTGTGTCAGCGAGCGCGCCTAGCGAGACTCCGGCTGACGAAACACGACCGCGTCTTGGGGAAGGCTTGACCGGGCTTTTGGCGATGTCGGTCGGCCCACCTCCTTCTCCAGGTATGACAGTCCGTATCGCGTCATTAAGGCGTGGTTTAGCCACATCGGCTGCAGACGCATCGTATATGCCGTTGGCCTCGGGTAAACGTCATTTTTCTTATGTCTTTTCCTTGGAAGATTACCATTGTGTTGACATTTTGCTTTCTTGTCCTCCTTCCAGGGGATAACGTCCACGGGGAGTGCAGCGTCGAAGCGCCTTCTGGCTTTGCTTCGGCTTCTGGCGGTGTCGCGGAGGTGCCTACTTCCGAGGCGGAAGCGTCTTCGGGGGCCAGCTCGCCTGGAGAAGTTTCGTCGTCCCAGGAGGGGGATGAACCTGTCACCGTGACCTCGCCTTTCGTGAGTATGCTGATGACTTCGATCGTTGTCGTCGCTCCCTTTTCAGCCGCGTCGCCAGTCGAGGCGACGGTGGCTACCTCGTCTGCAATTGTCCCTGGAGAGGGAGTTACCAGCATCTCGGCCACTCCTAGCGTCCAGTTGGGCTTAGTCGCGCTGATCGAGCAACATACCAGCCTCGTTTATGCCGGTTTAAAAACGATGATACCGATGGTGTTGGCGAGGAACCTTGACTTCGAGCTCTTGAAGAAGACTTCTCAGCTTTCGATCGAGGTCGTCAGGGGGCTTGGCAATCCCGGAGCAGCTGAAGCTCTGGAGGCGGTGGTTAATGGTTTAGAGCAACCCATTAACGAATACCTGCAGCGGGTTGGGGGCAGCCTTGACGCAGATGTCCAAGCTCGATACGCCCTCATGGCCGAGCGGCTCGCTACAAAGCTCGAAAGCCTGGACAACTCTATCCAGACGCATAAGCTGGAGATGGATAGGAGGAAAGCTGTCGTGGACGAAGCTCTTGTTGTTGAGGCGCAGTGTCGATCTGAGCATGAAGGGAATGCAGCAAGGGCCTCCAAGCTGAGGGAAAAACTTGCTCGGGCAGAGGAGTGGGCTTCCCAGTCATTGGCAGGTTTAGAGGTGGCGACTGGCCGACTGAGTGAAGCGCGAAGGGATCTGGATCGTGCGGAAGCTGCCCGTGCGGGCTGTCTTCGGGCAAAGGCCAATCTGACTCTTACGCATACTCCCGAGGCACAGTTGGAGAGGGCTCGCGCCGATGCCTTGGCCCTTAGGAATGAGAGGATAGCTACACTGGAGCGGCAGATTCGTGGTCTGATTACTCCGCCATCTTGATGTATCTCTCCCTATGTAATTCTGCCTTCTTCTGGAAATGAATAAAAGCGGCTCTTTTCTGACTATTGTGGACCCGTCATTTCGGAATGTAAATGTCAGTTTTTTTTTTTTAGGTGAGAGGGATATCAGAGGTAATATGGACTTGATATACTCTCGATAAACCTTGTTAGCAGGATATATCTATTCAGAGGTCGTACAGACATGATAGGATATGCCCTAACTGGTTTCTTTTTTGGAGTAGTTTTGTCAGAATTGAGATTCTCGCTGTATTCCGCCTGAGCAGGGGGAAATTAAGCGTAGTATCTTTTCAGGAATTTGCCGTTGATGGGAGCCATCAATAGGTCCCCGTTAGGCTGGGCTATCCTGTAGGCGCCGTTTGAGAATGTTGTCTCGATCACATAAGGGCCTTCCCACTTGGGTTAGAATTTGCCTTTACTTCTGTGAGTTAGAATCATCGGCCTTCTCACGGCCAGAACTAGCTCGCCGACTTTGAACACTCTTTCCTTTACTTTACGATTGAAAGTCCTGGAAATGCGTGCTTGGTAGAGCGCGATGTGCTGTTGAGCTTGGAGGCATTTCTCGTCTAATCCTTCTAGCTCCTGAAGTCTCAAAAGGTCATTCTTTTCTTGAGTTAGCTCATTAGCTACGGCTATTCTGAGCGACGGGATCTGGATTTCAATGGGAAGAACTGCTTCGCTCTCGTAGACCAGTGAGAATGGGGTACAACCTGTCGGCGTTCGTACCGTCGTGCGGTATGCCCAGAGGCATTCGCCCAGCTTCTCATTCCAGTCTCTCTTGTTTGAAGAGATGAACTTCTTCAAGAGTTTGATAATGGTTTTGTTGAAAGCTTCCGCCAGACCATTAGCAGCTGGATAGTACGCCGAGAGGCGATATTGTGTATCCGGTTTTTATCGCAAAATCGGTGGAATGCTTGGCTGATGAACTGGGGCCCATTATCGTGAATTATCCTCCGGGGTACGCTGAAGCGATAGATGACGTGATGTTTGATGAAGCTGATCACGTTGGATGCCTTTACCTCAGCGAGAGGGATTGCTTCGGCCCATTTGGAAAAGTAATCCGTAATGGCCAGTATGAACTGGTGACCCCTGGAAGAAGACGGGTGAATAGGACCGATGATGTCCATTCCCCATGCTTCGAAAGGCCAGGATGCGACCGTAGGATGCAGATGCTCCGGCGGTTGATGTATGAAGTCTGCATGAATCTGACAGGCACTGCAATGCTTTGCATATTGTATTGCATCTGCGATCATTGTAGGCCAGTAATAGCCCATTCTTCTGATGCGATCCTGTAGCTTAGGCCCGGGTTGATGCGCTCCGCATACGCCGTCGTGAGCTTCACGGGTAATTTGCTGTGCTTCGGCGCCAGAGAGACACCTCAACAGCAGTCCGTCGTAGGTCCGGCGATACAGGTTTTGTGAAGATGCATCGAAGTAGAAGCGTAACGATCGTCTCTTGACGGATACTGCTTCTTTGGGGTCCTCTGGTAAGATTCCGTATGCCACGAAATCTATGAAGGGACTTATCCAATCTCTTGTAGGAGGATTGGTGTTTACAGCATAGCTGCGTTCTGTGTGACAGCTGTTCTTCACGCAGAACAAATCTCTGTTAAGAAGGATTACCGAATCTTGCCTTCTTATAGGAGTAGCTAAGTCTGCGGCCAGGCTGGCCAGGGCATCAGCTTCCAGATTCTGAGATCGAGGCATATGCTCTAGGAAGAATCCTTTGAACGTCATGGCTATTTCGATTGTCGCCTGGTGATAGGGGATGAGGTCCGGGTTACGGACTTCGTATATTCCCCTGACTTGATTGACGATGAGCAGAGAATCACCGAAAGCTTCCAAGGACTCTACCCCCAGCTCTTTAGCAACCTGGAGCCCGATTAGTAGAGCGTTGTATTCCGCGACGTTGTTGGAGCAGGGCTCGCTAAGAGAGTACGCCCGGTAGATGACGAGCTGATCAGGGGTAACTAGGACGACTCCCACTCCTGAAACGACATTTCCCTTAGGACCGGTCCTGGAGGCGCCATCGAAGAATAGTTGCCATACGTCACCTTGTCTTGTGAAGTTACATTCTGCAACTTCATCAGGGATGTCTTGGTATAGTTTGGAGGTTTCCGGGATTGGATGAGCCGCCAGGAAGTCGGCCAGTGCTTGGCCTTTGATGGACTTCTGTAGGATGTATACCATGTCGTATGGTGTTAGCAGCATCGCCCAAGTTGCGAGTCGGGAGTTAAGGGCACTTGGCTTGCTCATCAGCACTCTGAGAGGGTTGATCCTGGAGATGATATGAATAGTCTGGCCGGTGACATAGTGCCGCGTTTTCTGGACGGCAAACATCACAGCCAAGCATTCCTTCTCCACCGGGTTGTACCGGTGTTCGGCCCCGACCATCATCCTGCTGAGGTAGTAGATAGCCTGTTCATGACCCGCATCGTTTTTCTGTGCGAGGAGAGCTCCTAGCGAATGATCCATTGCCCGAACATACAGCAAGAACGGTTTTCCCATGACGGGAGGCACCAGAACTAGCGGACTGGTTAGGTAGCGCTTGATATCCCCGAATGCTTGCTGACAGGTTTCGTCCCATATGAAGGACACACCTTTCTTCATAAGATGAGAGAAGGGCTGACATCTCCCCGAGAGGTTGGATATGAATCGCCGGATATAAGCCAGATGTCCTTGGAACCCCCTGAGTTCCCTCAGATTACGGGGCGGTCGCATTGCCATGATCGCTTGGACTTTGTCCGGGTCTACTTTGATACCTTTGGTGGTAATGACAAATCCTAGAAATTTGCCACTGGATACACCCAAAAAGGACTTTGTAGGGTTCATCTTGAGTTGATGCTGGCGCATTAACTCAAATACCGCCCTCAGGTCTCGAATATGATCATCTTTGAGGCGGCTTTTGACAGCTATGTCGTCTACGTAACATTCTACCGTTTTGCGTAAATGCTCACGGAATATGTTACTCATAGCCCGTTGGTATGTAGCCCCGGCGTTTTTTAATCCGAAAGGCATGACCGTATAACAATATACCCCCAGTGGTGTCCGGAAGGCAGTGTGCTTCTCGTCTTCAGGATGCATCTTGATCTGATTGTACCCTGATAACCCGTCCATGAAAGACATGCGTTCGAAGCCGCAGGTGTTGTCGATCATGATGTCCGTGATAGGAAGAGGGAATTCATCTTTGGGGCAAGCCGCATTCAGATCTCGGTAGTCGATGCAGATACGCACCTTCCCATTTTTCTTTATGACTGGGACAACATTGGCGACCCAGTCGGGATGTTGTTCCTCCGGGATGAAACCGCAGGTTATCAACTTCTTGACTTCAACCTCGATGGCGTCCATCATATCTGGGCGGAACCGACGTTGGTGCTGCTTTACCGGCTTCGAATCGGTCAATATATTGAGTTTATGAGTAGCTACCTTCGGGTCTAGGCCTGGCATGTCCTCATAATCCCACGCAAAGACGTCAATATATTCCTTTATCAGCTGTATAACTTCTTCCCTTTCAGCTGGGGGAAGATTGTTGCTGACAAATATTGGCTTTGGTGAGAGTTCACCCCCAACATTGATTTGGATGACTTCGTCCTTGGTGGGAGGTTCTCTCTGCTCGAAACGGAACTCCCACTGCGTATCCATTTGTTGAGCCCAGGGGTCATTCTCGAATGGCTCCGTATCCTGCTCCTCGGCTTCTGAGGGATTTGACATCACCATATTCACCGATAGTGTTTGTTCGAGAGCTTCTGGTGAGTTGGAGGTCGACGAGTCATCTTGGGAAGAGGAAAAAGGGGTCCTCATCTGGCTCGGAAGTTGCGAGCGAGGTGGCATACCCTAACCCGAGACGAGTTTGCTGATAGCAGGGGTTGCCGCGCGGAGGCGTTCACCTGCCTCTTCCGTAGTTGAGGCCTGGCTTTCGCTTCAAGTCGTAGCCCATGTTTTGCATGATCTTTAGCGCTTGCGGGCTATAACGGCGAATTTGTATTTTCCCGGTGTCGTCATCGAAAGGATCTTCTTGGACAGTCGGTAGATTTCGCATGCGACCGAAGACTATTGAGCGCTGACTGCTGCAGGTAGGAGGGACGACGAAGATAGAATCCTCATGTGGCCCGTATGTCGTGACGACGTTGGATGATGATGCTACTTCCCAGACATACGGGCGGTAGGAGTTTATAGCTTTCAGGAATTTCCGTGCTATGAGTTGTACTTCGTCATGTGGAGTGGGTCCCTGTCTTGGAACTCGGTCACAAATATACTGGGAAAGAGGATGTTTATTATCATTTGGAACTCCGCTCCTGGTCGCCTTTACATCAGTTGACTGTCTGTTGCGTCGAAGGTTGATGACCAAGGGTGGAGGCTTTCGGTTCAAAGTGATCACTAGAGGATCACCCCCTTCTCCTGTCTTGGTCTTGCCCAAGAGGATGGCCAAAGGTTCTATGGCTTTTGGACGAGTGGTTCGTCCCTTCACTTTGATGGACAGCGGCAGTGCAGCAGAGGGCTCTTCTGGCTCCTGGTGGGATTCCTCCTTTGCCTCGCCCGACCCTTCTTCCACGTGGTCCTGGGAGTACAACACGGCATCGGAGTAGTAGGACTCTACCCCCTTGAACGGGTTCAGGTCAGCTACCTCCGTCTGTACTGTTCCTTGAGTGTCTACATATTTGAGGCATTGATATAGGGTTGAAGGAACGATGTTGTGGTCGTGAATCCATGGTCTTCCCAGCAAAATGTTGTAGGATACCTCTGAATCGATGACGTAGCATGTGGCCACCGATCTAAGGTTGCCGATCTAGATTCTCAAGCGAATTTCCCCAATGGCTTACTTTTTCCAGCGTTGAAGCCCACGATTGTAGTGGTAGTGTAAGCCAGTTCGCTTGTAGGAATTCTCAGTGGCCTGAGCAGACCGTGAGGGATGATGCTGATCGACGATCCAGGATCTATATGAATCCGGTCGACTTCTATAGAACCGACGTACCCGGTGTAATAGAGCGGCCTGTCATGTCTGTTATGTTTTAACAGCATGTCATTTTGAGTGAAAGTGATATTTGGGATCACCTCCATTACACTGTGGCACTGAGGACATGCCACTGGTTCCTCGTCGGGGGACTTGAGCTGGGTCAAGTATGCCTCTGCCTGCATCAGTGCCTCGCTCAGGGCTAGACGAGTGTCAGGGGAGAGCCTGAGTGGCTCAAAGATGGACAACCTGGCCGGCGTATTGGCTAGTTGGGCCAGGATGTCAAATTTGTATGGCTTCTCTAAACCTTTGCTTGGAATGTTTTTTACAGGTTTGTCGAAGCGTACTTCTTTCTGCTTTCCCTTTTCCGCCGGAGTAGGTTTCGCAGGGTCGATGCTTGGTATGACGGGACCTTGCTCTGAAGGTTTGGTAGCTGGGGCGTCAGCCGGCGCGCCTTCCTGATTTGCTCCGTTGTCGCCGAGGTAGGTCCTCCCTGAACGGGTTGCGACAAGCACCTCGTCTTCGTCTGATGCAGAAGAAGTTGTGACCATGTGGCATAAAATGTATTTGGGATTCTTCTTGGAGGTAGACTTGGTTGCCTTGGTCTCCCTCTCGAGCTCTGGCACTAAATCTGGGTGAACCCACATAATCTCTCCCTTTCGGGTAGTTAGGGGCACCAGGTTGTGATTTTGACCCCTAGCAGGGGGGAGGTTAACGATGCTCATCGTTGCTCGGGATATAGGTGCCACACCATTAGGGACCTTCTGGGGAAGCAGATCGCCAAACTGCAGAGAGATCATGTTGGCCGTGACCGTCTTTTCGGTGCTGTGCAGAGTGATGGCCTTAGCATCAATTAATCCCTGGATCTTCCGTTTTAGTACATAGCACGCCTTTGTAGGGTGGTGTACGTATCTGTGGAAGACACAGTATTTTGGGTCGTCAGTGTTGCCGACCTCCTGGGGCCGCCTTAGTTCCGGGAGGGTGATCTTGCCACTTTTGACGAGACATTCGAAGATACTTGGAATATCGTCATCGTTGAAAGAGTAGACCTCGACGGGCCTAGAAGTCCCGGGTTTTGCTTGCGTGGTTGCCGCAATCTTTGGTCTGGCCGTGTTGATTGCCAGGGCTTCTTTCCCTTTGGGACCACGAGGATGGTCGCTGTTAGGAGATGACCTCTTGCCCTTGTCAGAGGCGGAGATCATGATGCCGTTGTCGCGCGCCTTGCGACTGTTGTCTTCGGCGGCTATTGCCGAGATGATGAACGAGGGCCAATCATGGAATTGATATGGTCCTTTGAACACCGAGACCACGGGAAGGAGATTTTTCCTGCAAATGTCCACCAACGCAGAGTCTGGAACTCCTGGCGGCATCTGTAAGGTGGCTTGACGAAAGCGTTCGACGAAGATGCGAACGTCCTCATTTTCCTTCTGTTTGACTTCGATGAGGGAGGACATAGACATGTCCATTCCTCCCTCGTAGAATCGTGTGAAGAAGAGGGCCTTGAAGTCCTCGAAGGAAGTAATGCAGTTGTCCGCCAAGCTACGGTACCACTGATAGGCTACTCCTGAGAGGCAGCCTTTTAATACCCGAGTGAGGAGGGCATCGTTCCCTTGTAGCAACACCGTCATCATACTGAAATAGTTCATGTACTGACTGGGGATGTTTTTCCCTCGAACAGAGCCATGGTCTGAGGTTTGTATCTCGGAGGGAAAGGGACCTCCTCCCAGATAGCTGGGTAGGGCTGGTTGATTCCCAGTTTCTTGAGCTGATCTTTGTGCTTCAAGGCGTCGAACTGGGCTTTCAACTCTCGTACTGCCTGCATCGAATTCTCAGTCGGAAGCGGGGCTACGGAGTGGTGCGGAGTCAGTTGTATTGTGGCTCCAGCGGGAGGCAGAGCATTTCCTAGGTGAGGAAGCGGAGGAACTGTTGACTCTTGATCCAGCGTAGGCTCTTGGCTTGGGTTGGATGGTGGTGAGTCCACCCCTGCGTGCATCTGAGTTGGCGGGACCGACGCTTGAGCCATGGTGGTCGCGTGTTGAGTGAGCATCATCTGATGCATGTTTTCCATCACGGATTGTATTTGCTTCAGAGACGTCTCCAGTATAGTGATGCGCTGTTCCGCATTCCCTGATGGCGAAGTTTCCTCGCACTCATCTCCGATGGCGTAAGCTCCCATCTCCCTGGGTGTCATTGAGGGATTAGTATAGGTCGTTATAGAAGTCGACTCCATACTTTCCGTCTCTGACTCGGGAATTTGGCGACCTTCGGTGTCGGAATCAGAAGAGGATGACGCTGGTTGTTGTGACCTTGCGCGAGTGTTTTGGAACACCCCTGCTTCAATGTCTCTGAGGGGCTTACTAAACCTCCTTCGGCTTGGAGGTCTAGAAGGATGATGTCTTGAGCTCGACCCTCCCCTAGGTATGTGCGAGGCCATGTTCACAGACGCATGCGCGGGTTCCTCTTCCTGGAAAGACAGCGAGTAGCTCAACCGGTCGAAAACCGATCGTTTTGCCTTGGAGCAGCAGCAATTAATCACAACTTTATGACTATTACAATAATGTTCGCCAGGAGGCGTAATAGACATGTTGGAAGGTCCTCTTTCTTTACGCTTCTGGATTAGATACTTGCGTAGGTCAGGAGGGTTTCTTTCCGCCGTCTGAGTTTGTTTTACGCCGAGGGACCGTGCCTGGCGTAATCCGGAGTTTCGTTCAGTCTGACGTGAGGCTGGAGAGGCCCTCAGTCGGCCATTAGCTTCTCGCGTAATCCGGAGAGTAGGCAGCTCACTCTTTTGCTGGCGTAAAGGCCGAGTAGTTGAGTATTCACCCGCTTGCCTCCCCTTGCGGTGATCGCAGCGCTCATCTGGTTCACCGTAAGGGTCAGATGTCGTTTTGCACGTAGAGCGTGATCTGTACTTCTGATTTGGCGTTGAGGCACCATCAGAGGTTTTGCCTGTACCGCGCGTAGCGGGAGACTGATTTCTGCGCGTATGGCACAGTGGATACTCCTGGGTTAGCGCTGAGGCTTTGCCAGAAGCTTTGTCTTTACCGCGCGTAGCGGGAGACTGATTTCTGCGCGTAAGGCGCAGTGGATACTCCTGGGTTAGCGCTGAGGCTTTGCCAGAAGCTTTGTCTGTACCGCGCGTAGCGGGAGACTGAATTTTACGTGCGGGGCACGGTGGATACTCCTGGGTTAGCGCTGAGGCTTTGCCAGAATTTTTGTCTTTACCGCGCGTAGCGGGAGACTGAATTTTACGTGCGGGGCACGGTGGATACTCCTGGATTAGCGCTGAGGCTTTGCCAGAAGTTTTGTCTGTACCGTGCGTAGCGGGAGACTGAATTTTACGTGCGGGGCACGGAGGGAGCGATGCTACCACCTCATTGGTCGGAGAGATTGGAGAGATCGGAGAGTCCACAGGAACGGCGGAGGATGTCTTGGGCATCCACACTTTTCGTAGCTTCCTGCTGTCTTGGATGAAAAGAGAGTGAGAGCTACCCCCAGTCCGAAGCATGTCTTCGTAGGCAGACTGGTCGAAATGAACGACCAGTGTCTTCTTCACGGTTCCTACAGATACCGCATCGTGTTGAGCAATTACTTCCTCGTCAGAAGAGAAAGATGTCCCCAGCAGAGTCGCCATCTTGTTTGTGGTATTAAACGAAAGGAATGAAAGTGTATTTCAATGACGGGGTTTATAAGAGACCCGCGCCCTTTGGTTTACAAACAAACTTGTACAATATAATCCTATACGAGGATGTGGGAGTACAATTTATTTAATCTGGGTATAAATTGCTATAGGTGTCTGATCTGCGGTCGATCACTTTAGCCCTTGGACTACACGATGTTGAAGAAGTGCCGTGGAAGACAGGATGCAGCTTCGGAGGTTGCAAAGGAGGGTGGATGCGCGATGCTGAAGGTCGTCGCTCCCTGTTCCTTGCCTGAGCTCTGGATTCCTCTCTCTTTCTCTCTCTCTCTCTTGACCTCTCTTTCCAAGTCTCCGACCTCGTTCGATCTTCAAGTTGGAAGTTTCTCTCCTGTTCTATTCTTCTTTCAAAGTTTTGACCTTTTTCCCCATTGCTAGGGGTCTATATTTATAGAGTTTTTGGTGACAGTTACCACTCCATTGGTGCAAGAACCGAGGAATGGACAGTACAGCACCCTTTTACACAACGGTTAAAGTAACCAATGCCTGCGTATGGATGATCTTTTGAATGAGCGTGTGACGCGGGTCCAACTAAGGGGACACAACGCGTACTATTGCTACGAAGATCACGGCGTAGAAGCCACGTAGGTAGGTATCCCTTGTGTAGAAGAGGTTGGCGTAGAAGCCAAATGACTATCACCTTGGCGTAGAAGCCAAAATAGGCATAGGAGCCGAACAGGCATGGCAGCCGAGCAGGCATAGAAGCCGAACAGGCGTGGAAGCCGAACAGGCATAGAAGCCGAATAGGCATAGAAGCCGAGTAGGCATAGAAGCCAAGCAGGCGTAGAAGCCGAACAGGCGTAGAAGCCGAATAGTCGTAGAGACTGGGAGGGCGTTTGAAGCCGAGGGAGCACTGATCCTGAGCGGGCGTAGAAGCCACTGCATACCGTGTTGAAGTGCTGATGTAGACGTCTTAGCCGAAATCGCGGCTTTCGAAGATGTAATCAAATCCTCCACAGAGATTTGCCATCATTTCGCATTAAATGCGGAGACGTGTTTTGAAGGTCTGCAGCCCTTATGTGCATCCGTCGCAGAGACGTGTCTTGAGGGAAACTGTCACTGCTCTGTGCAATTAGACGTAGAGACGTGCCTCGAGCCCTGTACGAAGTGCAGCTTTTGACGTGGCAGCAGTTTGTCTACTGCGGAGCGTGAAACAGCTCATGTTTGCCTGTGTAAAACAAGGCAGCGTATTCCCTTATACGCGAAAGAGCGGTTTACGCCGGGGGGACTTTGGTAAACGACTGTTTGGTGATATTTTAACCAAATCCTCTGCATTAAATGCAGAGATCTGCCATCATACTGTGGGGTACGTCCCGAGGGGTCTGCCATCGCTTCCAGCCGTCGTCTGGGTAGCCGCGCAGCACTTTTTGTCAGGAGTCAGAGGCCAGGTTCACCGTGTGACTTGACAGGTTCATTTCGGGGAAGACGAAGCGTCCCTCGTACGCATTAATGCTGCTTCGAGAGCGGCTGAGTTTTACGCCATGGAGGCGATGAAGAACCCTATTTTTTACGCTGGTTTGGCTCTGAAGGCCTCTGTTTGTGCTGCTCTGCATCGATGCCCCGTAGATCTTCCCAGCTTATTTTTCATGCTTCTACAGTCTTCTCCTTCTACAACTTCTCCTGGCCTGCGGGATTATCTAATCCAGAAACGCAAAGACAAGAGTCATGAACGAACTTCAGTTCCCCTAACGGTCAAACATGGGGAGATCTTATGGGAAGACACGACAACATCTAATATCGTCATAACAGGTGGACCACATGAAGATTCTATCTTTATTATTCTACCAACTCACGATAATCAGCGTCCAATAATCTTCGGTCGCAGGCGGAACGCCCCGGTCATACAGGAAGACTTTCGCGAATCTGAAACTGGCAGGATACAAACCCACAGATATAGCCCGCAGGCATTAAAAATTATGCAAAGTATGGGTTATGATCTGAAATCAAAACAAGGCGTCAACTATAGAAAAGGTAGACGAACACCGTTGCGGGGTAATTCTCACCATCAACAAGCTCGTTTCGGGTTGGGATATACTGCATCTCTCACAAAACCCAAAACTTCAAAATCTAATCCTATACAACCAGAGACAGCTCATGCTGAATCGGTTTCTATGGCCGGAGGCCACGGCAGGTCTAGGGGTAACTCACCTCGACAAAATAAGGTGGCGTCCAAGACTAGGGGCAGAATGTCCACAAAATTCAAAGATAATGCAATGATGGCAATCTTCTAGGAAGACCGTGAAACTCAGGCATCGGGAGCCCTACGACCAAAAGGGACTTTCTCCTTCAAAGAAGAAGACATAATTGAAATCTTCAATATATTGAGGGAGGGACGCAAGCTTCAGCTACCCAACATCAGATACCCTGAGAGGGCCGGCAGAGTCGATGACCCAGATTATTGCCTCTTCCATCGGTACACCCATCACCCTATAAGGGCCTGCCATGTACTAAAAAGGAGAATTCAGGAATTGATCGATGCTAAGGCCGTCACTTTGCATTTATAAACAAGGGACCAATCACTACAAGGGACCAATCACTCTATAATAAATTTTCCCGATCAAAAACTGCCATATTACCTCTGAGCAGACGTGTACCTCCATCTCCAAAGGAGTCACGATCAAAAGTTTGTCATGTTCATATCACCTCTGAATAAAACTTTCGGCTATCGACTATCTTCTGATATAGGTTGCCATCTACACTTAACATCCGTACTTAGTCATAAGTACGCCAGTAGTGTTAAGTCCACAAAAAAACTGCCATGTCCATATTACCTCTGAGCAGACGTGTACCTCCATCTCCAAAGGAGTCACGATCAAAAGTTTGTCATGTTCATATCACCTCTGAATAAAACTTTCGGCTATCGACTATCTTCTGATATAGGTTGCCATCTACACTTAACACCCGTACTTAGTCATAAGTATGCCAGTAGTGTTAAGTCCACAAAAAACTGCCATGTCCATATTACCTCTAAGTAGACGTGTACCTCCATCTCCAAAGGATTCACGATCAAAAAACTGCCATGTCCATATTAACTCTGGGCAGACGAACGCCGCCGCACGGCAACCCCTACTATCAACGAACTCATTTCGGGTTAGGGTATGCCACCTCCCCCAAATCGGATGAGGATATCGTTTCCTCTTCTCAGAATGGCTCATCGCCCTCTAACTCACCTGATGCTCTCGAACAGACATTATTAGTGAATATGGTAGTGACAGATCCCTTCGAAGCAGATGAACAGGATTCTGAGCCGTTTGAGGATGACTCTTGGGCCCAACAAATAGATACACAGTAGGAATTCTGCTTCGAGCAAAGAGAACCTCCCACCAAAGATGAAGTTATCCAGGTTGATGTTGGGGGTGAACTTTCGCCAAAGCCAATATTTATCAGTAACAATCTTTCCCCGGCTGAAAGGGAAGAAGTTATCCAGCTGATAAAAGAATATATCGATGTCTTTGCATGGAATTATAAGGACATGCCAGGCCTTGACCCTAGAGTGGCTACTCACAAACTCAACATATTGCCCGATTCAAAGCCTGTGACGCAGCACCAACGCCGGTTCCGCCCGGACATGATGGATGACATCGAAGCTGAAGTCAAGAAGTTGATAGCCTATGGTTTCATCCGGGAAGAACAACATCCCGACTGGGTCGCCAATGTTGTCCCAGTCATGAAGAAAAGTGGGAAAATACGCATATGCATCGATTATCGAGATCTGAATGCAGCCTGCCCCAAGGATGAGTTCCCTCTTCCCATCACGGACATCATGATCGACAACACCTGCGATTTTGAACGCATGTCTTTCATGGACGGATTCTCAGGATACAATCAGATCAAGATGCACCCTAAAGACGAGAAGCACACTGCCTTCCGGACACCGTTGGGGGTATATTGCTATACGGTCATGCCCTTCGGATTAAAGAACGCCGGGGCAACATACCAACGGGCTATGAGTAACATATTCCATGAGCATTTACGTAAAACAGTAGAATATTACGTGGACGACATAGCCGTCAAGAGCCGCCTCAAAGATGATCACATTCAAGACTTGAGGACGGTATTCGAGTTAATGCGCCAACATCAACTCAACATGAACCCTACGAAGTCCTTTCTGGGTGTATCTAGTGGCAAATTCCTGGGATTTGTCATTACCGCCAAAGGCATTCAAGTGGACCCTGACAAAGTCCAGGCCATCGTAGAAATCCGACCGCCCCGTAATCTGAGGGAACTCTGGGGATTTCAAGGCCGTCTGGCCTATATCCGGAGATTCATATCCAACCTCTCGGGGAGATGTCAGCCCTTTTCTCATCTCATGAAGAAAGGTGTATCCTTCGTATAGGACAAAACCTGTCAGCAAGCGTTCGGAGATATCAAGCTCTACCTCACCAGTCCGCTAGTTCTGGTGCCTCCCGTCATGGGAAGACCATTCTTGTTGTACGTTCGAGTGATGGATTATTCGCTAGGAGCTCTTCTCGCACAGAAGAACGATATGGGTCATGAACAAGCTATCTACTACCTCAGCAGGATGATGGTCGGAGCCGAACACCGGTACAACCCAGTGGAGAAAGAATGCTTGGCTCTGATGTTCGCTATCCAGAAGACGCGACACTATGTCACCGGCCAGACTATTCATATCATCTCCAGGATCAACCCTCTTCGAGTACTGATGAGCAAGCCAAGTGCTCTTAATTCCCGACTCGCGACTTGGACGATGCTGTTAACACCATATGACATGGTATACGTCCCGCAGAAGTCCATCAAAGGCCAAGCGCTGGCCAACTTCCTAGCTGCTCATCCGATCCCGGAGGCCTCCAAATTATACGAGGACATTCCCGATGAAGTTGCAGAATATAATTCCACAATGGAAAGTGACGCATGGCAATTGTTCTTCGACGGCGCCTCCAAGACTGGTCCCAAGGGAAACATGGTTTCAGGGGTAGGAATCGTCCTGGTCACTCCTGATAAACTCGTCATCTACCAAGCATATTCTCTTAGCGAACCATGCTCCAACAATGTGGCAGAGTATAACGCTCTGCTAATCGAGCTCCAAGTCACCAAAGAGCTGGGGGTCGAGTCCCTGGAAGCTTTCGGTGATTCTCTGCTTATCGTCAATCAAGTCAGGGGAATATATGAAGTCCGGAATCCAGACCTCATCCCCTATCACCAAGCAACGGTCGAGATAGCCATGACATTCAAAGGGTTCTTCCTAGAGCATGTACCTCAATCAAAGAATCTGGAAGCTGATGCCCTAGCCAGTCTAGCTGCGGATTTAGCCACTCCGATAAGAAGGCGGGATTCGGTAATCCTTCTTAACAGAGATTTATTCTGTGTGAAGAACAACTTTCACGTAGGACGCAGCTACGCTGTGAACACAGATCCCCCTAGAAGAGACTGGAGAAGTCCCTTCATAGATTTCGTGGCATACGAAATCTTGTTGGAGGACCCCAAAGAAGTAGTATCCGTCAAAAGACGATCATTACGCTTCTACTTCGATGCATCTTCATAATGCCTATATCGTCGGACCTACGACGGATTGCTATTGAGATGTCTCTCTGACGATGAAGCACAGGAGATTATCCGGGAAGCTCACGACGGCGTATGCGGAGCACATCAGCCCGGTCCTAAGCTACAGGATTGTATCAGGAGAATTGGCTATTACTGGCCCACTATGATCACAGACGCGATCAACTATGCAAGACAATGCAGAGCCTGTCAGGTTCATGCAGACTTCATACATCAACCGTCTGAATATCTACATCCTACGGTTGCATCATGGCCTTTCGAAGCATGGGGTATGGATATCATTGGTCCTATTCACCCGTCTTCTTCCAGAGGTCACCGGTTTATACTGGCCATCACGGATTACTTCTCCAAATGGGCAGAGGCGGTCCCTCTTGCTGAGGTAAAGGCGTCTAATGTGATCAGCTTCATCAAGCATCACGTTATTTATCGCTTTGGGATTCCCCGAAGGATAATCCATGACAATGGGCCTCAGTTCATCAGCCAAGCGTTTCATCGATTTTGCGATAAAAATCGGATACACAATATTGCCTCTACAGCATATTATCCAGCTGCTAATGGTTTGGCGAAAGATTTCAACAAAACCATTATCAAACTCTTGAAGAAGTTCGTCTCTTCAAACAAGAGAGATTGGAATGAGAAGCTGGGCGAATGTCTCTGGGCATACCGCACAACGGTACGAACGCCGACAGGTTGTACCCTATTTTCACTGGTCTACGGGAGTGAAGCAGTTCTTCCCATTGAAATCCAGATCCCGTCACTCAGGATAGCCGTGACTAATGAGCTGACTCAAGAAAAGAATAACCTGTTAAGGCTTCAAGAGCTAGAAGGATTAGACGAGAAACGCCTCCAAGCTCAACAGTACATCGCGCTCTACCAAGCACGCATTTCCAAAGCTTTCAATCATAAAGTAAAGGAAAGAGTGTTCAAAGTCGGCGATCTAGTTTTAGCCGTAAGAAGGCCGATGATTCTTACTCACAGGAGTAAAGGCAAATTCCAGCCCAAGTGGGAAGGCCCTTATGTGATCGAGACAACGTTCTCAAACGGCGCCTACAGATTAGCCCAGCCTAATGGAGACCTGTTAATGGCTCCTATCAACGGCAAATTCCTAAAAAGGTACTATGCTTAATCTCCTCTGGTCAAGTAGAATATAGCGAGAATCTCAATTCTGACAAAACTACTTCCAAAAAAAAATGAAACTAGTTGGGTCATAGTCTATCATGTCCATATAACCTCTGAATAGATATGTTCGACTAATTTGGAAATGCAATACCTATCACGGCCATATTACCTCTGATAGTGTCTTGTCTACAAACTTTAGTCAAAGCATATTCTATCATATCCGTATGACCTATGAATAGATATATCCTACCAAAGCATATTCTATCATGTCCGTATGACCTCTGAATAGATATGTCCTGCTAAAAGTTTATCGAGAGTCTATCACGTCCATACTACCTCTGATATCACTCTCGCCCAAACCTGTCATTTATATTCCGAAATGATGGGTCCACAAAGTCAGAAAAGAGTCGCTTTTATTTATTCCCAAAAGATAGCAGAATTACATCTGGGAAGCAAAAAGAAGAAAGGGTACATCATTGTGGGGGAGCGGTCAGATCGCGAATCAGCTGCACCAGTGCAGCTATCCTGTAAACACCCTGATTTTTTAGAATAATTTTAAAATGAGTTATTACGAATTTTTGGTATTTTCTGGAAATTAAAGCGAGGATGATTGTGATTTAAAGAATTTTAAGTATGGCAGATTGGTGTTAAAATATTCTGCAAATAATATATTATGATGCACGATGGAAAACCGGACCTATGGTATTTTTTGGTGAATTATTTGGACTCCGGAGTGGCGTTTCAAGCCTATAAAACGATTGGATTAATAAACCGAACCAAACCCTGCCCAAACCGAACTAAACTTGAACCAAATCGATTATCGGGTCGGGTCCGGAAACCCAAACCCGCGCAGAACCCTAGCAGGCGAGGGTTGCTGTTTCCCTATATAGTGCCTCGGCGTTCGTGCCAGGCAGGCCGCCACCACGAGATCCCTCAGAGCCGACTTCCCCCACCCACGCCTAGCCGTTCGACCCAGCCGCTGCCGCCGCTCCCCGCGGGTAGCTCAGCCGTCGACGATCGGACTCGAGAACAGCTGCCTCTTTCGACGCTGCCTCCGATCGGCGCCGAGCCCGACTTTTCCCACCTCGTCGCCAGGCCGCCGGAGCGACGACCCCTGGACCAACCCGACCCTGAACCCCCTTCGACGACACCGCTCGAGCCGCTGCTCGACCACGCGTCTTCGATCCTCGCTGCGGCAGCCGCGAGATCCTCTCCGTCGGTCAACGCAGCCCTAGCAGCGTTCACGAAGCCCCGACCTAGACGCGAGCAGCATACCAGGACCTGAGGACACAAGAATCCAACCAGGACACGAACGGTACTCACGGACACGCAGAATTCAGCGTTCACAGAGCCCTGTTCAGGTACCGTTTTCTTTCACCTCGCAACTCTGTTTCCAATTCCGTCAGTTGCTATGCGTAGACTGTATAACCCTCTCGGTGTCGTGCGACTCGCTCGGAGCAACGCGTCCTGTGGTGATCGTACACCGCGATCCAAAACAGAAAAAAACAATACCCCGTTTCACCCAGGAACAGAGTCCGCCCCGCCAAACGGGACGACTTGGTCGCACGGGGTCTTTACCGAACCGTGCGCGTCGTTGATACGGTCGTGTGGGATTTCGCGGAAGTAGATTCGGAGGTGCGTGCACCCCGAAATCAACGCGTATCCGCCGACGACACCCCGTATCCGACCTTTCTGGAACATGCTGTAACTTTGTGTACACACGTCGGATTAAGACAGAACTTACGCCATCGGACTCGTAGCAATACGCTGGTCCTGTGAGCCAAGTTTGGTCCGATTCTGAGAACGTTGATAAAATCGCGTATCGTGGGCCCCACCGGCTCCACTTGACGGGCGATTTTGTGAACGGCTCATCGGAATCCAATTCTGGAAGTTCCGTTGGGTTCGTATCATCATTCCTGACTTGTAGACACTGAGTTGGAGTAATTTGGAGACCTTTGACCCTGACGCGCTTTTCGGTGCAAAGCGACATATGGAACTCGCTTTGGCCCGGAAATGACCTTTTTGCCCCTATGTCCAAATTGGACGTAAGGACAGGCATTTCTAGCAGTTTGATACCTTCTGAGACTGTTGGTGATGTTTATTACAGCTTTTGGAGTAGCACCTACCGGATCCACCGATATCAGGACGACAGTTAATTTTCAAACATCAGGCAAGTGTACCTTGCCAACTCTGCAGTATTGTTACCTATTTTCTTACTTCATTATATTGCTGTGCATATTTAACCTAGGACCGTGTGACATACTTAGCGTTCGATTATCAGTCGGGTGCCAACATCGTACGCGGTGTTGGGTATTGTCAACTAGAAATGGACATACGTGACACTATATCTTCTCGTACTTGTCTTACCAAGTACACTATGACCCAGGACACTGGACACTGTTCATGAGACAGGATCTTTTCGAGATATTCGTGGTGATCCTGTATAGGATACAGGACTTATAGAGATACTATAGTCTAGATACATGTCACGACCCGCACCCGGTTTAGGGGCACGAGAGCGTGGGTACGTCCAGCCTACGCCGCAGCATCGGCGGTAGAACGCTGTCTAGGTCAAATGTTATCTAATCAATCTCACACTAGTATCCAACTTCATAAGGAGACACGGATAACAAAAATAATTGAACAACATACTCAATCACAACTACAGCACGATAAGAAATCGAAGAAAAGAAATGAAGATACAACACAAGTCTAAACTGTAAATAATCTAACTCAACATAATCCAAGTCTCAGCTACTCACCCCGTAGTCCATCAATGTCAGATACCCGTCCTCTAGGCATAGTCTGGAAAAATGTTTCCAGTCAGGAAGGAGCAAAGTACATCTCTAAATAGCAGTTCTATATTAATGACATAAACTATGTAGCAGTTCTAGATGGAAATATACGAGATGCATGTATAGGTACGAGGAATGTACAATAAAAGAAATACTGAAAATACTGTAAGTAAATGCAGGAAAAGAAACAATATGTCAATGAGCAAGAAACCTATGACTAAGTGTGTGAGTACTAGCTTTAACATGTGATCGGCTTGGGAACTTGATCAGGCTGGTTACATGTGATTAGCTATGATTCATGGAAGGTCAGGCTAACCGTTGGTTAGCTATGATGCATGTAGAGGTCAGGCTAATCACACGTAACAGCTATGAAGCATGGAGATGGTCAGGCCGCACCCGACGTGAGATGTGGGATGAGCTATGATGCATGAAAAAGTTGGGTATGATCACATATCTACACTAAAATACTCCCCACCCCTGACTGGTATAGTAGATCCAATCATGGTACGCTATGGCACGGGATTCCCTAGGAAGGTAGCAAATCTCCCCGAAAATCAGTGTCTGTACATGCACAAGATAACAAGGAAACAAGTCTTGTACAAGCTACACCATGAATAAGGAATAACATCTCATGACGAGATCCGTGTATACCAATCCGTGTAACCAACGTGTCAAGAACATGGATATTTACACTAGATACAGTGAACATAGGAGATATCATAAATTAGAAATTAATCAGAGAATGTACTCGCCTTGGGTCCTTAGCTGGTAATTATTGATGTCCTGTTCCAGAGTATCCCCTGGGTAAACCAACAGTCCTATAAACATATCACAAGTAAAACCATATTTGCATCAGATGCTACACTAACACAGTCTAAAAATACTGAGTTCGGGACTTGTCTAGGTATGATACTGGTCACCTAGGATCACCTAGTAGATTCACCAATTAAACATATTGTTAATAATTAAACATAATACATATATATTGTTATTCCAAAGTATACAAAATAGGTATAACTGTATGTACATAAGTGGAAATATATTTTATTTATGTGAAAATTATACATCACTCATATATATAAACTAATATACATGTACCAAAATACATATTAACTTATATTATATATATATATATGCATACATACCAAAATAATACAATACTATATACAGGTAATTATACCAAAATATGTTTTACAAGTACATATATATATCAATACAGTGTTATATATATACTATATATTTTTTACATACCAAAAATATTTTTATACATGTATATATATATAGGTACACATATTTATACCAAATATATTAATTTAATATATACTTTACCAATATATTATTATACCAAAATACATACATATATATGTTTGTACATATACCAAAATAGTACGTATACTATATACAATTAGAGAAATTACACTATATTTTTATAGATATATATATGTACACATATACATATACCAATTACCAAAATACGTAATTACCTATTTATACATTTATACCAAAAATACGTAATTACATATTTATACATTCATACCAAAAATACGTATTTTATTACATGTATTCTATATGAAATATACCAAAATAATACATGTATGTATATGAATACATATACACTAAGTATTATTCTAATACACACACCAATATATGTATTTATATACATATATATATATATATATATATATATATATATATATATATATATATATATATATATATATATATATATATATATCTACACATTGATTAACTATATACAATTATATTCACATTAATTAAATAACTACAAATACATATACATTACATTAGCTACATATATATATATATATATATATATATATATATATATATATATATATATATATATATATGAAGAAGGAAAGAGGGGAAGAAGGAAACTTACTGTGGGGGTTGGCCGGAAGATGGCCGGAGGGCCGCCGGAGTTGAACAGCAGGGAAGGAGCAGCCGAGGTTGGCCGGAGTGCCGAGGGAAGGGTGGCCGGATGTTCGGGTCGGAGATGAGATGGATGGATGGATGGATGGATGGATGGATGAATGAAGTTGATGGTGGTGGTGGTGTTTGGATGATGGAGGTGGTCATGAATGTAGCCGGAGGTGGTGGTGGTGACAAGTGATGGTGGCTGCCGGAGGGGTCGGCCTGGAGTACATAGCAGGGGAGGGGAGTTGAGAGGAGAGGAACTCGGGCTCGGGGAGGAGTTCGTGAGGGCCGCCGGAAGAGGAGGGAAGGTCGGGGAGCAGCCAGTGGGTTGGCCGCCGGATCGGGGATGCAGCGGTCGGCTGAGAAGAGGCCGCCGGAGGATGGGTTCGGCCGGGTTGCACAGGCTCGGGGGCTAGGCCGGTGAACAGTATGTGGGGGGTGAACAGTGTTCCCTCCTTCCTTCTCTTTTCTTTGAATTCAAAAAAATTAAATAAAGAAGAAGAAGAAGAAGGAAAGAGAAGAAAAAAGGAAGAAGGAGAAGAAGAATTTACATACGTAGGAGAGAGGGGATGGAGGCTTGAGGAGGGTGGGGTTTCCTAGGTTTTCTAGGGATTAGGGTTGATGTGACTTTAAATAGTAAAAGGGTGAGAGGGTGTGTGAATCTAATGGTGAGGATGGACCCATAGAATGAGTGGTCCAGATTTGTCAAGAGGGAAATTAATTCATGTAGGAATGAGGGTGAGGGGCTAGTTAAATAATATTAGGTTCCCTCATTGCTTAAACAATTGGGTGTTGACATAAAAATGCAAATTTACAATTTAGCCCCCTTAAATTTGGGTATTTGCACAGACGCATGAAATAACGAAAATTTGGCGGGCGATTCGGTGTCCGGTGTTTTGTAGGGTCAGGGGGCGCTGTAAGTTTGGTGTGGGCTCAAAAAGCAGGGCACTGGAATTAAATTGAGATTTTTAAAATCGGTTAAAATAGTATCCTTAATTTAATTAGAAATAAATGCAAGTTGTGTTCTAAAATTAATTAGGAGTACATGGGGCCAAAATCAGGTCAGGTAATCAATACCAATAATGAAGAAGACTCAGAACAGAATATTACCCTAATTTGGGCCGCACGAAAAATAGGTCAAGATTGTCCCCAATTTCGATTGGAACGCACAACGATACAAAATAGGGATTTATTAAATAACGTCCGCGACGATTTTTGTGCGGCTAGAAATAATGTACAGAGAGCATAATTATGAGTTGCAAAAATAGCAGAATGGAAGGCGGGCATGTCTAGGGCAAGATTGTGAAATTTGTTGGAAGACAAAAGCTAGGGTAGCGCTCCAAATATCGAAGCAAAGATAATGCGCAATAATTAATTAAAATACGGTAATTAATTATTACCTCCAAGAATTTAATTCTAGATAAAACAATTAAATACCGAATTCCACAATTCGGACAGGTGTTCATCTACTGGGCTTCTAAATCAGTCTGCTAGCTCAAAAAAAAGAACACCGTATATAATTATATATTTAATTACACATCTCACATATTTATTTAAATTAAATACTATCATGCAATTACTTAATTGTAACTACAATAATATTAAATATTATAAAAAAGTCGAAAATACCCCTGTTTTCGGAACGTGGTAGTGACAAGTCTACCCACCTTAAAAGAATTTCGTCCTCGAAATTTAAAATCCTCAAAGTAGCGTTTAATCATACGCATTATTATTTTCCCTCAAAGTTTAAATTCATCATCCATGAAATTAGGTAATAATCCACAATGTCTTTTCACAATTTGTCAAAAATTCTGAAATTATTGCATAACCTGAAAAATCCTCGAAATAGAATCAAAGTCCATTTTTATCAAAACTTTCCTAGAAATTTTTAGTTAATAATTCAATACTCAGAATTTAATATCCACCCTTCAAATTTGATTTTAATCAATGCACAATTGTAAAATGTAATCTCGTCCAAAAAGTTTGAATTTAACATTAGTCCATCAATAAATTTTATTTCTCGATTTTTTCTTCCTCAAAATACTCAACAATGCGATACTTAAGGATTCTCCAAATGCAACATCCAAATATAACATTTCAAAATTCATAACTTGCAATCAAATAAATATATTAATAATCTCCCAAAATTTTCAAATTTTAATAACCAATTTAATCATGTTATAATCTTCCTGGAATTAATAAACCATCAATTATGCAATGTTAATTTCTTAACCCCCTATTTAAATCAATGGTTATCCTCGAATTTAATCATCTTGCCTCTCTTGTCAAGTCATAACTCCTTCATGAATCTTCATCATGGTTAAACCCCAATAATCATGGTCTAAGAAAATCTTTCCTATAATCATACAACATGCAATCTAAGGGGAATATGTACGGTCATGGTGTCTTTTGTCATAGTACTACAGTCCCTGTATGAGGGGTACTACTAACTATATTATAACAAAAATCATGCATACAAGCTACGGTACTAAGGTATCAGTCAATCAATCAAATAAATAGGAACAGAATGAAGGAAAGAACAGAACCTGCTAACACATTACCTGCAGTATTTCCTATCTCTAACATACACTTAACTCTAGCAAATTCACTAACTAATTCATATCCCTGTACACTGGTACCCATATCAACTAATCATTAATCCACAAGATCCATGAATATATCAATATTGCACACACCTGTCTATTAATACCAAAATCTGATACCAAGAACCTATAATATAACCATGGTTCAATAATGCATCTAAGTTTGATACCTCTATCTCTTCAGTACCACACTCTCTGTCAGTTCTCGTTCCTACTACAATTGTCCATACTATTTGTTCTCATTGCTCCAGTGCACACCAAGTGTAACACCATACTAAGTACTGCTCTTTCCAATACAACTTTAGATGGACACCCAAGTCAGTCTGCGGTGCCATCTCAATCCTGCTCAAGTTATCAGATCCTTACACATGTATATCATCTACTCATATATTAATATTCATATCTCTCATCTACCATAAATTAATCCTCAAAATAATCGTCAAGGTTTAACTTCTCGATCAACTTAAAAATGAATTGTATATACCTCCTCAAAATTAGATACTCAACCTCGAAACAAAATTTAATCACTTCTAAAATCTTTGTAGCCTTGAATTCATGTTTGAAATCCTCAAAAATTTAATGACATAATCTCAACTCCTCTATTATTCTAAAAATAAAATCTTATTTCCACCTTTTAATTTATAACTCCACAATGTACATATCAGTGCTCACGGTCTCTGATACTCAAGGTGCACTCAATGCATCTAGTGTCTATAATTGTGTACTAAAATTGTACTGCCTGAATCACTTGTACTATTACCTCCAATGATCAAAGTTATCATCAACTGTGTTTTCTTTCATGATTTTAATTTATGTCAACTGGTATATCATCTAATTATCATCACACCGAGTGCTTACTGTTATTAACATTATTCTCGACTAATCCTCGATATAGAATCATTAGCACTCTTGGTATTATATCACTAGCTTCATTAATGGATCATCTCATCAAGCTCATTATAACTCATGATTACATGCACTTTCTATAATGCACATGCTTTACTTCAATCTCAAGGGCAGGCATATGGTTCTATATCTCGATTGATGCATAAGCATATCTCTTAATCCTTTTACAGCCTGTTAAACTAATTTGTGATACACTTCACAACTTTCATTACTAATCCTGATATTTCTCTACTTATGATATCTCATTAAACCCTTTATGCATATACATTTCTTTACCTTTAACATTTCCGATATCAATCATCAAATTGAACATCATGCTCCATAAATCCTTAACACAATTCCTGGATACTTAATCGTTTACATAGATCACTCAATTACATAATCATGATTATCCAGGACGGGTAATTGGCTCTGATACTAACTCTGAGAACTATCACTGATACTCTATACTCTCCTTCTATAATAACAATACTAATTATAATAACACCTATCATAGAACTATTGCTACAAGGTACTATGCTATGGGTATCTCTAGATTAATGCCTAATGCTCCCATGTCCAACTAAGAAACACTTACAAACTCACAAGTCACACTCAGTCAAACTAATACAAGACACAACCAAAATTGCAAGTCACTAATTATCATACTAACAAGGAATCCTCAAAGAAAATAAGCTCAAAAAGGAACTGGATCAAGGACGGAAGGTATCTTTACTGCTAGTAAAGAAAAGAAGAGATGGAACAAAGTCCTGGAATAACATAAATAGATAAGTCTTGAGATGATACTTTAAGAACCAATTTAAGATACAACCTGATAATCATACACGTCTGTCAGAAATCATGACACACAGAATCCTCGCCACGCCAGTAAGCATAGATGCGATAAACGACGGGTTCCGTAACTAAGGTATGCAACTCTATAATCATGTCATCCAGAATCCTCGCCACGCCAACCGGTATGGCTGCGAGAGACTCTAAGTTTCATAACTACAGTATGTACATCCAAGTCTGGTTCCTACGTTCTCGTTACGACAGCTAGAATGGCTGCGATAAACTCTAGGTTCCATAACCAAAGTAGACGTTTTACCTTTTTCACTGTCCTCATCAATATATGTCATCAGATGATACCGTAAATTTTAGCCCAAAAAATTCATCTCGATATGAAATCAACTCAACAACGATACCAAGAATTTAAATTTAACAACTGGTCGACAAGAATCAAGCTCAATATCAACAAGCGAGAACAGACGAAAACAAGGGGAAAGGAATTAAAATTAGAAATTGTAATAAGATTCTCAAGGGGTCGTCCCAGGAATCTCTTAAGAATTTGTGATTGAGTATTCGCTCTCGTCCTAATATCCTATGTCCTAGATCCTATCGCAGGCACGCAATAGTGTAACAAAGATGCCACACTACTACGACATCGTACAACTTTGCGAAGTCTGACCTGCATGGGCCACCACTTAAAACGTGTCACGACCCGCACCCGGTTTAGGGGCATGAGAGCGTGGGTACGTCCAGCCTACGCCGCAGCATCGGCGGTAGAACGCTGTCTAGGTCAAATGTTATCTAATCAATCTCACACTAGTATCCAACTCCATAAGGAGACACGGATAACAAAAATAATTGAACAACATACTCAATCACAACTACAGCACGATAAGAAATCGAAGAAAAGAAATGAAGATACAACACAAGTCTAAACTGTAAATAATCTAACTCAACATAATCCAAGTCTCAGCTACTCACCCCGTAGTCCATCAATGTCAGATACCCGTCCTCTAGGCATAGTCTGGAAAAATGTTTCCAGTCAGGAAGGAGCAAAGTACATCTCTAAATAGCAGTTCTATATTAATGACATAAACTATGTAGTAGTTCTAGATGGAAATATACGAGATGCATGTATAGGTACGAGGAATGTACAATAAAAGAAATACTGGAAATACTGTAAGTAAATGCAGGAAAAGAAACAATATGTCAATGAGCAAGAAACCTATGACTAAGTGTGTGAGTACTAGCTTTAACATGTGATCGGCTTGGAAACTTGATCAGGCTGGTTACATGTGATTAGCTATGATTCATGGAAGGTCAGGCTAACCGTTGGTTAGCTATGATGCATGTAGAGGTCAGGCTAATCACACGTAACAGCTATGAAGCATGGAGATGGTCAGGCCGCACCCGACGTGAGATGTGGGGTGAGCTATGATGCATGAAAAAGTTGGGTATGATCACATATCTACACTAAAATACTCCCCACCCCTGAATGGTATAGTAGATCCAATCATGGTACGCTATGGCACGGGATTCCCTAGGAAGGTAGCAAATCTCTCCGAAAATCAGTGTCTGTACATGCACAAGATAACAAGGAAACAAGTCTTGTACAAGCTACACCATGAATAAGGAATAACATCTCATGACGAGATCCGTGTATACCAATCCGTGTAACCAACGTGTCAAGAACATGGATATTTACACTAGATACAGTGAACATAGGAGATATCATAAATTAGAAACTAATCAGAGAATGTACTCGCCTTGGGTCCTTAGCTGGTAATTATTGATGTCCTGTTCCAGAGTATCCCCTGGGTAAACCAACAGTCCTATAAACATATCACAAGCAAAACCATATTTGCATCAGATGCTACACTAACACAGTCTAAAAATACTGAGTTCGGGACTTCTCTAGGTATGATACTGGTCACCTAGGATCACCTAGTAGATTCACCAATTAAACATATTGTTAATAATTAAACATAATACATATATATTGTTATTCCAAAGTATACAAAATAGGTATAACTGTATGTACATAAGTGGAAATATATTTTATTTATGTGAAAATTATACATCACTCATATATATAAACTAATATACATGTACCAAAATACATATTAACTTATATTATATATATATATATATGCATACATACCAAAATAATACAATACTATATACAGGTAATTATACCAAAATATGTTTTACAAGTACATATATATATCAATACAGTGTTATATATATACTATATATTTTTTTACATACCAAAAATATGTTTATACATGTATATATATATAGGTACACATATTTATACCAAATATATTAATTTAATATATACTTTACCAATATATTATTATACCAAAATACATACATATATATGTTTGTACATATACCAAAATAGTACGTATACTATATACAATTAGAGAAATTACACTATATTTTTATAGATATATATATGTACACATATACATATACCAATTACCAAAATACGTAATTACCTATTTATACATTTATACCAAAAATACGTAATTACATATTTATACATTCATACAAAAAATACATATTTTATTACATGTATTCTATATGAAATATACCAAAATAATACATGTATGTATATGAATACATATACACTAAGTATTATTCTAATACACACGCCAATATACGTATTTATATACATATATATATATATATATATCTACACATTGATTAACTATATACAATTATATTCACATTAATTAAATAACTACAAATACATATACATTACATTAGCTACATATATTTATGTATATATATATATATATATATATATATATATATATATATATATATATATATATATATATATATATATATATATATATATATATATATATATATGTATGTGAAGAAGGAAAGAGGGGAAGAAGGAAACTTACTGTGGGGGTTGGCCGGAAGATGGCCGGAGGGCCGCCGGAGTTGAACAGCAGGGAAGGAGCAGTCGAGGTTGGCCAGAGTGCCGAGGGAAGGGTGGCCGGATGCTCGGGTCGGAGATGAGATGGATGGATGGATGGATGGATGAATGAAGTTGATGGTGGTGGTGGTGTTTGGATGATGGAGGTGGTCATGAATGTAGCCGGAGGTGGTGGTGGTGACAAGTGATGGTGGCTGCCGGAGGGATCGGCCTGGAGTACACAGCAGGAGAGGGGAGTTGAGAGGAGAGGAACTCGGGCTCGGGGAGGAGTTCGTGAGGGCCGCCGGAAGAGGAGGGAAGGTCGGGGAGCAGCCAGTGGGTTGGCCGCCGGATCGGGGATGCAGCGGTCGGCTGAGAAGAGGCCGCCGGAGGATGGGTTCGGCCGGGTTGCACAGGCTCGGGGGCTAGGCCGGTGAACAGTATGTGGGGGGTGAACAGTGTTCCCCCCCTTCCTTCTCTTTTCTTTGAATTCAAAAAAATTAAATAAAGAAGAAGAAGAAGAAGAAGAAGAAGAAGGAAAGAGAAGAAGAAAGGAAGAAGGAGAAGAAGAATTTACATACGTAGGAGAGAGGGGATAGAGGCTTGAGGAGGGTGGGGTTTCCTAGGTTTTCTAGGGATTAGGGTTGATGTGACTTTAAATAGTAAAAGGGTGAGAGGGTGTGTGAATCTAATGGTGAGGATGGACCCATAGAATGAGTGGTCCAGATTTGTCAAGAGGGAAATTAATTCATGTAGGAATGAGGGTGAGGGGCTAGTTAAATAATATTAGGTTCCCTCATTGCTTAAACAATTGGGTATTGACATAAAAATGCAAATTTACAATTTAGCCCCCTTAAATTTGGGTATTTGCACAGACGCATGAAATGACGAAAATTTGGCTGGCGATTCGGTGTCCGGTGTTTTGTAGGGTCAGGGGGCGTTGTAAGTTTGGTGTGGGCTCAAAAAGCAGGGTACTGGAATTAAATTGGGATTTTTAAAATCGGTTAAAATAGTATCCTCAATTTAATTAGAAATAAATGCAAGTTGTGTTCTAAAATTAATTAGGAGTACATGGGGCCAAAATCAGGTCAGGTCATCAATACCAATAATGAAGAAGACTCAGAACAGAATATTACCCTAATTTGGGCTGCACGAAAAATAGGTCAAGATTGTCCCCAATTTTGATTAGAACGCACAACGATACAAAATAGGGATTTATTAAATAACGTCCACGACGATTTTTGTGTGGCTAGAAATAATGTACAGAGAGCATAATTATGAGTTACAAAAATAGCAGAATGGAAGGCGGGCATGTCTAGGGCAAGATTGTGAAATTTGTTGGAAGACAAAAGCTAGGGTAGCGCTCCAAATATCGAAGCAAAGACAATGCGCAATAATTAATTAAAATACGGTAATTAATTATTACCTCCAAGAATTTAATTCTAGATAAAACAATTAAATACCGAATTCCATAATTCGGACAGGTGTTCATCTACTGGGCTTCTAGATCAGTCTGCTAGCTCAAAACAAAATAACACCGTATATAATTATATATTTAATTACACATCTCACATATTTATTTAACTTAAATACTATCATGCAATTACTTAATTGTAACTACAATAATATTAAATATTATAGAAAAGTCGAAAATACCCCTGTTTTCGGAACGTGGTAGTGACATTATGACTTGTGCATTTAGTTATGATCCCGCTGACATGGACATGAGATGTTATGGTCATGATCTGCGTGGTTACATTAGGTGGGGAGAGACACATACTACAGGCTGATCATATATATATACACCCCTACTATTGTGAGGCCAAGACTCTGAAGCCCGAGCTTGGCCCATTACTCATTATTACTGCTGCTTCCGGCTCCCCTACACAGAGCTGGTAGTATGCTTCAGCCTGAGTTCTAGTGCTGCTCTCATCTTGCATATCACTTAGCTGGTTATTTTAGTATTCCCTTATTGTTCCATCTATTGCTGGATAGATTCACAGGCTACATGTTGATTATGTTATGCCGGCTACTCAGTATCCCGCTGAGCTAAACCACCTCTTGACACCACTGCTACCGGCTCTCCTACACAGAGCTTATAGTTGTTTCAACCTGAGTACTGTTGATATCCTCTCTTATATTTTACACAGATATTACATACTTACCCTGCTTACTTCATTACTTTGCTGCACTGTTTATATTCTGGCTTGTATTATTTTATGTACCTTGCTATGTCCCCTGAGGACCTGGATATGGATTATGTCCCCAGGATTTGCAGACGAGATCTATCCCAAGGTATACGGGACCGCAGCAGGAGCTGTACCACTATCTGAGGACGAGGTGTTAGCCGAAGATTTCTCCTGAGCATCCATGTTTCATGCTCAGTATTTATTTATTTATTTCAGTCATTTATTTTTGGTCTATTGAACCATTGTATCAGATATTTATCGGGTTGTTCCCCGAAGTACTTTGTGAGACTAACTGATGATTTACATTCCTTATTTACTCTGTGGATCATATTTTATATCTTGTGTGGATGAGATTAGTTGTGCCATGATTGTCGTAGACTTGATTTTACAGCTTAAGTATGCCCTGATGGATCCATTAAATTGGGTTTGTCCATCGGTGCGTACTGCTGGCCATTGCCACGTATCTGGTCCCACGGTATATTGGGACCGGGGCGTGACATGGTTTTTGTGGTGGCCCATGCAGGTCATCGACTAAATTGTTCGGTTTCAACTTAGGAACTGAACCAGCCTGCCCTAAGGATAGAATAAGTTCTAGGGTCTCATCCATTATTTAACCCATTATTGAACTCTATATCGAACTCGAATTTGTTACTTGAACTGCATCCTGTATTGATTCCTTTGTGCGTTCTTACAGTTTATCTTTTGGTTGCAGAGAAATGGATCCCAGGAACGGAGACGAGATTCCATTGGATACGCCACACGACGCTGTGGTTACTTATATAGACGGAGTGACTCCAGGGAATGGAGGACAAGCATCGCAGAGCGATCAAACCGGTCAGCCTAATCCAAGGTTCCGGAGGGATGACATCCCACCTCCACCACAGTTCACTCCCCAGATGCCAGCTTTCCCGCCAAGACAAGCCATGGATGGGCAACAGATGTTCCAGATGATGTATGCTATGATGCAAGCACAGCAACAGATTCAGCAAGAAGCACAACGTCAGGAGGCCGAGAATCTGAGAACCAGCCTGGTATCCACATTGGAGTAGGCAAATCCACCAGCAAGGAGGTCAGCGACGGGATCTATCATCGACTTCCGTCAACTCAAGCCTCATACCTTTTCTGGTAAAGAGGGACCAACAGAAGTTCATGAATGGCTCACAAACATTCAGCATCAGTTGGAAGCCGCTGAACTTCCTAGAGAGAAGTGGATGACTGCAGTCAAAATGCAATTAACGGAGAATGCACATCACTGGTGGTTAGCACAGGAGATGAGGCTCGGGCAGGACCGAGTCACCTGGGAAAAGTTCTCCAGACTCTTCAAAGAGATGTATATTCCCGCAGCAGCACGGTCAGAGCTCAGAGACAAGTTCCACCGCCTTATCCAAGGCAGCATGACAGTGGAAGAATACAACGCGGAGTTCATTCGCCTTAGTCGCTTTGCCCCAACCTTGATTTCGACCGAGGAAGAGAAAGCTGAGAAGTTCTTTGATGGACTGAAGTTCGAGCTCCAGAGATTGATTGGATCGGTCGCACCTACATCTTATACCGACGTTCTCGCAGAAGCACGACGCATGGAGCGCGTCACTAGAAGAGAGTCGAACCTGAAGAGGCCTATCAACTCAGCACCATCCAGGGCAGCACATGGGGATTCAGCAAAACGGACCCAAAGGAGTATGCCAGAGAGGACAGCACACAGGGCCATATCTCTCCCTACTTGTCACCACTGCGGCAAGATAGGTCACATTGAGAGAGAATGCAGACGCAAGTTGGGACTCTGCCTAGCTTGCGGTTCCAACCAGCATCAGACCAGAGAGTGCACCGAGCGCAGAGAGGGAGCACAGAGATTAGCTTTGCCTGCACCGTGACCCGTTTACCCAGCAGTAGGAGCACAGCAGACAGGAGTTGGTGGAGTCAGACCACCAGCCCCAGGAGGGAACCAGCAGAGGCCACCCCTGGCACCACAGGCAGCTCTATTTCAGCAGGCTCAGCAGCAGAGAGGCCAAGCTCAGGGACGAGGCCAGGCATTCACTTTAGCTGTTGAGGAGGAGGCTACAGCAGGCGAGGTCATCGCAGGTACTATTCTAGTAGCTTCATTACCAGCTGTAGCATTATTTGATTCTGGAGCATCGCATTCATTTATAGCAGCTAGCTTTGTAGCCACCCATAGAGTAGCTACCGCACCCCTTCCGAAGATGAAGAGAATTCTTACGGGAGGTGGAATTATTTCGGTTAGTGACGTCTGTAGATCATGTTCTGTAGTAGTTTGTGGTCGAGAAATCCGAGCTCAATTTCTGATATTTTCCATGCCGGATTATGATGTCGTACTTGGTATGGACTGGTTAAGTCAGTACCATGCGACTCTTGATTGCCGAGTTGGGCGGGTTATATTTAGACCGCCTGGCCATCCAGAATTCGAGTTTCTCCGAGGAGCGGTAGAGCAAGGAGTTCAGCCTACTCTTAGGGTACTAACTGTAGAAGGGGAGACAGGTTACCCAAGAGTCATCTCAGAATTTGTGGATGTATTTCCCGATGATCTTCCAGGTTTACCGCCTGATCGGGAAATAGAATTCATAATTGACTTAACTCCAGGAGCAGAGCCAATCACTTCATCAGTTTATCGGCTAGCACCCAAGGAGTTAGTGGAGTTGAAAGCACAGGTAGATGATCTTCTGGATAAAGGTTTCATTCGGCCCAGTGTTTCACCTTGGGGAGCACCCATATTATTTGTGCCAAAGAAGGATGGAACAGTACGATTGTGCATTGACTACAGGGCACTGAATGCCGTGACCATCAAGAACAGGTATCCCTTACCACGCATTGATGATCTATTCGATCAATTGAGTGGTGCAAGGGTATTTTCGAAGATTGACCTTAGATCCGGCTATCATCAGATCAAGGTGAGGAAGGAAGACATCCCGAAGACAGCTTTCAGGACGAAGTATGGGCATTATGAGTTCTTGGTGATGCCGTTTGGTTCAACCAACGCGCCAGCAGTGTTTATGAGCTTAATTAACAGAGTCTTTCATCAATTCTTGGATAAATTCGTGGTGGTGTTCATAGATGACATTCTCATATATTCCAAGAGACCTGAAGAGCATGAGGAGCATCTCAGAATCGTGCTGGAGACCTTGAGGCAGGAAAAGTTATATGCCAAGCTCAGCAAGTGTGAGTTTTGTATGGACAAAGTGCCTTTCTTGGGACACATCATCTCAGGAGTAGGACTTTCCGTGGATCCAGAGAAAGTTGCGGCAATAGAGACTTGGCCTACACCCACAACAGTTACAGAGGTGAGAAGTTTTCTCGGGCTTGCGGGATATTACCGAAGGTTTGTAGAAAATTTCTCGATGATTGCAGAACCGATGACGAAGCTGACCCGTAAAGACCAGGAGTTTATATGGACAGAAGACTGCCAGAAGGCCTTCGAAGAACTGAAGAGAAGATTAACAACCGCACCTGTCTTGACTCTTCCTTCAGGGTCAGGAGGTTTTGTTGTTTAGAGCGATGCATCAGGTAGTGGACTGGGATGTGTTTTGATGCAACATGGCAAAGTCATTGCTTATGCGTCGAGACAGTTGAAGGTCCACGAGAAGAACTACCCAACACATGATCTGGAGCTAGCAGCAGTTATCTTTGCATTGAAGATTTGGAGGCACTACCTTTATGGTGAGAAAGTAGACATCTTTACAGATCACAAAAGTCTGAAGTATGTGTATACTCAGAAGGAACTTAACATGAGGCAGAGGCGCTGGCTTGAATTGATGGTAGATTTTGACATCGATCTGCAGTATCATCCGGGGAAGGCGAATGTAGTTGCAGACGCACTGAGCAGGAAGCCTACGGCTTATTTCTTGACGATGCAGCCCGAGTTATTGAAGGATTTACAGGAGCTTCAGATAGAGGTTGTCTTACCGGGACAGAATGGCTTGATGGCTAATCTTGAGATTCAGTCATCACTTGTGGAGAAGATTAAAGAGGCATTGCCCACCGATGCTAGATTCCGAAGACTCAAAGAGAGGACAGAAGCGGGCATGCAGACAGGACTTCGCATTCACGAAGACGGGACATTGAGGTTCGGAAATCGCCTGTATGTTCCAAATGGAGAATTGAGACAGGAGTTAATGACGGAAGCACATAGCTCTATGTACTCTATTCACCCAGGAGGAACCAAGATGTACCGAGACTTGAGACAGTATTACTGGTGGCATGGAATGAAAAGAGAGATTGCGAGATTTATGGCCAAATGCTTAGTCTGCCAGCAGGTAAAGGCCGAACATCAGAGGACTGCAGGTATGTTACAGCCGCTTCCTATACCGGAATGGAAGTGGGAGCATATCACGATAGATTTTGTCACAGGATTTCCAAGGAGCCCCAGCGGAAGAGATGTAGTTTGGGTTATCGTGGATAGACTCACTAAATCGGCACACTTCTTGCCATTTAGAGTTGGACAGTCCACAGAGGTACTAGCCGACATGTATATGCGATAAATCGTCAAATTACATGGAGTGCCTGTTAGTATTGTATCGGATCGAGATTCGAGGTTTACCTCTCATTTCTGGAGAAGCATGCAAGAGAGTCTGGGCACCAGACTCAAATTCAGCACGGCATACCACCCGCAGACAGATGGCGAATCAGAGCGCACCATTCAGATATTGGAGGACATATTGCGATCTTGTATGCTAGACTTCGGAGGATCTTGGGAAGATCATTTGTACTTAGTAGAGTTCTCCTACAACAACAGTTATCAGGCCAGAATCCAAATGGCACCATTTAAAGCTTTATACGGAAGGAAGTGCAGATCGCCTATATGTTGGAGTGACATTGGTGAACGTCAAATACTGGGTCCAGAATTGGTAACGCAAACAGTGGAAAAGGTGAAGCAGATTCAGAATCATCTACGAGCAGCTCAGGACCGACAGAAGCATTGGGCAGATATGCACAGACGTCCCCTAGAGTTCAAGGAAGGAGAGCACGTGTTCTTGCGGATTTTGCCCACTCGTGGTACTATCATATTCGGGAGCAGAGGCAAGCTGAGCCCAAGGTATATTGGGCCATTTGACATCCTAGAGCGTGTTGGTGAGGTAGCTTATCGTCTTGCATTACCTCCATCCCTAGAAGGAGTGCATGACGTATTCCACGTCTCCCAGCTGCGAAGGTACGTGACCGACCCAAGTCACGTAGTCGATCATTCAGAGATCGCAGTAGGCCCAAGCTTGAGATATGAAGAACAACCAGTTGGCATCCTCGACGTCAGTGAGAAGACATTACGGGGACAGACAATCAGACTGGTCCGGGTAGCTTGGAAACATCATTCCCCTGGCGAATCGACTTGGGAACGAGAAGATAGTATGCGCCAGCGATACCCCCACTTGTTCGAGGAGGCAGTTGTAAACTAAGCAACCTTGTATTTCCATAATTCATTCTTTCGGCAGCTTATTCTTTGATTGCGAGGACGCAATCCTTTTAAGGAGGGAAGATTATAAACACCCTGATTTTTTAGAATAATTTTAAAATGAGTTATTACAAATTTTTGGTATTTTCTGGAAATTAAAGCGAGGATGATTGTGATTTAAAGAATTTTAAGTATGGCAGATTGGTGTTAAAATATTCTGCAAATAATATATTATGATGTACGATGGAAAATCGGACCTATGGTATTTTTTGGTGAATTATTTGGACTCCGGAGTGGCGTTTCAAGCCTATAAAATGATTGGATTAATAAACCAAACCAAACCCTGCCCAAACCGAACTAAACTTGAACCAAATCGATTATCGGGTCGGGTCCGGAAACCCAAACCCGCGCAGAACCCTAGCAGCCGAGGGTTGCTGTTTCCCTATATAGTGCCTCGGCGTTCGTGCCAGGCAGGCCGCCACCACGAGATCCCTCAGAGCCGACTTCCCCCACCCACGCCTAGCCGTTCGACCCAGCCGCTGCCGCCGCTCACCGCGGGTAGCTCAGCCGTCGACGACCGGACTCGAGAGCAGCCGCCTCTTTCGACGCTGCCTCCGATCGGCGCCGAGCCCGACTTCCCCCACCTCGTCGCCAGGCCGCCGGAGCGACGACCCCTGGACCAACCCGACCCTGAACCCCCTTCGACGATACCGCTCGAGCCGCTGCTCGACCACGCGTCTTCGATCCTCGCTGCGGCAGCCGCGAGATCCTCCTCGTCGGTCAACGCAGCCCTAGCAGCGTTCACGGAGCCCCGACCTAGACGCGAGCAGCATACCAGGACGTGAGGACACAAGAATCCAACCAGGACACGAACGGTACTCACGGACACGCAGAATTTAGCGTTCACGGAGCCCTGTTCAGGTACCGCTTTCTTTCACCTCGCAACTCTGTTTCCAATTCCGTCAGTTGCTATGCGTAGACTGTATAACCCTCTCGGTGCCGTGCGACTCGCTCGGAGCATCGCGTCCTGTGGTGATCGTACACCGCGATCCAAAACAGAAAAAAAACAATACCCTATTTTACCCCGGAACTGAGTGCGCCCCGCCAAACGGGATGACTTGGTCGTACGCGGTCTTTACCGAACCGTGCGCGTCGTTGATACGGTCGTGTGGGATTTCGCGGAAGTAGATTCTGAGGTGCGTGCACCCCGGAATCAATGCGTATCCGCCGACGACACCCCGTATCCGACCTTTCTGGAACATGCTGTAACTTTGTGTACACAAGTCGGATTGAGACAGAACTTGCACCATCGGACTCGTAGCAATACGCTGGTCCTGTGAGCCAAGTTTGGTCCGATTCTGAGAACGTTGATAAAATCGCGTATCGTGGGTCCCAACCGGCTCCACTTGACGGGCAATTTTGTGAACGGCTCATCGGAATCCAATTTTGGAAGTTCCGTTGGGTTCGTATCATTATTCCTGACTTGTAGACACTGAGTAGGAGTAATTTGGAGACCTTTGACCCTAACGCACTTTTCGGTGCAAAGCGGGCCCACATATGGAACTCGCTTTGGCCCGGAAATGACCTTTTTGCCCCTGTGTCCAAATTGGACGTAAGGACAGGCATTTCTAGCAGTTTGATACCTTCTGAGACTGTTGGTGATGTTTATTACATCTTTTGGAGTAGCACCTACCGGATCCACCGATACCAGGACGACAGTTGATATTCAAACATCAGGTAAGTGTACCTTGCCAACTCTGCAGTATTGTTACCTATTTTCTTACTTCATTATATTGTTGTGCATATTTAACCTAGGACCGTGTGACATACTTAGCGTCCGATTATCAATCGGGTGCCAACATCGTATGCGGTGTTGGGTATTGTCAACTAGAAATGGACATACGTGACACTATATCTTCTCGTACTTGTCTTACCAAGTACACTATGACCCAGGACACTGGACACTGTTCATGAGATAGGATCTTTTCGAGATATTCGTGGTGATCCTGTATAGGATACAGGACTTATAGAGATACTATAGTCTAGATACATTATGACTTGTGCATTTAGTTATGATCCCGCTGACATGGACATGAGACGTTATGGTCATGATCTGCGTGGTTACATTGGGTGGGGAGAGACACACATACTACAGGCTGATCATATATATATACACCCCTACTATTGTGAGGCCAAGACTCTGAAGCCCGAGCTTGGCCCATTACTCATTATTACTGCTGCTACCGGCTCCCCTATACAGAGCTGGTAGTATGCTTCAGCCTGAGTTCTAGTGCTGCTCTCATCTTGCATATCACTTAGCTGGTTATTTTAGTATTCCCTTATTGTTCCATCTATTGCCGGATAGATTCACAGGCTACAGGTTGATTATGTTATGCCGGCTACTCAGTATCCCGCTGAGCTAGACCACCTCTTGACACCACTGCTACCGGCTCTCCTACACAGAGCTTATAGTTTTCAACCTGAGTACTGTTGATATCCTCTCTTACATTTTACACAGATGTTACATACTTACCCTGCTTACTTTATTACTTTGCTGCACTGTTTATATTCTGGCTTGTATTATTTTCTGTACCTTGCTATGTCCCCTGAGGACCTGGATATGGATTATGTCCCCAGGATTTGCAGACGAGATCTATCCCGAGGTATACGGGACCGTAGCAGGAGCTGAACCAGGAGCTGTACCACTATCTGAGGATGAGGTGTTAGCCGAAGATTTCTTCTGAGCATCCATGTTTCATGCTCAGTATTTATTTATTTATTTCAGTCATTTATTTTTGGTCTGTTGAACCATTGTATCAGATATTTATCGGGTTGTTCCCCGAAGTACTTTGTGAGACTAACTGATGATTTACATTCCTTATTTACTCTGTGGATCATATTTTATATCTTGTGTGGATGAGATTAGTTGTGCCATGATTGTCGTAGACTTGATTTTACAGCTTAAGTATGTCCTGATGGATCCATTAAATTGGGTTTGTCCATCGGTGCGTACTGCTGGCCATTACCACGTATATGGTCCCACGGTATATTGGGACCGGGGCGTGACATATCCCCTCATTCCGGGAAACCAAGGCATCAGTGCGAGCCCGCTCCAGCCGTGCCTCGGGGTTGCTCATAAAGGACAGTTCGGCCCTTGCCCGAAGAGAGCCAGCACGGGCAGCTTCTGCACGCTCCAGATCCCGTCGTGCTGTGCTCAGTCGACCAGTCGCTACATCTAGACCTGCCAACGACTGAGAAGCCCACTCCTCTGCCAGAGCGAGTTTTTCCTTCAACTTGCGAGCCCTCGCTACATTCCCTTCATGCTCGGATTGGTACTTCGTCTGAAGAGCAAGAGCCTCCTCCACGACAGCTTTTCTTTCATCCATCTCCAGCTTATGTGTTTTAATGGAGTTATCAAGGGTTTCCAATTGTTTAGTAAGCCGCGCAGTCATGAGGTCGTATCTGGCCTGGACCTCAGCGTCAAGGCTGCCCCGAGTCAACTGCAAGTATTCGTTAATAGGTTGCTCCAAACCATTAACCATCGCCTCCAGGGCGTCAGCTACCCCTGAATCGTCGAACTCCCTGACCGCCCCGATCGAAAACTAAGAAGCCTTCTTCAGACGATCGAAGTCTAGATTCTTTGCCAACACCATTGATATCAGCGTTTTTAGGCTGGCATAAAAGCGGCTGGTATATTGCTCGGTCAGCACAACCAGATCCGATTGAACGCCAGAAGTGGCCACGATATTTGCAAGTCCCCCTCCAGGGATGATTGCAGACAAGGTGGCCACAGCCGCCGCCTCGATAGGTGGTGCGACCGAAGGAGGTGCGACAACGACGGTCGAAGTCATCAGCATACTCGCGAGAGGCGAGGGCACGATAACGGGTTCGTCCTCCTCTTGATATGACGAAACCACTCCGGGCGAGCTGGCCCCCGAAGATATTTCCTCCTCGAAGTCGAGCGCCTCCATATCATCACCAGGAGCCGAAGCAGAGCCAGAAGATGCTTCAACGTTGTACTCTCCGTGGACGCCATCCCCTGAAAAGAGGACAAGAAAGTTGATATCAATATGATGGTAATCTTTCTAAGAGAAGACATAAAGATGACATTTACCCGTAGCCAACGGTATATATGTCCCATCTGCAGCCGATGTAGCTAAATCACGCCTTATGACGCAATACGAACTGTCATACCTAAAGAAGGGGTGGGCCAACCGATATCGCCGGGTGCTCTACCAAGCCTTCACCAAGACACAGTCGAGGTTCGTCAGCTGGAATCTCGCTAGGCATGCTCACGGACACGGCAGGAGTTTCATCCGTTGCCGGTCTAGGGAAAGATTCTCTCATTTGCCTTGGCCACGCAGGCGACCTCGTTCCACTACCTGGAGCAGTAGCAGCGACAGCAACCTCTAGCAAAAATTCTCCGGCGCCGCCAGCCGGAACTGTAGAAGGTCCCTCTCTAAAAGGCGAGGAACCTCCAACCAAAGAATCATCCCTGACATGGGGAGATGCAGGCTCACTCCCAAGAGCCTCAATACCAGGGACGCGGAGAGGACGAGCAACCGTCTCCTTCCCCCTCTTACGAAGAGAAGCCTCCTTAGGAGCAGGAGCCCTTCGCTTCCCAAGGACTACCAAAGCCCCCGCAGGCGGAGGCACTTCACACCTCGGCACCGACACCAGAGGCTCATCTGGAGTGTCGAACTCCTCACCCTCGTCAGAAGAAACCGAGGGGACTTCGACTCTTCCCCCAAGCTTGGGAGAAGGCACCCTAAAGCTTCCATGCATGTCAAAATCGCGATGGAAGGTGTTGATCCCCACGTAGAACTGGGCATAAGAATGGAGGATGCGCAGCTTCGTGGAGGTTGTAACGATCGGCACAATAAAGATGGCTCCCGTACAACCCATGATAAAATATCGTCATCCTCTGGCTCCATCAATGAGTCCGTCCCTGGACCTGAAGCTGGTGACGGCATTGCCCACGTGCAACTGATCGTACCCAAATTGCCTGACGAAGCGACTAGGCAAGTAGGGCTCGAAGAAGCAATGATCTTCGCTTCTGTACAGCAAATGGGAGGGTCTGATACAGACCAACCAATTAAAAGCTTCCGGAGAAAGATTGGTCTTATCTTCACCTAAATCCTCAAGCCTAATCCACGACTGATTGCGATGCACGGAGGGAACGACGCAGAGGAGCTTCCAGCCATGGCTGAGGTTCAACACCAGCCGATACTCTAAAACGGTATTCACGTTCCAGGGAGAGTCCTTGTAGTTCAGCAAGAAACTACTCCCCGAACTACTGCCAGAGCCGGGAGACATCACCCGGGGGTTGTGGAGAATTAACTATCCTATCAAGTACAGGTATGGTAATTCTACCCGGGAAAAGCTATCACGCCGAGCTTCATCGACGAGCAGCCCATCAGTCATGGCTCTCAAGCCAGCCTGTATACGACACACCATGGCAGGGAGCAAGCCCAGTCTTGCCCCGAACACCAGACGCACGGCGGGCCACAGGATGTTCCGGTGAATGAGGTCCGCGGACGCAATGTCGGGCACCACTACTCGACGCAGCCATATGGAGAGGAAACCAGCCAGCCGGGCTTCCTTAGACAGAGGCCTGCGGCAGCGCCTCAAGTAATTGTAGGCCTTAGTGCCCTCAGGATACTTTCCTACCCCGTCATTGAGAATCTGATCCGGAGCCTTAGCATCCTCCATAAGATCCTCGACGACCTGGGCACTAAGCACGCCCAAACAATTCACGGGCTCATTCTTGCCCCCCGAGACTTTCTCCGACTTGGCGGCCCTGTCCCGGTGGAAGAAGAGGTAGAACGTCCACTTAGTGGTGTGAGCCAAATCAGAAGGCTCTTCATAAAAAGTGGTGCACGCGAAGTAGTGGCACATCAGCTCCTGATACACCTCCACAACCCGAAGGTCCGAGCCCTCCAACTCCCGGTTGGTGGGAACATACTCTTCATATGGGGTATCCCCCATCGGCAGTCTCGAGATCACTGCCATCTCATGGAGGGCCAACCCCAACTCCCCCAGTGGAGTGGCGAAGGTCCCGGTGAGCGGAATATATCGCTCCATCAGTGCCAGAAACAGGTTAGGGTTGGGAGGCAACCCAACACTCGTCGCACTCATAGCAGCATACAGCCTAATGCCCTCCAGCTCTCTCCAAAAATGCTTCAAAGCCCAGTCAACTAGGCAAGCCCATCGGAGGTTTGTTGGGGTGATCCACCCATTGCACCGAGGATTCTCCTTGGGGTATACCCCCCTCGCCCCATGAAGTCGTTGCAGAAAGTCGGCAATTGGACCGGCTGGATCACTGAACTGTCTTCACTCGGGACGCTGCCCGGGCACAGTCCCCTGAATACCGTCATAACGCTAGAAGGGCGGCTGACAAACGACCCCTGGTCAGCTCCTTTCAGATGAAAGATCTTTCCGGCTTGTCGTGAAGATCGGGAGTCAGCGTCCACGACATCCTCCTGGAATGTGTCGCATGGAAGAAAGCCGAGATGGGGTAATCTCTCGGCATCATTGGCAGATACAAGACCACACTCTCGGCAAGGAAAATCCAGGGATCTCTCTTAGGCTTCATTTGGGACTGTTTGTCAATCATGTCCCCAAAGAGAAAAGCCAGCTTGATGTACTGATCCCCGTCTATGTACGTCAGAGGCTCTCCATTAATCATGTTCAGCAACGTCCGCTCGCCCTGAGCCGATATCAAGATCTTCCTTCCTTCAGGATACTGGGGTCCGGAGATAGGAAATGTCATATGGGACAAATCCTCCAGATAGTTTGAGTGCAGCATCCCGACAGCGGAACCCATCACCTCGGCCAGTGGAGACTCATGCAAGTTAACTGCAAAAGTGCAAGGAAAACACGTCATTACAAATCTTGCAACATAAAGACCAAGAAACAACAGTCTGTGCTTTACGCCAAGACTGTACAAATTTGGTCATTTTACGTCGGAAGTCACATCCAGAAGCGTAATTGGCGGTATACGGTCCGTGCTTTACGCCAGACTGCCAAAATTCTAGTTTTTACGTCGGAGGTCCCATCCGCAAACGTAAAACTAAAATTTTATAGTATACACCAAGTTTTCAGCAGTCAGAGCTTTTACGCTCAAAACTGCGAAAATATGGAGTTTTTACGCTGGCACATTAGAAATGTGGACGTAAAAGATAAAAACGTCTCCATGCGTCATCTTCCTCAAAGAGGCTATCAGCACAGAAGACGACCAAGCGCGATCACGTTCAACGTGTGCGAAGGATTTTTCGTCATTTTTTGTCATCCCAAAGGCTCTACCTCTAAGGCCGAGTGCGCTGCTCGTCGGCGGGATGCTTCGCTCAGAAGAAAGTTCACCTTGCCCGACCGAAGACTCTCGCGTTGGGGCAGAAGAACGAGAAGAAGAACCTATACTCTTTCCCTTGGTGGAGGGGATTTGTTTCGGCGCCATTTCTGAAAACTCTGAGTGCTCGAGAGGAAAAACTCAAACAGTCGAAGGCTCTCTTTCGCAGAAGACGGATGAAAAGTTTTTCTCTCAAAAGCTTGGGATATATATAGAGTTCGGGTCGATGCCTCGAATCCTCGGACGGACTCCTCAAAACCCGAACCAAATCTCCTAATTAATATTTGGTTATGATTGGGTCCTACGTCAGCCTATTATTCAGAGAAGGCGGACAGTCAGCGAATTCGAAAAGTTTTTCGCGCAAAGCAGTTCAGCAGTTCCTACGCTAAAGGAGCTTTCTACGCTCGACAGCAACAGATCTACGGTTTTACGCTCGTAAACTATAAGTCTATAGTTTTACGCCCGGATGCCTTTGTGCTCGGTAGCTTTTATGCTCGAGAGGCAACAAACCTACGACTTTACGTTCAGCAGATACCAAATCGATGATCTCACGCTCGGTGGCGCTCAATTTACGCTCAGAAGCAACAGATCCGCAACTTCACGCTCGGAGAAATTTTCTTTTCAGAAGCTACAGATCTACAGTTCTATGCTAAAGGAGCTTTCTACGCTCGACAGCTACGAATCTACGGCTTTACGTTCGACAGCTATAAGTCTATAGTTTTACGCCCGGATGCCTTTGTGCTCGGTAGCTTTTATGCTCGAGAGGCTACGAAGCTACGACTTCACGCTCAGGAACCACAAGTCTATGATTTCACGCTCGATGGTATTTTACGCTCAGAGGCTACAGACTAATGATTTCATGCTCCACGACTTCCCACACATCTGAAAGATACGCCGGCCAGATTACGCGTACATCTGAACGGTCCTTAAAGCGGTCAATTACAAAGAGTTCACACAGAAGATACTCGTTCTTGACCCCAAAATATCCCAAGTACCCGAAGCATACAGAGTTCAAACATTGAGAAATTACTCTTCTCGGGTCCAAAATTAGAGGTTCATCCAGACTCCAGTCTGAATATCTCATCTATCAAGATGGCAACTCAGTTTGACAGTCATTCCTCGACCCTGTTCCAAGGGAGTTTCGAGAAATCATTCTTGAAGACGAAGTCTGAACAAAAATTCTGTTCATCAAAAGTAAAAACAACAGTTCAGAGCTCTACGCGGTCCCTCAGTCCTAGCAGCAGGACAGTTCTAAATGTTCAAGATGCTCAACAGCGTTCTATGGACTATTCGCTATGCGTAAAGGACAGGGCCTAATACTCTTTCTATCAGAGTCGGCGTAAAGAATCAGACGTGTCTAAGCTACACATATTCAGACTTTACTGCAATGTATGGCAAAATGATCATATACACGGAAAAAAGATAATTTTATTAAGATTAAAGTCATGATTACATATGAGGGAAATCCAATCTACAAGGGTTTTTCTTTATTTTTCATGATTACATATGAGGGAAACTCCGTCTACAAAGGATTTCCCCATCGTCGTCTGAAGATCACCCAGAAGCTGTTCTGACAGGTTCTCGCTGGGCTTCAATTCTTTATCCATCTTCTCCAGCAGTCAGTCAGCTCCAGCAAACTGATTGACATGGCAATGATCAACGGCGGAAGAATATGGAGTTGGGGCTTGCATAAATTATGCAGATCCCATGCTCCGTGCGCCATGGCAGATTGGGTTGAGGTATATTAAACCCAACTCAGTCCTGGAAGACGGCTGTTACAGCTTGTCTTCTCTCTCATCCCCGAGAGTACAACGGGAGAAGACACCACTTGCAAGCTGTGTGGTCAAATGCGACCCTTTTCTTCTCCCGGAAGAACCGCCATATAAAGTTGCTGATTATCCCGAGCAAGGGAGGCTAAGATATCCTTCCATGATCCATCGTTGCAGTGGACACTTGCTCGAAGACGCCGTCTTTTTAGGCTCCTTACAAGCTGGAGGAACATGGTCTTCTTCTTCCTCAGATCGACCCGACGAACTCCGGCGATCATCTCTGCGTGGTGATGGAAATGTGGAGAGAACAGGTTAACTCCTCAGCTTTTTATAGGCGAGAGAGGTCACACCGGTCCCCAATAAATCTGTCATAAAGTTAGCATCGACCATTTCAACTCTCCATTCAGAAACGTTTTGGGTTACGAGGAGCAGTTCATGCTTCATTCAAAGCGTTTCAAATTTCGAGGAATTTGAAAGCTTTGAAGGGGGTCTTGTAGAAGCATGAAAAATACGCTGGGAAACTCTACGCAGCATATTGATGCAGAGCAGCGTAAACAGAGGCCTTCAGAGCTATCAAGCATGCAACAGAGCTTTTTCCGCTAAATACAGCGTAAAGTATAAGCTCAAAGGACCATCTGCGTAAGTGTAGTACGTCCAGGCCGCTTCAGCGTAAACAGGGTTCTTCATCGCCTCCATGGCGTAAAACTCATCCGCTTTCAAAGCAGCGTTAAAGCGTACGAGGAACGCTTCGTCTTCCCCAAAATGAACCTGTCAGACCCTGCAATGAACCTGACCTCTGACTCCTGACAAAAAGTGCTGCACGGCTACCCAGACGACGGCTGGAAACGATGGCAGACTACTCGGGACGCGCCCCACAGTATGATGGCGGATCTCTGCATTTAATGCAGAGGATTTGATTAAATATCACCGAACCGCCGTTTACTAACATCCCCTCAGCGTAAACCGCTCTGTCACATACAAGGAGATACGCTGCCTTGTTTTACACAGGCAGACATGAGCTGTTTACGCTCCACAGTAAACAAAGCGCCTGCCACGTTAAAAGCTGTACTTCGTACGGGGCTCGAGGCACGTCTCTACGTCTAATTGCACAGAGCGGTGACAGTTTCTCTCGAGGCACGTCACAGCGACGGATGCACAGAAGGGCTGCAGACCTTCAAAAATACGCCTCCGTATTTAATGCACAAGATGGTGGCAAATCTCGGCATTTAATGCAAGGGATTTGATTATATCTTCAAAAGCCGTAATTCCGGCTAAGATGTCCACATCAACACTCTGGCACGGTACGCAGCGGCTTCTACACCCTCTCAGCTTCTGTGCTCATTCGGCTTCTACGCCCTCTCAGCTTCTACGCCTATTTCGGCTTCTATGCCTACTTGGCTTCTACGTCATGATGACAGACATCGGCTTCTACGCCCACCTCTTCTACACGAGGGATACCTACCGACGTGGCTTCTACGCCGTGATCTTCGTAGCGACTATACGCGTTTTGTCCCTTAGTTGGACCCGCGTCACACGTTCATTCAAAGGATCATCTATACGCAGGCATTGGTTATTTTAATCGTTATGTAAAAGGGTGTTGTACTTTCCACTCCTCGGTTTCTACACCGACGGAGTGGTCACTGTCACTAAAAACTCTATAAATAGAGACCTCTATCAACAGAGGAACAGGTCGAAACTTTGAAAGAAGGGTCGAACAAGGTCGAAACTTTGAAAGAAGGGTCGAACAAGGTCGAAGAATTGAAGATCCAAGGTCGAACTTCCAAGAAAGATCGAACCAGAGGTCAAGAAAGAGAGAGAGAGAGAAGAATCCGGAGCTCAGGCAAAGAGTAGGGATCGACGACTTTGGCATCGTGCATCCACCCTCTTTTGTAACCTTCGAAGCTGCTTCCTGTCTTCCACGGCACTTCTTCATCATCGTGTGGTCCAAGGGCTAAAGTGATCGACTGCAGATCAGACACCTATAACAATATTTACCCAGATTAAATAAATTGTACTCCCACATCCTCGCATAGGATCAAATTGTACAAGTTTGTTTGTAAACCAAAGAAAGCGGGTTTCGTGCAAACCTCGTATTATACACATTTCGTTCTTTCGTTTAATACCACAAACAATAGAGAGTAGTGATTGACGATCTTGGTATCGAGCATCCAATCCCTCTTGCGATCTTTGAAGCTTCTTCTTCTTTTACAGCACTTCTTTGTCATCGTGTGGTCCAAGGGACAAAGTGATCAACTGCAGATCAGACTCCTATAGCAATATTTACTTAGATTTAAATTTTGTACTTAATATCCTCCTATAGGATTAATAGTACTTCTTGTTTGTAAACCTAAGAAAGGGTTTCGTATAAACCTATTCTTATTTCTTTCATTTATTATCAAACACAAGATGGCGACTCTGCTGTGGACTACTTTCTCTTCTGACGAGAAGGCTATTGCTCAATACGATGCTGTATCCGTCGGATCATCGAAGAAGACTCTGGTCGTCCAGTTCAACCAATCTGCTTACGAAGACATGCTCCGCGCAGGGGATAGCTCTCATTCTCTCTCTGTCCAAGACAATAGGAAGTTGCGTAAAGTTTGGATGCCCCGGACATCCTCAACTCTTCCTACAAGCTCTCTCTTTCCGATCGACAAGGTTGTGGCATCCCAACCTATACGCTCTGAGCGTAAAAACCTGTCTCCCGTCACTGACGTGGCAGACAAAGCTTCTGGCAATGCCTCAGTGCCAATCCAGAAGTCGACTCCGCGCCTTGCGCGTAAAACTCAGTCTCCCGTCACTGGCGGAATAGACAAAACTTCTGGCAATGCCTCAGTGCCAACCTAGAAGTATACAATGCGCTCTGCGCGTAAAAACTCGTCTCCCGTCGCTGGTGGGCCAGACATAATTTTTGGCAAGGTCTCAGGGCCAAGTCAGAAACTTTAAATGCGCTATGCGCGTAAAAATATATCTCCCGCCTATAAGGGGACAAATGGTCCCTGCAAACTCTGGAAAGGATAGCAAGCGGCGAATTTCTCGACCTCTCAGTTTTTACGCCATCAAGAGAAGAAGTCGCTCGCTCTTCAAATTACGCGGAATGCTGATAGCCGATTGAGAACTTCCTCAGTTTTATGCCAACCTGAGCAAAATTTGAAATTACGCCAGGAGAAGCCCCTCGGCGTAAAGAAGGCCCAGTCTGTGGATAGATTCGCTCCGTATGGATCAGCTGCTGCTTATGTAGCTGGACTGCTGTATAAATACGGCAGAGAAAGGGTTAGGGTTCCCAATATCCGCGTTCCGACTGATGTAAAAAGGCAGAATAAGCCTTCTTCTTCTTCTTCTTCTTCTTCTTCTGCTAATCCCCCTGATCTGTGCGATTTCTTGATCCAGAAATGCAAAGACAAGGGTCTTTTGATATGTCTATTACACCCCCTAGGGAACACTGTGTAATAGTCACAAAGTTGTAGTTAATTACTACTGTTATAAGGCAAAACGGTCAGTTTTCGATCGGTTGAACTACTCTTTACCCTTACAGGAAGAAGAACCGACATTCGCATTGGTAAACATGGCATGTCACATTCCTAGAGGAATGTCAAGTTCAAGATGTCATCCCTCTAGAACTCTGAGCCAAAGGAGATTTGATAGACTCCTTGAGAACATTGAAGCAGGTGTTTTTCAAAATACTCGCTCGAGGTCGCGACAATCGGCTTCATTTTCTTCCGATTCCGACACTGGGGGTCGCCAATTTACTGAAGGTGATGCTGAAAGCATAGACTCAATCTCCACATAGGTCTATACTGATCCCTCAGTAGCACCCAGAGAAATGGGAGTTTATGCCATCAGAGATGAACATGAAGAAGCTTCCCCATCAGGAAGTACGGAACAACGTATCGTTGTTTTGGAGACATCACTCGAAGAGATTCATACCATGATGCAAAGTATGCACCAAATGTTGGTGACTCAACACACAACCACGCCTGTTCCTCCAACTCAACTACGGGTGGGGGTAGATCTACCATCAAGATAGGATCATATTCAAGATCAAGAATCAGCTGCTCCTCAACCTCTCAACCCGGAAAACATATCGCCTCATATTGGGGTTACAATACAACCGACCTCTCACATCTCGGCGGTCCCCTTTCCAGCCGAAGATCCGATACAGGCAGTACGGGAGTTGAAAGCTCAATTTGATACCTTGAAGCACAAGGATCAGCTCAAGAAATTGGGAATCAACCTGCCATACACAGTTATCTGGGATGAGGTCCCTTTTCCCCCAAAATAGAAACCACAGGCTATGGCTTTATTTGAGGGAAAGACGTCACCAAGTCAGTACATGAATTACTTCAGCATGATGACGGTATTACTACAAGGGAATGATGCCCTTCTCACTCGAGTATTTAAGGGTTGTCTATCTGGCGTGGCCTATCAATGGTACCGTAGTCTTGCAGACAACTGCATTTCTTCCTTCGAAGATTTCAAGACTCTATTCTTCGCTCGATTCTATGAAGGAGGGATGGACATGTCTATGTTCTCAATCATCAAAGTGAAACAGAAGGAGAAAGAAAACGTTCGTACGTTTATTAAACGCTTTCGTCAAGCCACTTTGCAAATGCCTCCTGGATTTCCCGATTCTGCCTTGGTGGACATCTGCAGGAAGAACCTTCTTCCACTAATCTCGGTGTTCACAGGACCATATCAGTTCCATGATTGGCCCTCATTTATTATCTCAGTGATTGCCGCTAAAGATAACAATCGTAAGGCGCATGACAATGGGATCATGATCTCCACCTCTTACAAGGGGAAACGGTCATCTTCCAATAGCGACCATCCTCGTAGTTCCAAAGGAAAAGAAGCTCTGGCGATTAACGCATCCAGGCAACATACTTCCAGGACCACACAGACAAAATCTGGGACTTCCAGGCCCATCGAGTCATATTCTTTTGATAATGATGACATTCCGAGCATATTCGACTGTCTAGTCAAAAGTGGCAAGCTCACTCTCCCCGAAGTAAAGCGGCCAAATGAAGTCGGTAGTACCAATAACCCTAAGTACTGCATTTTCCATAGGTATATACATCACCCTACCAAGGCGTGTTATATACTAAAGAGGAAAATCCAGGAGCTGATCGATGCCAAGGTTATCACTCTGCCCAATAGTGAGAAGACGGTCACCGCCAACATGATCTCTCTCCAATTCGGCGATCTGCCCCCTCAAGAAGTCTCGGATGGTATAGTACCTATTCCCTGGACGACGATGAACATTATTAATCTCCCTCAGGTGAAGGGTCAAAACCATGACTTGGCACCCCTAACTACCCAGCGTGGTGAGATTATGTGGGTTCATCCTAATCTGGTGTCAGAGATTGAGGAAGAGACTCGAGCTGCTAAGGCTAAGTCTCGAAAGAACTCAAGGCGCAAACCATACCATATGGTTGCAATATCCCCGACATCAGAAGAAGAGGCTTTGGCTACCGGAACCCGGTCAGGCAAAGCATACCTCAAGGACTATGAAGAAAATCAGGAAGAAACAACGGTAGACACTTCAGTTGTCAACTTTCAGAGCCTGAACCTGTCAAACCAGAGGCAGGTCCTTCTAGACCAACTCCGACGGACAAGGGCAAACAGAAATAAGTTAGTTTCGACAAACCTTTGAAGAATATTCAAAACAAAGGTTTAGAGAGGCCATATAACTTCGACATCCTCGCCCAATTGGCTAATACTCCAGCCAGATTGTCCATTTTCGAGCTGCTTAGGCTATCCAAAGACACTCGTCAAGCCTTGAGCGAAGCTTTGATGCAGGCGGACGTATGCTTGACCCAGCTCAAGTCCCCCGACAAAGAACCTGTGGCATATCCTCAATGTTATAGTGTAATGGAAGTGGTTCCTAACATGACAGACCCCTCTATTATACCGGATACGTCGGTTCCATGGAGGTAGACCGGATTCATATAGATCCGGGATCATCGATCAGTATCATCCCTCATAGTCTGCTCAGGCCATTGAGGATTCCCACCAGCGAACTGGCTTACACCACCACTACAATCATGGGCTTCAATGCCAGGAAAAGTAAGCCCCTGGGGAAGATCCGTCTGAGGATCCAGATTGGTGATCTTAGATCAGTGGCTACTTGTTACGTCATTGATTCAGAGGTTTCCTATAACATTCTGTTGGGTAGACCATGGATCCACGATCACAACATTGTTCCTTCCACGCTACATCAATGCTTCAAATATATAGACTCCCAAAGAACAGTAAAGACAGAGTTTGCTGATCTCAACCCGTTCAAAGGAGTTGAGTCCTACTACTCAGATGCTATATTGTATACCCAAGACTACATGCAGGAAGTATCGGGTAAGACGAAAGAGGAATCCCTTCGGGAGCCAGGAGAATTATCTATGGAACAACCTCTGTCAATCCAAGTAAAAGGATGGATTACCCGTCCTAAAGTCAGGGAACCCATGGCTATCCACTTGGACAGAACCAAATCAGGAGGAGAAAAGGATCCCCTAGTGATCACTCTGAACCAGAAGCCTCCACCCTTGGTCATCAACCTTCGGCGCAACAAACAGCCATTTGATGTAAATACAACGGGGAACATGGTATCTGATGATAATAAAGAACCTCTTTTCCAGTATACTGATGCTCAAATTCCTAATCAGGAATCATCCCTCCATAACGATATAGAGCCTATAGCACAAAAATTCTTGAAAGCCATAGAACTCTATCAACCGTATGTATGGGAAGTGGCATCAACATCCAATATCATCACGATATACGGGTCACATGAAGATTCTATCTTTATCGTCCCGCCTACCCGTAAATATCAGCATCCAATAGTCTTCGGCCGCATGCGAAATCGACCGATCGTACAAGAGGATTCTCACGAGTCTGATACTGGGAAAATGCAGGTCCACAGATATAGTCCACAGGCTTTAAAGATTATACAAAGCATGGGTTATGACCTGAAGGCAGAACCAGGCCTCAACTTTGGAAAAGGCAGGTGAATGCCGTTGCATGGTAATCCCTACTTTCAACGAACCCACTTCGGGTTAGGGTATACCACGGCTCTTGCAACCTCTGAGGATATCATTGCCTCTTCTCAGAATGGTTCGTCGTCCTCCGATTCAGATGATGAATTCCCACGGGTATTGTCAGCAAATACGGTATTAACAAATTCTTTCGAAGCAGATGAACAAGAATCTGAACCGTTTGAAAATGACTCTTGGGCACAGCAAATGGATACACAATGGGAACTCCGGTTCGAGCAGAGAGAACCGCCCACTGAAGATAAAGTTATCCAAGTCGATATTAGGGATAAAATTTTACCAAAGCCGATATTTATCAGTAACAATCTTTCCCCAACAGAAAGGGAAGAGATGATCCAACTGATAGAAGAATATATCGATATCTTTGCATGGAATTATGAGGATATGCCGGGTCTTGATCCAAAAGTGGCTACTCATAAACTCAACATATTGCCCAATTCAAAGCCCGTAAAGCAACATCAACGCCGGTTCCGCCCAGATATGATGGATGCCATTGAAGCTGAAAGCAAAAAGCTGATAGCCTGTGGGTTCATCAGGGAAGAACAACATCCTGATTGGGTCGCCAATGTTGTCCCGGTCATGAAGAAAATAGGGAAATTGCGTGTTTATATCGATTTCCGAGATTTAAATGCAGACTGCCCCAAGGATGAGTTCCCTCTTCCCATTTTGGACGTCATGATTGACAATACATGCGGTTTTGAATGTATATCTTTCATGGACGGATTTTCAGGATACAATCAGATTAAGATGCATCCTGAAGACGAGAAGCATACTACCTTTCGTACACCACTGGGGGTATATTTCTACACAGTCATGCCCTTTGGATTGACAAATACTGGGGCCACATATCAGCGAGCCATGAGTAACATATTCCATGAGCATTTGCACAAAACAGTGGAGTGTTACGTAGATGACATCGCTGTCAAAAGCCGCCTCAAGGCTAATCACATCCAAGACTTGAAAACAGTGTTCGAGTTGATGCGCCAACATCAACTCAAAATAAACCCTATAAAGTCTTTTCTCGGGGTATCCAGCGGCAAATTCCTGGGATTTGTCATTACCGCTAAAGGCATTCAAGTCGACCCTGATAAAGTAAAGGCCATCCTCGAGATGCGACCGCCCCATAATCTGAGAGAACTCAGGGGATTTCAAGGTCGTCTAGCTTATATCAGGAGATTCATATCCAACCTCTCGGGGAGATGTCAACCTTTCTCCCGTTTGATGAAGAAAGGAGTGTCCTTTGTATGGGACAAAGCCTGTCAGCAAGTGTTTGACGATATCAAACGCTATCTTACTAATCCTCTAGTTCTGGTGCATCCCATCATAGGAAGACCATTTTTGCTGTATATTTGAGCAATGGATCATTCTTTGGGGGCTCTTCTCGCACAGAACAACGATGAGGGTCATGAACAGGCTATCTATTACATAAGCAGGATGATGGTAGGAGCTGAACACCGGTACAATCCAGTGGAGAAAGAGTGCTTGGCCCTAATGTTCTCTATTCAGAAGATGCGACATTATGTGACAGGTCAAACTATTCATATCATCTCCAGGATTAATCCTCTTCGGGTATTGATGAGCAAGCCAAGTGTTCTTAATTCCCAACTTGCGACTTGGGCGATATTATTAACACCATATGATATGGTGTACGTTCCTCAGAAATCCATAAAGGGTCAAGCTTTGGCTGATTTCTTAGCTGCCCATCCGATTCCGGAAACCTCCAAACTATACGAAGATATCCCCGATGAAGTTGCAGAATGTGACTCGACAACGAAATATGATACATGGCAACTATTCTTCGATGGCACCTCAAGGACTGGTACCAAGGGAAACGTGGTCTCAGGAGTAGGAATTGTTCTAGTAACTCCTAACAAACTCGTCATCTATCGAGCATATTCTCTTAGCGAGCCCTGCTCTAACAATGTGGCAGAGTATAATGCTCTACTAATTGGGCTTCAAGTCACTAAAGAATTGGAGGTCGAATACCTGGAAGCTTTTGGTGATTCCCAGCTAATCGTCAATCAGGTCAGAGGAGTATATGAAGTCCGCAATCCAGACCTCATTCCTTATCACCAAGCAGCTATCGAGATAGCCATGTCTTTTAAAGGATTCTTCCTAGAACATGTGCCTTGATCTTAAAATTTGGAAGCTGATGCTTTGGCCAGTTTAGCGGCAGATCTAGCTATTCCTATAAGGAGACAGAATTCGGTGATCCTTTTCAACAGAGATCTATTCTGTGTGAAAAATAACTTTCACCTGGAACGCAGCTATACCGTAAACACGGTTCCTCCTAAGAGAGATTGGAGAAGTCCCTTTTATAGATTTCGTGGCATACGAAATCTTACCAGAATATCCTAAAGAAGCAGTGTCTATCAAAAGACGATCACTACGCTTCTATTTTGATGCTTCTTCACAAAGTCTATATCGCCGAACGTACGATGGACTACTGCTACGATGTCTCTCCGATGATGATGTAAAGCGGGTTCTCCGTGAAGCTCACGATGGTGTGTGTGGTGCACATCAACCCGGTCCTAAGTTACAGGATCGCATGAGGATGATGGGTTACTACTGGCCTACTATGATTGCAGATGCCATGAAATATGCAAGACAATGCAAAGCCTGTCAGGTTCATGCGAATTTTATATATCAGCCTTCTAAGTATCTACATCCTACTATTGCATCATGGCCCTTTGAAGCATGGGGTATGGATATTATTGGTCCTATTCACCCGTCATCTTCTAGAGGACATCGGTTCAGATTGGCTATCACCGATTATTTCTCTAAATGGGTAGAAGCAATTCCTCTTGCTGAGGTAAAGACATCCAACGTGATCAGCTTTATCAAGCATCATGTCATTTATCATTTTGGGATACCCCGAAGGATAATCCATGACAACGGGCCTCAATTTATCAGCCAAGCGTTTCACCGATTTTGCGATAAGAATCGGATACAAAATATGGCCTCTACGGCATATAATCCGGCTGCTAATGGTTTGGCGGAAGACTTCAACAAAACCATTATCAAACTCTTAAAAAAAATCGTTTCTTCGAACAAAAGAGATTAGAATGAGAAACTGGGAGAATGCCTCTGGGCATACCGCACAACGGTACGTACACCAACAGGTTATACGCCATTCTCATTGGTTTACGGGAGTGAAGCAGTTCTCCCCATTGAAGTTCAAATTCCCTCACTCAGAATAGCAGTGGCTAATGAGTGGACTCAAGAAAAGAATGACCAATTACGGCTTCAAGAGCTAGAAGGATTAGACGAGAAATGTCTTCAAGCTCAACAATGTATTACGTTCTACCAGGCACGCATTTCGAGAGCTTTTAATCAAAAAGTGAAGGAAAGAGTGTTCAAAGTTGGCGAGTTAGTTTTAGTTGTGAAAAGGCCAATGATCATTACTCACAAGAGTAAGGATAAATTTCAGCCCAAATGGGAGGGCCCTTATGTGATCGAGACGACATTCTCAAACGGCGCTTACAGGTTAGCCAAGCCTTACGGAGACCTGTTAATGGCTCCTATCAACGGCAAATTCCTGAAGAAGTACTATGCTTAATCTCCCTTGTTTAAGCGGAGTATGGTGAAGACTCATTCTGACAATACTACATACAAAGATTGGTTGGATCATATTCTATCATATCCATATAACCTCTGAATAGATATGTTCAGCTAATTTGAATCGTCAAAACCTATCACGTCCATATTACCTCTGATAGTGTTTTGTACACAAATTTTAGTTGGATCATATTCTATCATGTCCATATAACCTCTGAATAGATATGTTCAACTAAAACTTACCGAAAGGATATCACGTCCATATTACCTCTGATATCACTTTTACCCTATCCTGTCATTTATATTCCAAAATGATGGATCCACAAAGTCAGATAAAGCATCTTTATTTCTTCCGAGAAAAGCAAATTACAAAAAGAAGCAGAATAGTACATCATTAAGGAGGAGGAGCCAAGTCGCAAATTTGTTGTGCTAAAGCGGCCATCTTCTCATTCCTGGAGTCTAAAATAATAGCGCGAGCCCGCTCCATTCATGCCTCATCATCGCTCAGGAGGGATAGTTCAGACCGATCATGTACAAAACCGGCATGGAGGACACCCACATGTGTCAAGTTTTGCTGAGCCGCTTCCATTCGATCTTTCAACACATCTCGAGCTGCAGATAAAGCGAGAGCCCTCTCCTTTGCCTGAGCGAGTTCATCTTCCAATTTGTGGACCCTCGCTTCATTTTCCTCATATTCGGCCTCGCACTTAGCCAGCTGGGGGATGACATACCCCAATACGACATGCTCTTCATTCATCACTTGCTGTTGTGCCTCTATTGATTTGCTCAGAGTTTCTATCTCCCCAGCGAGTCCCGCAGTCAAGGAATCGTACTCAACCCGAATCCTATCATTGACGTTGTCTCGATGCAATTGCAAATAATGGTTAACAGGTTCTTCCAAACTATTAACTATTTGCTCCAGAGCATCAGCTAGCCCAGTGTCGTCGAAATTTCTAATCTGCGCTATGGTAAGATTGGAGGACATCTTCAGAGCATCATGGATCTCTCGGTTCGAGAAATAAGAGGAGCAAACCAAAGCCCAGATTCTTCTCCAGCACCATGGATATCAACGACTGTAAAGTGGCATAGAATATGCTAGTGAATTATTCAAGTAGTTTGGTAAAATGCGACTTGACGCTGGAAGTGGCCGCAATATCAGCAAACCCCTTTTATGGAAAACTGGCAGAAGATGTGGCCACAATGGTCGCTTCAGCAGATGGCACGACATAAGAAGAGACTAACAATGGTTGAAGTTGCTGGTGTACTCAACGAAGGAGGCGCAGTCGCGATGATAGGCTCATCCTCCTCTAATGATGTCTGGACTGTTGTTGGCGAGACAACGCCAAAAATGCTGCAGACGAAGGAACAACATCTTTAAAGTATGTCCCTTCAGTGTCAAGCACCGCCGTTTCCTCGGCAGAATCCGCAACAAAGTCAAAAGTTGCGTCGACTCTGCCCTCCCCTGAGATGTCTTCCCTTGAAAAGAAGTCAAGAGAAAGTTAATATCAATTTGATGTTAATTTTCCTAAAAAGAGGTGTAAGGACAACATTTACCCATGGCTGATGGTATATATGTCGTGTCCGCAGCCAGTACAGCTAAATTATTTCTTAATGATGCTAAGCAAGATGTCATACCTGGGGAAGAGGGTGCATCAAATGACGTCTGAGGGAAGTCATCCAAGTCTTCACCGAGATCCAATCGAGGTTCATTAGGTAGAATCTCGCCAGAGATAGTTACAGATGAAGAAGGGGCTGAACCCATTATTGGTCTGGATAAAGATATTCTTAAATTGCTCAGCCTTGAGGGTGACCTCACTGCACTACCAGTAGCGGTAGTAGCGACAGCAGTCTCGATCAAAGAATCTCCGACACTATCAGTCGGAACTGTGGAGGCTCCCTCTTTAAAAGTCGAAGGACCTTCAATCAAAGAATCACCCTCAGTAGGGGAAACAACAGACTCACTCTTAGGAGCCTCATGGCTGGAAGTCCTGGGAGGACCACTGATAGTCTTCTTTTTCTTGCGAGGGGAAGGCTCTTTCAGAGTAGGAGCCCTTCGCTTACTGGGGATAACGAGAGGTTCTACAAGCGGAGGTATTATGCCTCTCGGCACTGTCAACAAAAGCTCATCTGGACCGACAGGGTCTTCACCTTCATCAGAGGAGACTGATGGAACCTCCTCTCTTTCAGTGGACTTATGAGAGGGCATCCTAAAACTTCCATGCATATCAAAATCGCGATGGAGGGTATTGATGGCCACATAAAATTGTGCGTATGAATGGAGGATACGCAACTCCATGGAGAGAGAAGTCGCGGGTACAGTAAAGGTTGCTCCAGTACAACCCATCATGAAGTACCGCCACCCTCTGGCGCTATCAATAAGTCCACCTCTGTACTTGAAGCTGGTGATGGCATTTCCCACATGCAATTGGTCATATCCAAACTGCCTAGCGAACCGACTGGGCAGATAGGGCTCCAAGAAGCAATGGTCCTCACTTCTATACAGTAAGTGGGAAGGTCTAATGCAGACCAACCAGTAGAAGGCTTCAGGAGAAAGAATGGTTCTCCCATGACCTTCATCCTTGAGTTTTGTCCCCTGTTGATTAAGATGTACAGTGGGGACGATACAGAAGAGCTTCCAGCTATGAGCAAAATTTAATGCTCGCCGACAATCTACGACGGTCGTCACATTCCAGGAGGAATTCTTATAATTCAACAAGAAATTATTTCCCGAACTACTGGCAGAGCCGGAAGACATCACCCGGGGGTTATGAAGAATTAACCATCCCATCAGATATAGGAATGGTAACTCTACCCTGGGAAAGTTTTTACGCCGTGACTCATCAGCGAGAAGCCCATCAGTAAGAGCCCTCAGGCCAGCTTGTATCTGGCATACCATGGCAGGGAGCAGGCCTAGTCTTGCTCCAAATACCAAATGTACCGCAGGCTATAAGGTGTTGCGATGAAGGAAATCTGCAGATGCAATGCCAGGTACTACCAATTGGTGTAACCATACAGAGAGGAAGCCAGCCAGTTGACCTTCCCTCGACAGAGGCTTGCGGCAATGCCTCATATAACTGTAGGCTTTAGTGCCTACTGGATAACCCTCGATCTCCTTATCGAGAATTTGATCTGAAGCCTCAGCGTCTTCAATAAGATCATCGACTATTTGAGCATTACGCACGCTCAGAAGATTCAAGGGTTTATCTATGCTATCCACATCTTTGTCTGGCTTAGCAGCTCTAGCCTGATGAAAGAAGGGATATGACGCCCATTTGTTGGTATGAGCCAAATCAGAGGGCTCATTATAGAAGGTGGTGCAGGCAAGATAGTGGCACATCAGCTCCTGGTATACTGCCACTACCCGAGGGTTTGCATCCTTCAGCTCCTTGTTTGTGGGAACATACTCTTCATAAGGAGTATCCCCCATTGGCAGCATTGAAATCTCTGTCATCTCGTAAAGGGCCAATCCCAACTCCCCCAGCGGAGTAGCGAAAGTCTCAGTGAGCGAAATGAACCGCTCTATCAAAGCCAAAAACAGGTTGGGGTTGAAAGGCAGCCCAATATTGGTAGCATTCACAGCCTCGAATAGACTAATAATCTCCAACTCCGTCTGAAAATGCTTCAGGGCCCAGGCAGTTAAACGAGCCCATCGAAGATTTCCAGGGCTAACCCATCCGCTGGTCCGAGGATTAACTTTAGGGTATACTCCTTCCTGCCCCATGAAGTCATTACAAAAAGTCGATATTTGAATCGGCTGGAGTAGTGAATTGTCTTCACTCGGGATGCTACCCAGAAATAGTCCCCTGAAAGGCATAACAGGACCTGAAGGACAGCTCACAAATAATCCTCGGTCTGATCCTTTCTGATAAAATATCTTTCCCGGCTGGCCGTGAAGATCAGGAGTCAGGGTCCATGACATCTTCTGGGGATGCGTGTCATGGAAGAATGCCGAGATAGGGTAATCTCTAAACATCCTTGGCAAGTACATGACCATGCCCTCAGCAGTAAAAACCTAATTTTTCTTCTTCGGCTTCATCTGGGATCATTTATCAATCATATCCCCGAACAGGAAAGCTGGTTTTATATATTTGTCCCCATCTATATACGTCAGAGGATCCCCGCTGATCATACTTAACAGCATGCGTTCTCCCTGGGACGAGATCAGGATTCTCCTTCCTTCAGGATAGTTGTCTCCAGAAATGGGGAACGTCACATGCGACAAATCCTCCAGATAATTGGAGGTCAGCATCCCAGCAACTGAACCCATCACCTCAGCCAACAGAGGGATCTGCAAGTCCACTACAAAATGTAAGAAGAACAAGTCAGTTTCTAAACTAGACATTACAGCCTTGCAGTTTATGCCAAAGATCAACAGTCTGTGCTTTTACGCCTAGACTGTAAAAACTTGATTTTTTACGCTGGAACTTATTTCCGAGGCATAAAATTCAAGGTTGGCAGTATACACAAAAATCTAACAGTCTGTGCTTTTTATGCTAGACTGTCAAAATTTGAGTTATTACGCCAGAATTTTCCAGAGCGTAACACACAAACTGTGTAGTATACGCCAAATTTTGACAGTCAAAGCTTATACGCCAGACTGCAAAAATATGGAGTTTTTATGCTGACACATTAGGAATGTGGGCGTAAATGATAAAACATCTCTGTGCATCATCTTCCTCGAAGAGGCTTTCAGCACAGCATATGACCTAGCGCGTTCACGTACAACGTGTGCGAAAGGTTTTCTTTGTTTTCCCGTCCCAAAAGTTTTACCTATGACGCCTGGTGCACAACTTGACGGTGGGGCACTTGTTCAGAGTGAGGTTTGCTCAGCCCAATGGGAGTTGCTCGTGCTTGAGCAGAGGAGCAAGAAGAAGACGCAGCTTTCTTTCCCTTAGCGGTGGATGATTGTTTCGGTGCCATGACGAGAACTCAGAAGTGCTCAGAGGGGAAACGAAGAAGAGTTCTCAAAGAAACAAAGTTTTCTTGCAAAAAGACAGATGAAGAGTTTTTCTCTCAAGACCTTGGGATATTTATAGAGTTCAGGTAACTCTTCGAATCCCTAACCAAATTCGATATTTAATATTCGGTTATGATTTGGGACCACGTCAGCACATCATTAGAAGACAGACAGTCAGTGGATCCAAATTTTACGCGAAGAGCAAATCTATGATTGTTACGCCAAGGAGCTTCTTACGCTCAGAGGCTATAAATCTACGGTTCTACGTTCAGAGGCTATAAGTCTATAGTTTTATGCCAGGATGCTTTTATGCTCGGTAGCTTTTACGCTCGAGAGGCTACAAACCTACGACTTTACGCTCAGTAGCTACGAATCTACGATCTTACGCCCAGGAGTGCTTTACGCTCAGAGACTATAAATCTACAGTTTTACGCTCAGAAGCTATAAGTTTATGGTTTTATGCACGGATACTTTTATGCTCGGTAGCTTTTACGCTCGAGAGGCTACAAATCTACGACTTTACGCTCAGAAGCTATAAATCTATGATTTCACGTTCAGAAGCTTTCTACGCTCAGAGGCTGCAAATCTATGATTATATGCTCAACAGCTACAGATGGCCAACCGCAAGGATTTTTGCAGAAATGCTCCTTCTTGGCTACAAAACATTCCAAGCGCCCAAAACACAATAAGTTCAGCCTTGAATATGGCTCTCCTTCTTGGGTCGATTGGAAGTTCATCCTAAGTCCAGTCTTCTACACAAGTTCAAGTATGGCCTGTTTTACGGCCATTTCTCGCCCTTTTCAAAGGATTTTCAAGAAGTCATCCTTAAAGATGATGGTCTGAACAAGGATTCTTCGTATCAGAGAAGTGCACTTCAGAATTTCTATACGACTCTCCGCCCAAAACAGCATAACAGTTTGATCTTCATGCTAAAGAGCTTTCTACGCGTCTTTCATTTTGCGTAAAAGTGGGACATGATCAGATATTCTCTTATCAGAGTCGGTGTAAAGTTTTTCAGACGTGCCGAAGCTACACATATTCAGACTTTATCACAGCAAGTATGGCAAATCATCAGATGCGTAAAAGAAGACGATTTTATTAATCATGATTACATATGATGGAAATCCAGTCTACAAAGGGTTTTTCATCTTCATGATTGTATATGATGGAAATCCTTGTTCTACCATGGGTTTCTCATTTTCATTTCAAGATCACACCAAGAATCTGCTGCGCCAGGTCATCATATTGGTGGAGATCTTTTTTCGTCTTCTTCAGCAGTTAATCAGCTTTCGCGGCTGATTAACAAAAAAATGATAAATGGCGGAAGGATACAAAACTGGGCCTGTGTAAATTATTCAGAGCCCATCCTCCATACGCCATGACAGATTGAGTTAGGATTCAGACCCAACTCAATACTGGAAGACAGCGCCAGACTGTCTACCATCGTCCACCGTCATGAGGGAAAAAACTATAGTTTGTAAGCTATATAGCCAAATGAGACCCTTCCTCTCTCCTGGACGAATCGCCATATGAAATTACTGATCATCCCGAGCAAAGGAAGCTATGATATCCTTCCATGATCCATTGTTGCAGAGGATATTTGCTCGAAGATGCCTCTTTTTATGGCTCCTTACATGTTGGAAGAATATGATCTTCTTCATCCTCAAATTGACCCAACGAAGCTCGGCAACCATCTCTGTATGGTGAAGGAAATATGGGAGAAATAGGTTAACTCAGTTGCCTTTATATAGGCAGAGGAGATCACATCAAATCCCAACAAAAATCCAAAATTTTGCCAAAAAATCAGCCTCGTGGAACGAGTCAAACTTGACCGTTTCATGCTTCATTCAAAGTATTTCAAATTATGAGGAATTTGAAAACTTTGAAGGGGGTCTTGTAGAAGCATGAAAAATACGCTGGAGAAATTACACGCACAACCCGCGTAAAGCAGAGTTTAAGTGCTGGGCAGCGTAAAGCATGACTTCAGAGCCATCAGCGTACAATAGAGCTTCAACGCTATACAGCGTAAAATATAGCTCCAGAGCAACCCGCGTAATGCAGTATCTCCAGACTGCTTCAGCGTAATAAAGGTTGCTACATAGCCACTTTGGCGTAAAAACCTATCTGCTTTTAATGTAGCGAGAAGTTATACAAGGAATGCCTCGTATCCCTCGAATGAGCTGTACGAGGAACGCTTCGAATTCCTCAAATAAAACTGTCAGACAGTACAATGAACCTGACTCCTGACAAAGAGTACTGCACGACTATCTAGACGACGGCTGTAATGATGATTCGGCACAGAGCTCCAGACTATCGTTGAAGGACAAAACCTTGATTTAAGTCGTCATTTACGCGTTCAAGGAATACGCTGCCAGTTTTACACAGGCAGATATGAGCTTTTACGCTCAGGATGAGACAAAGATGACTGCCACGTCAAAAGCTGCTCTTCGTACAGAACTCGAGGCACGTCTCTAAAATTAATGCGTGGGATGGGGGCAGATCTCTGCATTAAATGCACGAGATTTGGTTCTACTTTCAGTTACGTCCACATCACCTTCCCTGCACATTACACCATCAGGCTATTTTCAGCTATAGGAGTACGCTGTATGCTATCTTCTCGAAATACGCCAACTCAGGCTATATTTGCATAGATGAGTAACAAGACTATTCGGCCCAGAATATGCTCAAGACCTCAATCAATTGGCTAAATCTCTACGTCGGCTACCTATTTGTACATCATCAGGCTTCTACGCCTATCTTGGCTTCTATGCCAATATGACAACTACTTGGCTTCTACGCCGACCTGACAGCTATTGGGCTTTTATGCCTATTGGGCTTCCACGCCTACTTGGCTTTTACGCCATCAGAACACATATTTGGTTTTTATACCAATGAGACAGTTATTTGGCTTCTACCCAATTATCTCTATGCGAGGGACAGTTATCTATGTGGCTTGCAAGTCGTGATCTTCGCAACAGTTATATGCATTATCTCTTAATGGGACACGTGTCACACGCTTATTCAGAAGATCATTTATACGTAGGTAGTAGTTATGATAACCGCCGCGTAAAAGGTGCGGTTCTCTCCGTTGTTCAGTTTCTACGCCTATAAATAGAGACCTCCGTCCACGGAGGTCAGGGGTCGAAGAATCAAAAAATCGAGAGAAAAGAGCCTAGAGCATAAACAGAGAGTAGTGATTGACGATCTTGGTATCGAGCATCCAATCCCTCTTGCGATCTTTGAAGCTTCTTCTTCTTCTACAGCACTTCTTCGTCATCGTGTAGTCCAAGGGACAAAGTGATCAACTGCAGATCAGACTCCTATAGCAATATTTACCCAGATTTAAATTTTGTACTTAATATCCTCGTATAGGATTAATAGTACTTCTTGTTTGTAAATCTAAGAAAGGGTTTCATATAAACCTATTTTTATTTCTTTCGTTTATTATCAAACAATGACCAGGCCTATGCGATGACCATTAAGGAGGCAGAGATAGCTGGAGAGGTGATCGCAGGTACTATCATAGTAGCTTCATTACCAGTAGTAGTATTATTTGATTCTGGTGCCACATACTCTTTTATTGCTGTTAGTTTCATGTTCACCCATAGAATAGCCACCCCTTCCGAATATTAAGAGGATTCTTACGGGAGGTGGAATATTACCAGTTAGCGACACTTGTAGATCTTGTTCAATAGTTGTTTGCGGGCAAGAGATGCGTGCCTAATTTCTAGTCTTCTCCATATTGGACTATGACAATATCCTAGGCATGGATTGGTTGAACCAATACCATGCGACGCTAGATTGCCGACGTGGTTGTATTATATTTAGACCACCAGATCACCCTGAGATTGGGTTTCTTCGGGAGCCTGAGAGAATGGTGTCCAACCTACCTTAGCGGCACACATTACAAAAGGTAAACCAGTGTACCCTCACTTTATATAAGAGTTTGAGAATGTGTTTTCCAGAGGATCTTCCTGGCCTGCCACCTGACAGAGAGATAGAGTTCACTATAGAGTTGACTCCTGAAGCCGAGCCAGTTACTTCCCCTGTCTATAGACTAGCACCGAAGGAGTTGGTTGAGTTTAAGGTCCAAATAGATGATCTCTTAGACAAGGTTTCATTCGGGCTAGTGTTTCTCCATGGAGAGATCCCTTCTTATTTGTGCCGAAGAAGGACGGGACGGTACGTTTATGTATCGATTACAGGGCGCTAAATATTGTAACGATAAAGAACAATTACCCTTTGCCGCGTATTGATGATTTATTTAATCTGCTAAGTGGAGCATGTGTATTCTCGAAGATCGATCTCATATCCGGCTATCATCAGATCAAGGTACAAAAGGAGGACATTCTGAAGACAGCTTTTCGGATAAAGTACGGGCACTATGAGTTTTTAGTCATGTCGTTTGGCTTAACCAATGCGCCAGCAGTATTTATGAGCCTGATGAACAAGGTTTTCCACCAGTACTTGGATAAGTTCATGGTGGTAATTATCGATGATATCTTGGTATATTCCAAGAGCCAGGAGGGGCATGAGGAGCATCTTAGGATCGTGTTGGAGACGTTGAGGCAGGAGAGATTGTATCCCAAGCTCAGCAAATGTGAGTTCTGCTTGGATAGAGTACCATTCCTGGGATACATAATCACTTGAGATGGACTATCAGTTGACCCGGAGAAGATCGCTGCAGTGGAGATGTGGCCTACCCCAACATCAGTTACAGAGATTAGGAGTTTTCTCGGACTTGCCGAATATTATCGGAGGTTCGTAGAAAACTTCTCGAGGATCGCTGCACCTATGACACGGCTGGTGCGTAAAGGCGAGGAGTTTATCTGGACTGAGGAGTGTCAGACAGCTTTCGATGAACTGAAGAAGCATCTGACGTCACCACCGATTTTGACACTTCCTTCTGGATCTGGAGGATTTGTGGTGTATAGCAATGCATCTGAAAGCGGATTAGGATGTGTACTGATGCAGCACGGCAAGGTGATAGCTTACGCATCGAGAAAGCTGAGAGTTCATGAGAAGAACTATCCGACACACGATCTAGAGCTAGCTGCAGTAACATTTGCACTAAAGCTATGGCGGTACTACCTTTATGGAGAGCGGGTTAAGATTTATACAGATCACAAAAGTCTGAAGTATGTCTACACTCAGAAGAAGCTCAACATGAGACAAAGGCATTGGCTAGAGTTAATGACAGACTATGATATCGAGTTGCAGTACCACCCTAGCAAGGCGAATGTTGTAGCAGATGTCTTAAGCAGGAAGCCCATGGCATACTTTTTGACGACTTAGTGACATTTGTTAGAGGATCTTCAGGATCTCGGGATAGAGGTTGTATTGCGAGGCAAGGATGGATATATGGCCAGTCTAGAGGTTCAATCTATATTGGTTGAAAGGATTAAGGCAACCATGTCTACCGATGCGAGATTCTGATGACTACGAGAGAGGCTAGAGGCCAGCATACAGACGAAACTCTGGATTCATGAAGAAGGAACGTTGAGGTTTGGAGATCGCCTATACATTTCGAGTGGCGAGCTACGCTAGGAGTTGATGACCGAGGCCTATAGCTCGATTTATTTTATTCATCCCGGGGGTACGAAGATGTACCGAGATTTACGACAACACTACTGGTGGCATGGGATGAAGAGGAAGATTGCGAGATTCGTGGCGAGATGTTTGGTCTGTCAGCAAGTCAAGGTCGAACATCAGAGGACTGCGAGACTATTGCAGCTGCTTCCCATTCTCGAGTGGAAGTGAAAACATATTACCATGGACTTCGTTACAAGATTTTTGAGGAGCCATAGCGGGAAGGATGAAGTCTGGGTTATCGTGGACCGACTCACCAAGTCGGCACATTTCTTGCCCTTCAGAGTTGGGCAGTCCACGAAGATATTAGCTGACATGTATATGAGACAGATAGTACGACTACATGGAGTTCCTGTCAGCATTGTATTAGATCGTGATTCCAGATTCACGTTACATTTTTGGCAGAGTATGCAGGAGAGTCTAGGAACTCGCCTCAAGTTCAGCACTGCATATTATCCACAAATTGATGGTAGTCAGTGCGCACGATTCAGATACTAGAGGATATGTTGAGAGCGTGCATGATCGACTTTGTAGGATCTTGGGAGGACCATCTACACTTGGTGAAATTCTTCTACAATAATAGCTACCAAGCAAGCATACATATGGCACCTTATGAGGTACTGTGTGGCAAGAAGGGTAGGTCACCGGTATGTTAGAGTGATGTAGGAGAGCGTCAGGTACTTGGTCCAGAGCTGGTGACACAGACATTGGAGAAAGTGAAGCAGATTCAGGGCCACCTGCGTGCAGCACAGGACAGATAGAAGTATTGGCAGATACGCACCGTAGACCTTTGGAATTTAAGGAAGGTGACCATGTGTTTTGAAAGATATTGCCTACTCGTGGTACCATCAGATTTGGGGGCAGAGGCAAGCTGAGTCGGAGGTACATCGGACCGTTTGACATCTTGGAGCGAGTTGGCGAAGTGGCTTATCGTCCTGCATTGCCTCCATTATTAGAAGGAGTGCACGACGTATTTTACGTATCGCATTTGAGGAGATACGTAGAAGACCCTAGCCATGTGCTCGATCATTCAGAGAGTACAGTCGGGCCAAGTTTATCATATGCGGAGCAGCAAGTGGGGATACTCGATCACAGTGAGAAGATTTTGAGGGGACAGACTATTCAACTGGTCAGAGTTGTATGGAAGCATCATTCACCAAGCGAGTCTAGCTGGGAGCGTGAGGATTCCATTCGACAGTATTTCCCGTATTTATTTGAGGACCGAGGTAAAAATTTACGTACTGCTTTCGATTACCTGTTAACTTTTTTTAAATTCTCGTAACTCTCATTCTTGCTTTAATTTTAATTTCGGGGACAAAATTCTTCTAAGTTGGGAAGGATGTAAACCCCCTCAAAATTCTTATTTTAGGTAGACTAGATATGGTTAGAAATTTTGGTTTAGCATCAGGGTGTTTAAGGTTTAGAAATTAGGTTGCGTAGACTGGTTCTTTAATTTAAACCCTTGGTGCACCTTATCGTTGCTACAATAATTGGAGCCCAATAATAGCCTTTAATTTCTAACAAGTTATTGCACTCTTGACCTGACAAGCCAACCTAGGCGCTGGATATTTCTGTCACTCACAAACACACTCCCTTGTTCTCTAATTTAATTGCACAACTTCCCAGTCACGAAATCAATTCTTTAATCCTATGTCGCGTACCTATGTCGTTGCCATCGATTTGGGGACACAAACTCAACCCATTTTGCTAAACCAATTAAAGGGCCCAAGACAGACACCAAGCCTACATCGTTCATGACCATTGTGTCACTCCTAATTGCGACCTATGTGCCCCCATTTAATTTAAGAGCATATGATACTTTATTTAATTAGATTAGGAACACCAACTTAAACTAATCCCAACCTAACCCTATTTTAACCCAACACCCATTCATGAGGCCCATACAAAACATACAACACCCCTCACCCTACAAAACACCAAATACCACTTCCCACACCAAATCCTCATAATTTTTCCTTCAGGTGCAAACACCCAAAAGTTAAGGGACTTAATGACAAAAAGGGTGCTAGGTGTCACCACCCTATTGGTTAAAGCCAATGAAGAACCCTCCTCCAACCTCACATGTCTGGTCACATCACACTCTCTCTCCCCTTGCAAAGTATTTTTCTTTCATGTGGAATCCTAACCATTGATTCAAATTCTTCCGCCCATCACAACCACTCATCCCCCTATATTAACACAAACACACACACACACCCTTCCCAATGTGGCCGGCCCTAATCCCTAGGAAAACCTAGGAATCCCCCATCTCTCTCTCTCCTCCCTCTACAACCAGCCGACCACACTCTATTCTTCTCCATTCTTCTTCTTTATTTCACCTTCTTACTCACGTAGCCGAGTTCCGGCAACCACCCGCTGCACTTCACCATCCCCACCACCACGAACCACCCTAACTGCCTCCGGCCACCACCACCTTTACCGCTGCACTTCACCATCCCCACCACCACGAACCACCCGCACTGCCTCCAGCTACCACCACCTTCACCGTTGCACTTCACCATCGCCACCACCATGAACCACCCTCACTGCCTCCGGCCACCACCACCTTTACCGCCCCCATCTCTCAGCTCCACCACCAAAACCTTCAGCACCCGCCACCGTCTTCACCCCTACCTAAGCAGCACCCGCTGCCATTTCCTTTATTTCCTGTACTACCACCACGACAAGCTCCACCACCACGAACAACCACCACCACCTTCACCCACCCAGACTTTTACGACCATCTCTGCCACTACAAATGACCAGTACCACCACCCCGACTTCCACGGCCAACTTTACCACCACCATGATCACCACATCCAGTACCACCCTGACATCCAAGACCAGCTTCATCACCACCACGACCACCACCTCTAGCACCACCTCCTTTACGTAGCCGAGCACCACCACCTTCACGCAACCGAGCACCCCCACCACCTCGGTCAACACGTGTGCCACCCCTGCAGTCGACGCCATCCCTGACCGAAGCTGCAGCATCGCTGCTGCCACCACCCGCAGCCACCGAGGTAACTCCTCACCCTTCTCTTTTTGTGTAAGTATGTTGTTTGTGCTAGAGAAACCCTAGTTAGGGTTAGGGTTAAGAATACTACATGCATTTTTATGGTAAATGTTGAGGTTAGGTATATATGTGGAAAGGGTTATATAGTATTTCAATTACGGTTATTTATTGTGAACTTGATAATTTATAACTGATTATTTGAGGATGAATAAATTGGGTATATAAAATAACGTCTGTGAATACAAGGATGGTATGGTTGAGGATGAGCATAACTTGAACGACTGAAATTACTGTGATGAATATTAGGGGTTGGAGATTTTGTTGAGGATGTTATACTTATTGTTAATCGTATTTGATATAACGTTACCCTAGTCACCTTGGGTCAAGCCTCTAGTTAGTATCTATGTGAGCTATGTAACTACGACAGAAGCATATGCTAGACGTATTGTCACCTCTTATTTTAGAATAGTATCAAGCTAGATTATTAATTAATTTTATGTATCGTCTCTAGGTACTTCGGGATCCGCGGACTTGGACGTTATACCGGAGCCCCGCCTTCAGCATCCGAATCCAGACAAGTGTACCTTGCCATCCTGTATCTTAGTTTCTAGATTACTATTTATTTTATCTATGCATTGTGCGCACTTTGGATCAGAACCGTTACTTAGCATCCAGGTCATAGCCGGGTGCAGACGTTCGTTGGTAACGTCTGGTATCGATTGATAGATGTTCGCGATACCTTGATATACCTACTTGGTTACATCGGAACCCTAGGACACATTCAGACACCATCATCATGTCAGACTTTCTGTATCCTGATACTGTCAGCATGACCAAAATCTGGGATGACTTTAGGGTCATGATTATTGATAGTTACTTTAGTATGACGAGACTGTTAGTTAGAGGTTTAGGTTCAGCGAACACTCGTTGACTGTATTGGGAAGAAAAGACAGTTACTAGACGTTTGGGCTACTTTGCACGCGCTATATATATGTATATATTCGTATTTATGTAGAGATCCTATATCTGGAGTCGTAGTATCACCCATATGACTCTGTGCTCAGAGCTATGGTACGCCCCGTGTGTCTCTCTGCCTCAGAGCTATGATTTTATATTTGGAAAGCCCACGTGTCGAATATTGTCTTCAAAGTTGTGTCTCACTTAGGTGGTTATGCTAGATTACACCGGCGCAGCACATATTTCTTTCTGTTATACTATGGCATATTATTTTTGTACCTTGTTACGTCCCTCTGGGGACCTGGTTCCCTTCCAGGCTTAGGCGAGGAGGACTACCTGGAGGAGTACGGACCCGGTGTATATCTAGGAGCAGGACCTGTTGTAGAGGACGAGATCCTTCCCGATGAGTTCGTTTTCTCTCTGGTAGTGACTTCACCCTAGGCCGGTATTATAATCTAGTTTGCAGATACCGGCCCTAGATATCTTACTGCTTCCATTCATTCAGTATTTGTATTAGCGGTTTGGTCCCGTGTGACTCTATTCGTATTTATATTATGATACATTTCCAGTCTTATTTTCCTTCTGCACATTAGTAGTTATGATTTCTCTATGTGCTCTATATTCAGATGTCTGTCGATGAGATTTAGTTTCACTATCTATGTATTATATGTTAGGTTTTATCATTGTACTTTATAGATTAGGTGCACTCCGTCGGGTCCACTAGATTGGGATGCCCGTCGAAGTGTACCCGCTGGCCATTGCCACGTGGCTCAGTTCCTTATATTTGGAACTGTGGCATGACAAGAACACAACTCAAATAACAATAATAAGTCTAGAGTCTAACTGTCTCAACATAAATAAGTCTCAACATAATACACCCAAGTCTCATAATTATAATAATCAAATACATAAATAAACTAAATTAAGTGATGTCTAAACAACTATGGGTAGTTTCTCCTCTAAGGAGAGTGGCTCCTCTGGAATCTCCGAGATGTAATCTCTATCTACTCCTAGACCATAATGGGTTGGACAGAAATCCTTAAGATCCTCTAAAAAATATTATCCAGTCAAGATTGGAGTGAAGCACAAACACTAACAGCAATTTCAATTATATTGACAAAAACTATAAGACAGTGTAAGAAAATACATAATGAAGGAAATACTGGAAAATAATTAATACTGGAGAGACATGTAATAAGCATATAGAACTAATTAGCAATGAACAAATATATGTGAATGCTAGAAATGAATGTACTGAAATAAAAGAATAGGAATTCTAGCTAAGTGTTGTGAAATATCAGTTTGCTATGTGATCAGCTTGGGACTAGATCAGGCTTGTTATATATGATTGGCTATGATACATGTGAGGTCAGGCTAACCATCTGGTTAGCTATGATGCGAGCAATAGTCAGACTAATCATATATAATAGGCTATGAGGCATGTAAAAGGTCAGGCTACACCCTACGTGATAAGTGGGGTAAGCTATAATGCATGTAGAGTGGGGTATGATAACATAACTTTCTAAACTTTCCCGTCTCCATCTAGTACGATAGATTCCAATCACGAATCCTCGTGATAGGTATCTATGATACTATCCCGTGTATCCACTATGTCAGAATCAAGTATACACTACAACTAGAATCATAGTAATAATTAAAATAATGAAAACTATCAGGGAATGTACTCACCTGTGGTCCTGAGTAGTGTGTGAGGATCAAGGTCCAAACTAGAGTCACACTGACCTAAATAAGGAATAATAGTCTTAAGGAGTGAAATAAAAATAGTTATCATGCTTAACTAGCTAGGATAATGTTTCTAGGCCATTTCTAGGGTTGTACTAGGTTAACTTGGTCGTCTTGGCCAAACTGGGTCAATACCTTGATTCAGGTTCTAAAATATCTATAAAGTTGGTTTCTAGCCTCATACAAGTGATATTAAGTCTAAACTAGGTTGTATCTAGATATCTCATTTATATCAAAGTATACTAGTTAATACCTAGAAAAAATTAGACAATACCAACTAATATTAGATACTACATTAACTATATAAGTTATAAACTTGATGATACCAATATTTGTATAATAATTAATCTATACATTGATACTTAACCAATCCTTAGTTTAGTACTTAATTGATACCCCATACCTAACTATAATATACTACACCATATTACCCTCATCTCAAACTGAACTATCCTAGTTGCCCTCAAGCACTGTCACAACCCTTAACTTTACTCATACTTTGCTTGGGTGCAGGCATCAACCTGGACATTTCTTATCCTTAAACACATCCAGTTGTGCAACCTACACACTCTCATATCTACAACATTCCTATATTATCTTTGGGTTGAGTTTGTTTATGAGCTGCTACATTGAGTACTAATACTAAACACTAATGTATATGAACCTTTTGGCACTAAATCCAACATCTACCTACCTATAACCATTAGTGTACATAGGTATAATATCTATTGATACTCTTTAGAATCATTATTTCCCCAAATGAATACTATACATCAACAGGTATCAGTCTTAATACTGATATCATTAGAGTATCCCCAATAACTGATATATGTATCACTACACCTAATCTGATCTCTGAACTCACCCTCATCTCACTCTTGAACTGATACTACTTTCAGTCCATAATACCTGATACTCGAGATCAACTCTCTCGTCACTAATACAACTACCAGTTGAATGACTGATACACTCAGTATCATATCCCATCAATATACTTACTGCTAATCCTGAACACCATTATATTTGCCTGCCATAAAAACTCAACTCCCCATCTGGATACACACCACTGCAACCACATTATCCCTCATCTTCACTAATCTGCTGTACCCTCTATTACCTGCTGCTAGACTCCAACTCTGCCCTCAACTGAATCCAGTGCACACAAACACCACCTTGTACACATGCACAACCCTCTAGAGGCTATTGTACAGTTCTACACTCTACACTCATAAACATAATACTAACACACACACTCATCACTCACTCAAACACTCACAGTTCACTAATACCAATACTCATATAGGTATATAATGTCTGAACCTACACTTACCCTCATCTGGCAACACCACTAATACTCACTAATACTCACTCCCAGTCCTTACTCACTTGCACTTAACCTCACTTGGTATCAAACCCCCCATACATCTACACCAAGTTTACCCTACTGCTACCCCATACACTGTACTAAACAGCAATTTCATTTCCCCCACATTGCTGCTGACTGCATCCTGCACTCGAGCAAGACCCGAGTTACTGAGTGTTGCCTGCTACTAGGCCTATGCAGGTTCCTTCCTGCAACTGCATGCACACACATACTAGCTCGTGCAGATCTTTGTACATTGCCACTACTGCTCGATCTACACCAACCCGTACACACACCAAGTAGCATAGGCACGACACATAACTGATACTCTAGTTGTTTATTCCCTTTCCTAATCCGAGAACCAACTGATACTCATTGCATCCTTAAAACAACATATATATATATATATGTGTGTGTGTGTGTGTGTGTGTATACATACGCATCCAATAACATATGAATTAGGCACTATAAATAGGTATACTTCATATTAACTATTTCATCAAATACCTTGAGTGCACCATTGTGATACTCTATGATACACTACCAATCTTCATGCCAAAACCCCCAATATACATATAACACCATGAAGAAAACATCATGAAAACCAATTGAGACTCATGCTCTTCCCTTATGGCTATTCCTAAACCATGGGTGGGCTCCTAATGGCCAAACAAATAATAAAAACAGAATTTAAATGAGAGATTTTAGATTTTTACCTATTGGGAGATGGATTTCTAATGCAAAATCAAGGGTTCTCTAGCCAAGCCTCTTCTTCTCCAATGCTCCTTGTGACCTAAGCTTTTAGGATCTTAGATGAGATAAATGAGAGGGATTGGAGGTTTAATTTCTGAAATTAGGTGGAGAAAGGAAAGGGTTTGGGAAAGAACTACTCCTAAGATTTTTCATGAGCTATGAATGACTTTGAGGGAGGCTCCCTCTCTCTATTTAGGGCTGGCCACTAAGGGGACCTAGGGCTTGCAATGCATAAAGTCCTCAATGCCCCTATGGTTAGTCATGAAGAGTTATTCAAATAAGTAGGGTTTAATCCTAAGTGAGGGGTTTAATTAGATTCTAATTAAAATTGATAGGGATTAACTAGTGGGTTCAAATGTGTAGTCTAAGGTTGAGTCTAATGGTCTCATTAAGTTTAGTACACTAACCCATGTCATTTATACATATCATGCAACTATAAACACAATATATATATATATATATATATATATATATATATATATATATATATATATATATATATATAGTATTACAAAAGACAACAATGCACCTACTCTAGAAATGTGGTAGTGACATACACAAAAATGATAATTGTGTAAAGGAATTGAGGACTTGCCTTAGTCTTCTTAGTTTGGGATCTAAGTAAAGATGAAGAGTTAGGGTTAGAAGTGGGTAGGAGAGTTTTGGATGAAGGGGTGAAAGTGAAAGAGGTTAAAGCTTATGTAAGGAAAGAAATAACATAGGTTTTTATATATAACTAATTTCTTATATATTAGACTATCACCCTTCTAATCCATAATAGATATTTATAAGTTAAAACTAAAACAAATGAAACCACATCCCCTCCCCCTTATAAATCAAACCACCTTATCTTCTTAAGGAAGCTAAGGGCTTAAGTAGGTAAGGGGTATTTAAGTCATTTCCTATGTAAAATTAAATTAGGGTTATAATTCAATTCCTCGTCTAATCAAACTCATTTATTTACACTAATTAAACCTTAAACCATGAATGATAAGGCACGTAAATAACATCTTTAATAAAAATATATTAAAGATTTATGTAAAATACATATTATTATTATATTAAAAAAAATTAGAATCCGAGAAATTATATTATTAAAATAATAAAAAAATTCATAAAACTTGTATGTCCATATAAACAAAAATAAAAATAAAAATAAAAATAAAATTTGAAACACAACTATGACACGCATCCTGCGCATGAAGTTGTCTATTCGCAATGGAGTATGTGCATGTCTGTTTTGCCCATGCTCATGGATTTGTCTGTGCGCATCGGGAGGCGTGTCATGCCATGTGGCAGCCTTGCTATGCGACATGACTTACTATGCGGCATGACATGCTATGCTGCAGCCTTGCCATGCGGCCACAAAGCTATACGGCGTTGTTTCATAAGCAGACGTATTGATGCACCATGCTATGAGGCAGCCTCTCTTGTATGCATATTTCATGCGGCAAGTGACCATATGCGCCAGTTTGCTTATTTTGATATTTTGCTTGATTTTTGTGGTTTTCAAAGGATTATTTTGATTCTATGCCTTGACCCTAGTATGTTACAAGTGTCAATGAACATAGTGACCCACATTTTCCAAGATTTTCATGCGAGTGACCAGTATCTGAATTTGTCAGAGATATAGGCTCAATCTGACTATTTGTGGAACTTTGCCATAGGGTCACCAATCAGGTACCTGATCTGAACAATGTGATAGCGATGCGAAGAAGAATTTATATAACTGACTGATTGACCTGGTATCCTGACTTGACTACTGTATCCATGTTGATACACCTACTATGCGCTAAGTGTGTTACATGTCCTGTTCACTACACCAAAATGACAAATTAGGAACACTGGTCATTTTTTTAGCTTGGAACGCTTATTTTTCGTACCTAGGTTTTGGAACAGAGGTAAAGCATTCCATTAAAAAAATGTTCCTAATATATATAATTTTAATTTTTAAATAATAGTTTTTATTTATGTACACTTTTATATCGTTGCAAATATGTTCCAAATTAAAACAAACACATATGTGATCTGACTTGGATTAGTGATGACATCTGGATTTTTTATTTTTTCTTATTCTCCACCAAATAAAACCCTAACCCAAGCGATCCCTATTCTTCAACCCTCTCCTCTCTAAATTCCCCTCTCATCTCCAAAATCCTCTCCCCTCTCTTCTCCGCTTTACCTCATGTGGATCCCCTACGCGGAGACCCCCATTGTCCTATAAAATTGGAGGTGCCGCCCTCTGTTTCTGACAGAGACCCTCCTCGCCTTTCTCTCCGTTATGGATTTTTTTGGTATTTGAAAAGAAAATTTGTATATGGTTACTTGATCTATATATATTCCTTAACTCCTTATTGATCCATGGAACATTAAGTTTTTGTTAATATATGGTTAGTTTCTTCCTTTTTTATCTTCTTATTTTGAAGCTTTAGGATTTGATTAGAGGAGAACCTAGTTCATGGCTATATCTACATCAACTCATTTATGGTTATGTTTGCTTAAGTTACTAATATGTGTGATTGTTACTAGCTGATGAATTATCTTACTAATTGTCTGCATTCAAAGAACGTTGGGATGAATTATTTACTCAATTGATATATTGTATAGATTGAGGTAAATTTTAATGGGGGGTGAGAGAGCGTTGAGCACTAAAAATACTATAACTACTGTGCAAATAAAATTTTGCATTTGGTATTGACTTCTAGTAATTCATGATAATATTAAAACAAAAAATATCAACAATGAAATTAGATAACCCAACAGTCCCTGAAAAATAGGTAGATATATGCCCCTAACTAAAAAGCGCACCTGTATGTAATCATCGAATTTTTCTTTTTCCTATGATAACTTATGGTAAGTGCATATTTTAGCTGGAGCTTATCTTTTTGTGATGTAGATCAAACGATTATTTACTAAATGTGCAAGATGTTTGCCAAATAACTCTCTGAAGGACCTGCCTTCATTGGCCAAACTTATGAATTTATATTCGTATATTTGGATTGATGTATCGATAATGCATAATCAAATTGATTGAATAACATATTTTTGAGAAAAAAAAACTGCAAATATTTCCTATAATCGAATTGATTGTAGAACATTATAGCTACATATAGTTCTTTCTAGATATTTGTAGATAAATGTTTGGAATATGATCATGCTATGTTATGCACATCCTAACCAATTACATTCTACAGTTAGTAAAAATAAATATTGCCATAAAATGGAATATACTTCTACTCCCATGAGTGTGCATCCTAACAAATCATTAAATACCTTTAATGAGATAATTTTCTATTTTCATGCATGTTTCCTTTGGACCAAGTTAGCAGCTTTCCTCAAATTCAAATAGTAACGTGCTGTTGAACAAGATGAACTCAACGTGAAATTGTTATCATCATAGAAGTTGAAGCTTTACATTTAGTTTGATGTACTCTAAAGCCAGTAATTAGTGTTATCATCAAATAAGTTGAAGCTTTTCTACCGTTCCAAAACTGTAATGCATTATAAGCGTTCCAGTAAGTAGTGTAAAATTTAATCTGAAACACTTTGTTAGGAACGCTTTTTTGGTGTTCCAACACTGGAACACATTTAAACTGTTCCAATAAACATTACTTGGAATGCTTTTTTCCCATTCCAAAAAATTTGGTAGCCCAGAAATAGGCACAAAATAGAGGTGTTCCTAAATTTTTTTGGAACGGATTTCCTCCGTTCCAAAAAGGCTTTTTTGGTGTAGTGGTTGGTGTGCCAATTGACCATACGCGACATGTGATATTATATAATCTCAATTTCTCCAACATGAACATTTTAGTTGGTAAGTAACCCTAGCGTGGTTAGGATGTTTGTGATTTGTTGCATTACGCTTGGGTGAATCTAGATTGGGCCCACGGACAATAATATGGATTCGTACCTAGCATACATGTACATAGGTACGACATATAGGGGGACTGATTATGTAACCATGGCATGAGATTCCAGCTAACAGTAGGGTTAACTAGGCAACTAAAATATGTAAAGCATTGGAAGGGAACGAAATTCTGAGATGTACGTCGGCCACCCCAGACATTCGTGATGGCGTGTTGGGCTGGCCACCACAGATATTGTATATCATCTACTCTATTAGAGTGCAGTATCTGATTACTATGTGCTATGTATTATCTGATCTGTTAGATAAATGGCCTTACAAGTGACCGGTGCCTATTCTTTGTGCTATGAGTTATTATTGGTTCGGCTAGCCCTGCTCGGACATGGCACGATCTGAGGATCCCTATTATATGTATTATTTTACTGGAATAATCCAAACTTCACATAGCAAGCCGTAGGATTGTTTGGCCGATTATTTATCTAAATTTGATTATGATCTGTATCATCTGTTAGTAGTCTAGGGACATTGACTGTCATGGCGCGGTGGTCTAATCCTTGTCCTTGTTTGGTTGTAGGGTTGGGCTATTGTGCTACAATGGGCTATGAAACAAAAGTATGTCATAGAGACCTATAGCTTAACATAAATCAGAGGATATACTCTATCTCGACGTGGTACAAGACTTCTTGTCCTTAATTGGTGTAGGAGTGTTGTATTTGTCTCGATGATGGTGTATACGCCTCCATCATACATTATACATACCTGGGGTTTGCATATTTTCCTTCATTATATTTTTGCCTTCCATACATTTAATGTCACAGTCAATACTATAAATGATTCCCGACAGTGTCGAGGTTTTGTCTTCAAAGGCTCTGCGGTTCCGTTCCCTCAATGCGTGCCAAACTGCCAATAGTAGTCTAAGTCGGGCCTTCCTATATATCATGTCCCTTTGTTTACTAGCACTTTAAGCTTCTCGCAGGCGTCATGCAAACCAACCGGCATCTTGTTGGTAATCGAGACTTGGGATCTATAATGCTGCCACATAGCCTGTGAGAATACATACTTGAAGAATATGTGGTCACGAGTTTCAATCTTCCTACTCCATAGAACGGATACTGTATTAGGGATTTGTTTCCCGAATTTAACTAGCCTCTCCTTCGTGAGAAGTCGATCACGAATAGCTTTATACATACATAACTCCATTTTTGTTGCAGCTCCCTTTATCCACACTGATACCGCCCAAGCAACCTTTGGGTACCTCTGTCGAACTTGATCCTATGCCATCTGTTGATTGAACTTGCCATTCCCGGATCCATTCCATGACCAGTAGTCTGCCTCACCTTTAGTATCTATCGGAATAGCTTCTATATATTCTTTGAACCAATTATTTATATGCCAATCGGTAATGTGTTATCCACCATTTTGTATATATTCACCCAGTCGTCCTACATATCTGATTAGTTCAAACGTTGGCCTTCCTAGCCGTTCAACCAAAGTTGCCTTATGAAGCCATGGGTCCGGCCATAATTTGTTGCCTGCCCATTGCAAATCATCTATGTCGTACATTATTTTAAATGCTCACGTTGCTTCAGTATCATTTTAAAGGTGACTGAGAAATTGTTATTTATATCCCTCCCAAAAATTAGTGCCCACCACATATATATTCATTGTCCATTGCGACCACATTAATCGTCCTTCAATAAATTGCCAGGCGAGCTTAAGTGCATCCACTTCTCGCAATGTTTGTAGGGATTGCAAACATATGCCTCCCTCATCCCTTGCTTTACATAATTCCTTCCATGCTATGGTGTGCATGCCTCCTCTCCAGATGAAGTTGGAGCATAGCTTCTCAATCTTTTGCACTGTAGTCATCGAAATTATGATAGCCTGTAGCCAGTATGCTGCTATCGTCCAAATAGTTGAGCGAATGAGCTTTATATGCCTTCCAAAAGATAGAGTTGTGAATGCCAACCCTCAAGCCTGCGTTGTACATATTGCACAAGACCCGTACAATCAGCATCCCTCCCACACGTAGTCGATAGTGACAACCCGAGGTATCTAATCGGAAGTGCTTCTTTCTCAATACCAAGCATGAGTGACCACTGATCCTAATTTGTGCTGTAGGTGTTAAATAAAACACGTAACTTCTATCTATCGATCCTCAGTCCAGAGACTCTCCCAAACTATTATAGAACCTGTTTCAAGGAAGCCACTCCCCTATTTGTCGGTTCCATGAATATTATTCAATCGCCCGCATAGATGAGGTGGGATACTATATGTGTAACTCGTCTAAAGAGTGGCGTAATCTGTCGTCTGTGAATGGCCATATCCATCATACACGTATAATATTCTATAACCATTGTGAACATATAAGGGGAAAGAGAGTCTCCTTGCCGTAACCCTCTATTGCTCCCAAAATATCCGTACAGTTGGTCGTTGATGAGTACAAAAAAAAGATGGGAGTAGATATACATTCCTTGATTCGATCCACCCACTAGCTATCAAATCCCATGCTGAGCAAAATTTTATATACGAATATCCTATTCACCATGTTGTATGCCTACCTCAAATCTAGTTTGATGCATCCTTTTTTTTTCCTCCTGGTCTGTTAAATTCCCTTACTAGTTCATGAGCAAGCAGACAATTTTTCGTAATTGATCTCCCTTTAATAAAGGTAGTCTAGTTTGGCGAGATAAGTCCCTTTATAATATCCTGCATCCGAGCGCACATTAGCTGAGTAATAATTTTAGAAATAAAGTTGCAGCAAGCAATCGGCCTAAAATTGCCCAGTTCAGTTTCACCCTCCTTCTTCGGTATCAGCGTTAGGAATGTATGATTGATTTCCTTAAGTAGCCTCCCCGTAGTGAAGAAGTCATATATAAACGTCTTGTATGAGCTCTTTAGTTAAATCCCAGTGCTTCTTGAAGAATGTTGCATTGAAACCATCTGGCCCTGGTGATTTATTTGGGCCCGTCATTTTCACTATCTTCTCGATCTCTCCCATGGTAACTAGCCTCCAGCGTACTGCATTACATTCCTCCATGACAATGAGTTTGCATACGATGTCAAGAAATATAGAGATATAGTCTGATTATATAGTTCTTGATAGAACTTGATCGCCTCCTTATGTATTTAAGCTACTCCCATTAGTGTCTTCCCATCTAGATCTATAATAGCTGTAACTTTATTGCCTTGTTGTCTTGCAAGAATGGTGGTATAGAAGAATTTTGAACAACAATCGTCCTTTGTCAGCCACGTAAGTTTTTCTCTTTGTTTTAATTAAATTTTCTCATGTAACTGTAGCCCTCGTACCTCTTCCTGTTAGTGATTCTCCTCGGTTGTAAGATCGGGGTCCATGGGGGATGTCTATAGTATATTCTATATTTTATGCAGTGCCCCTTCTTTCTCCACTAGGCTCACGACAAGTCAGCTTTTGTTCCATTGGCAGATCTCTTTTTTAACTGACTTCAGCTTTTGTGTCGACCAAAATTGTGGGTTGCCATTAACGTAAGCCTCCCAACCTCTTGACACGGCCGCTTGGTAGCCCTCCTTATTAGGACATGAGTTATAGAACCTAAATGGACGTCTGCACTGCCGATTACTAGTAGCCATGTTAATTAGGATTGGGGTATGGTCACTAGTTCCACTATGAAGTCCTTCTGCTCGAACAAGTGGGAATAACTCCATCCATCTATTGTTACATAATGCACGATCCAGCTAGCAGATAACTCCATTGGTTGTCAAAATATTATTCCATGACCATAGGTGACCGTCTCTGGATATGCATCTTAGTCCCAACATGTGTGTTGGTAACGCGGTGTAACCTGAATCAAACTTGGACCATGATGTGCGATATTAGATTGGGCCCATATGCCTTAAAAGAGAATTCCCATATAAGGCCTGAACTAATTACAATTATGTACACCTCATGATCCTACCTCATATCTGACGTGGGACTAAATTACCAACTTAATTGTTACCCTCCTTTGAGGGCTCAACCGAAAATAAGATATAATTCAACAATCTCTACCTTAGCTCATTTCCGCTAGCCGAACAACCTTAGCACACCCCAACTACCTTTGCTCGTTCCCGCTAGTCGAGCATCCTTAGCACACTACGGCTACCTTTGCTCGTTCCCGTTAACCGAATAACCTTAGCATACTCTGGCTACCTTTGTTCGTTCTTACTAACCGAACACCCAGAAGATCCAATATATTGTCATCTCGATCCATTCGACAACAGAACCAAACCTAGCACGCTCATCCACATCACCATTGTGTGCCAACCACAATGTCTTGCTCCACCTTGGACTCGTCAGATCCACCTTTAAAGCTAATTCGTGTAGTTGATGCTCCTACTCCACCTTAAGAAGAGCCTGTATAATCCATGAACGTTCATCACCATCTGTCTCGAACCAATTAGAGCCGCTCAAAGCAGTCCCATAAATTTTAGAGCCCAAATATGGTCAAAGATTTGATTTGATATAATTTGAAAACCTACATTAAATTTAAAATTTGATTAGATTTCAAATTTGTATCAAATATTTAATTTAACCATATTTGGACCATAATTGGTGTTGGGCTATTTTAAGTGGAATATGTTTCTTATTTTAAGGTTTTCTATTTAGGAAATTCTATTATGACCTAAAATAGGATTTCTTATCCTATAAATATAGGAGGAGGGTGGAGGCTCAAAGTAGAGCACAAGTTGGAGATTTGGGGTGCTCGTCCACAGAAAATCTAAGAGAAAGTATGTGCTTTGATCTTAGGACTTTGTCATCCAAGACAGAAGGAAGAAAGATATCTGATCGATGAGTCATCGCCTTCGCTCAGGGAGATTGCTACGGGTTGGTGAGTGATTTCAAAAGAGCCAAAATTATGGATTAAGATTTTAACAAGATGAATCCCCCACAAGTCTGAAAAATAAACCTGCATAGGCCACCACTAAAACCTTGTCAGGCCCCAGAATCAGAATACTGGAGAGAGGGGGCCTGACAAAGCTAGCTAGGTATATTGGAGTACAAAGGTACCCCAAGATACGATCGCGACTATCTATAAGACAAGTATAAGGACTCTAGCATGCCACTGATGACTCCTATGGTCAGACAAATCCTATCTCAATCCAATCAACATAATAAACAATAAAAAAGTAAATCATATATGTGATGGGTAAGGTGTTCCAAACAGATATGCATACATAATCATAAGAGTTGATATAATATAAAGTTACATCAACTGGAATATACATAAGTACATAAATGTACAACTAGCCACGGTCCAGAAAATACATATACGCCATCCCAAGGATGGAGGAAAACAAAGTCCCAAAAGCAAGGACTAACATATGTCCTTGGCTAATACACCACAAAATAAAAGTACAAAAGGAGTGAGAGAATAAGATAACCCACTATCATGTCCCAGAACCAGAATACTGGAGAGCGGGACTGACAAGGCCAGCTAAGTACATTTAGAGCACACCGGTACTCCGCATATACGGTAAATGTGTAAGACATGAGGGGTCACAACTATAATCCAACAGTCAAGACTAGGTCCAACAAGTCCTAATGTCTCAATTACATGAACAACAAAAATAATATCAAGATGTAAGATCAGCTGAGTATAATAGTAAAGCGTCACAAACTATAATATACAGATGATCATGATACTAGTAAACACAAAATGAGTAAACTAGCCAGAGTCTATGTCATACATGATCAACCCTAGGATATGCCAATCATGCAAATGTCCGTAGGCTAACAGATCAATCCAAAACACGAGCTAAACACATGCTCGATGGCTAAACGCCAATAAAAAAAGAATATACAATAGAGCGGGGAAGTAAGGGAACCTACTCAAGCGGTCTGGTGCTCCGGGTGGTCACCATCCTTTGGAAGATACGGAAGATCCTCAGATGCAGCTGCCAGATCTGGCCATACAAAACCAGTAGGGTCAGACCCCAAATATCAAGTACCACAAAGGAAGCTAATCTAGGAAGTTAAACCAGCAATACAACAATACGAAATACTGAGGATAAAGACTGAAAGTACTTAAATAAATGACAAGTGGTGAAAGTAAAGGGGTGATCTCATGTAAAGCCTAGACTAACCATCATCCATCAATCATGGCAATTCATATAAGTACGGCTTGATATTTTAACTAACTAAGGTTATCACAGTTCTTAATTACTAACATTTATAATACAACGCAATGCTAGAGTTCCTTCTGATCGCATGCCCCTGTAGTACGTCCGGGATACCCACTAGCGCACGTTTGAGACTAGGAAAAATCATACAATGAAGTCATGCAAATCCACTCGATAAAGCGATGTACTATCCACTTCTTTGTTGTGAGTAACCGGGACTGCATGCAATCTAGAAAAATTCCTTGCCATGAACTATGTGAGTCTCTAATTGTTTAACCTTAGCATTTTCTTGTATGAATCTGGTGTGCCATTTCGTAGACATGATGTAGATAAAACAAGTTCTAACAGTAATATAGTCCAGTTTCAATATATATTGCACAGAAGAATTCATGTAATCCATGACAACAACCATGCCACATGAAACCAAGTGAAGCCTGGAAAAGGCAAGTGAAGCCATGTCAGACCAGGTGAAGCCAAGTGAAACCAAGTATAACCATGAGAAGCCATGTCAAGTCATGACAAGTCAAGTCCAGTCAATAGTGTCACGTGTAGCCGACAAAGCCGGGTGGAACCAAGTAAAGCCAAGTCAAGTCCAGTCATCTAAAGCCATGTAAGTTCATGTTTTAATAGGTCAAGTCAATCACGTGTACAAACAAAAGCCAGAAAAAACAAAGGAAAACTCAAAAACCAAGAATTCCTAAAGAAAGAACAGGATCAGTATACTGTCGGTACAGTCCAGTACACCGATAGTGTACTGGTCAAAAGATAGAAAAATACAAGTTCTGGATTCCAAAAAATTGGTATACCATCGGTATACTGGAGTATATCATCGGTATGCCGTTCCAAGTAGGCAAGAAAGCTGTTGGAAAATAAAGTTCCACAAATCGGTATGTCGTCTGTATAGCCCAGTGTACCGTCGGTATACCGGCCAAAACAAATATCCTAAAGTGTCGGTAGGATCGGTATACCTTCGGTACACTGTAGTGCACCGTCGGTATGCCGATAAGGTTCACGAAAATATCTAGAAGTCAAAATCGGTCCGTACACTGGAGTATACCGTCGGTATGCCGGTTCCTGACCCTATATAGGCTAAAGTTATAAATGACATCTAGGACCCAAATCAAACCCCAAAAATCACCAAAACCAAGTATAACAAGAAGTCAAGTCTAGGGGTAAGTCCTATATCACAATTTAGACTAAAACTCACGGTCACAACTCCGGTAGCGTCTTCGTTACTGAGTTACCAAAAGGGATGGAGAAGTATTCTACTAGAAATCAAAATTGAGATGGTCAAAAGACTTAAAATCACGAGGAGAACAATTATAGTAAAGCAAGTCTAAGCTAAAAAGTAACAACCAAAGCTCCAGGAAAGAAAAATGACAGAAACTAAAAGAAGTTCACGAAATCGGCAAGGTGTACTTGCCTAAAGCGAGCTTCCATACTAAGTCTTCTAGTCCACCACCTCGAAGGGGTTCAGAAACCACACTCTATGTCTCAAGATCAAGCTCCAAGCTCAATAAAGAAAGAGGGAAGAGAAGAGAGAGAGAAAAGAGAAAAGAAAGAAAATAAGTACTATATATAGGAACCCCAAAAGTGAAACAAATATCTCCAGGATCGGTATACCGTCGGTATATTAGAGTATACCGTCGGTATATCGGTCAGGTAGTAAAGTTTTAATTTTTGAGAATTTCAAGCTGCTCCGAGAACCAAATAAAATGTAATAAATAGCACAGAAAAAAAAATATCCGCATAAATACGAATACTGTGAGACGAGTCTCACACCCACTCGCTCATCCGAGTCGCAATCCTCCGAGTGTGGGCTATCCGAGGAAAGAAAAGGTAGATCCTCCGAGTCTGCTACAAGATCTGACCATGCAAAACCAGTGGGGTCAGACCCCCAAAAGCAAGTACCACAAAGGAAGCCAAAGCTATGAATTAAAACCAGCAATAAAGAACAACAACGGATAGAGCCAAAAATAAATAAATGTGGTTCGAGACTCGTGCGCTACCACTGCACTTGTCTCAAAAATAGAAAGACAATAAGCTAAATAATATGTGACATAAAGTAAACAACTAGTGACATAAGGTAAACAGGGGACAAGTGAGATAAACGTGAACATGTTATCATGTAATGTGCCGGAACAATAGCTAGTAACCTATAGGATATTCCGGGACATGTGAATGTGTATAGTACAAGGGTCAAATATAGCATGTGAGTACAGGATCTAGAATATGGCATAAGCAGTAGACATGTAAAGGAGAAATAGCTGAACATAATGACTATGGAAAATGATAAGTCGGTAAGCGACAAGGGAACTTAAAAACTTCTCGAAATCGGAACTATAACCCTTAAACCAAACAAGGACCGGGTTTATGGATCCTTTTTTGAGAGAACTTAGCCTCTGGCCACCCACCGACAAATATAAAAATAGAAGAAAAGAAAAGACAATACACAAGCATAAACCAAAGAAGCACAACCAAGCATTTCCTACGGTTTGCTATCATTAGCTAACTAGGGTTATCACAATCCTAATCACTAACAAATACAATTTAGGATTTCTATATGGTTACATGCCCTGCAGACTGTCCAAGCTACCCAAATGTCAGACGACAAAAAAGTAAGTAACCATGGATACACCACCCCGTAAGAGAGATGTGCACCAAAAGATAAGTCACACAACGGTGAACCTGCGTAGCTAAGTATAATGCATAACTCAACAGTGAGCTGAAATATGTCCTACTCGACGGCATGCTACAAATCCATAAAAACAAAAAAATATTGTCGGGGCACGGGACTTGCATGCAACCAAGACATCCTCCCCCCAATGCTCTAATGATTTAAGCTAGTTATTAATCATTAACATTTTTATTTAGGATTCCGGGTGTGTCATTCCATAAAATCCATTCTAGACATGTAATTCCCGCAGAGATATGCAAGACAGGACAATGTTGACAGTTAAAAGCACAAGTAAAGACAAGCCACAATAGAACAGGAGTGCGCCACTACGAGCCACTATAAGGCATGTATTGGTCAGGTGTATAATGGGTAGGTGTCCCAAATTATACAAGTTAACAGGTTCGGACAGTTGTATAAAGGGTAAGCTCCCTAAATTTGCAAAAGTCGGTTCTAGGTAGGTGTATAATGGGAGGTGTCCCATACTATACAAGGTAATAGGCCCGGACAGATGTATAAAGGGTAAGCTCCCTAACTATACAAAAGTCGAGTCTAGGTAGGTGTCATAAACTATACAAGGTAACAGGTCCAAAAAGATGTATAAAGGGTAAGCTCCCTAACTTTAAAAAATTTAGGTCTAGGTAGGTGTATAATGGGTAGGTGTCCCAAACTATACATGAAGCCAGGTCTGGGCAGTAAAGCATAAGTAAAAATATGGTGTCAATAAAGGACATATAATGGTGTCGTGTACATAGAGTGTATAAACTCATGTAAAATGTATAAAGAGTGTATAATCATTTTCTACCTATACATGGTCATCTAATCATGCTAAAGTGTCAATATATATTCGAAAAAATAAAAAACGAGCAAAAAAGGATAAAAATAATAAATTTCAGCAAAAACAGCCTAAATCGGATTACCGACAGATTACCTCGAATTATAGACAGATTATCCGATATAAAACAGCAGCTTTGTGGGCCAAAATTCGGATCTTCCATCGGTGATCCGCGGATTACCTTAGGATAATTCGAAACTCCACAACATCCTAGACTTAAAATATTCTAAAACTTGTTTAGGCCATAAAAACTACGTTTTCACTCAAAATTTGGATTCTTAAAAGTCAAAATTGAATAAAATCAAATTCTCCACAACATGAAAGCATTATATTTCACAAATTTTGAGATTTGATATATTAATTCCTTAAAATACTCCAAAAATAGATTTTTTGTGGACCCGAAACATGTTCCAACTTCCACCAAACTCCAAACCAAAAATATACAAGGCTATGGGAGGGTCTCACATAGAAAATGGGACCAAAATACATAATAAAAATAAGTTTATCACTTACGATACCAAGATCATACCCTGTGTCTTATGATTAGATCTAAAAATGGGCATTAGCATAGACATATACAAAATCTACGAAAATAAATCAAGCTAAAAACTAAAGTTGTAGAAAATCATGTGGAAAATATTTTTATCTAATAATATTCAAGAAATAACGACAATAAAGAAATCTCAATTCTAAGGTTCATAGAGTTGACAAGATGTACTTTGCTACAGTCGAGCTTCCAGCATAAACCTTATACTCCACCACCAAAAGGGTTTCAGAAACCATACTCTTAGGCCTCAAGACCAAGCTTCTAGCTCCCGTGAAAAATAGAGAGGTAATAAAGAAGGAGAGAGAAAGGAAAAAGAAAGAGAAATAAAAAGAGAGAGGAGAGGGAAAATGGATGAGTATATATAGAAGTCAAGAATTAATCATGACAGTCGGATCTGCTACGTCAACGATCCAAGTCACGATCCAAATTGATCTCATCCATCCAAAAGAAAATCATATATCCATTGGATAATAGGATGCTTCAGAACTAAGAAACCATTGGATAATAGAGTGAATCGAGCATTATTCACAAAATATCCAAATACTATTCACGAAAAAGTATTTCGGTCATATTTTTCGTCAGATTTTTGCGGATTACCAGCGGATCTTCCAAGTGAAGAAAAAAGTTCCACTTCAAAAAATTACAAGGTTATCCATTCTACACACGGGTCCTAGCACGGGTCTATGGTAATGCCAAAAATCTCTACTGGTCAAGGGGAGTCTCTAACATCAAAAATAAAAATCCAATCACGAAAACACAACAAGCATGATACTCAAAAGTAAAAAATATAGCCTAAGTTAATTTTTCAAGAAAAAATTTTAAATACCAAAAATAAAAATATATAATGAACAATAAATAAATACAAAAATAATCGCAAATCCAGATATGAATACAAATACTGTGAGACGGGTCTCATAAATATACTGTATATGTGCCAAATATATTCTGAAATAACTAAAGCAACCCGAGGTCAAGAAAAAAAAATTAGGATAAACAATTATTATAAATTAGTGGTCAAAAGTAAAATTTTGGTACTGGACCATCTTCTTCGAGGAATTAGATGTAAGGACAATCTATGCAGACATGGATGGAATATAAAATGGTTCTAATCAAATGAATTTCTATAAGAAATAGGGTCATATAAAGGGAAACTGTAAAAAACTTTCATGGATGGTATTTAAAGTACAGTTTATTAAACAATCCTTATGATAGGAAGAAAAAGAAATGTGGTCAGACTTTCTTGTTGAGCACAGTTAGAGCATAAAAAGTAGTATCAGGTACCATACTTGTTTTATCCTATTCAGCAATCATCTTCTTTAAATTTTGGAGATACATATTCTTTCAAATGTGATACATTTATATGTCTGACTAAGATTTAAACATCCTACCATTATCTGAGAAATTGAGGATGATATAGTGGATATATAAAGGAATGTTCAATCAGTCTAAGAGATGAAACATTTTGACTAAGATTATTGGTGTTTTCATCGAACAATTATGTAGTCATCGGAATGTATTGGTTAACTCTAAATAATTATGTAGTAAACATGGATCGAGGATTAAGAATTGTTACATTTCAATCTTAAAGAAAGAAACCAGTAAACTTATTTGAGGTCAGAAGAAATTTGAAAAAAGAAGATATAAGAACTTGATTTGCCAATTCATGAGATATTTTGAGGCTTAGAAGCATATCTGAATCTTATCTTACTTTTATTCTTGATGAATTCATTCACTCTTGATCTTTGAAAATTTGGATTCCTTGAATTATTTTCAATTCTCTCATCTTAACTTAATTCTTTAACTTATTACTTTATCCAATTTTGGATATTATTATATAATTCCGTACACCAAATAAGGTAGTTTTGTTGAATATTTTTCCTAGTAGAAACATTTGGAAGTTTTAAAATTTTCTTTTAATATCCATGTTTATATTAATTCAATTGCTGAAATATTTGGATTTCCTATGAAAGATTATCTATTTTGAAATGTGTCAATGACCTGATAATCTGATAACCGATCTAGCGATGCAGTAATTGCAGCCAATAAACTGGGTTGTGAAACAAGAAATTATTGCACCTATCCGGACTAGATTGTAACTATCCAGACTAGTAAGGCAGTGACTACTTGTAGAACGATTCAGGGTTTAAAAAGATTAAGGGGATCAAGGTCATATTTTATATGAACGATTCTTAATACTTGAGATTAAAACTGAGTTTTTTTCAAAGTTATTTTCATAAATTAGTTGGGGGTAAGATTTCAAAATATGGAGTTTAATTTATGTTTTGTAAATTAAAATAATTAATTTTCTGAGAACTTTATTCATAATTTGCTTTCATTCATCATATAGATATTCATGGCAGGGTAGCAAAAGTTGTAGTCATGTGATCTTAATTGCAAAATGATATATTGTTTGCAGTCACTCAATAGAATGGCGACACAGCAATTTATTATAATGAATTTACATGATAATGGAAAGGGATATGATTATATTTTTTCTACTGGATTGAGACATTTATGTTTTCTAAAGTTTTAAAGCTCTGAAGATTTGAAAACCCTTTTTGTATATAAGAGTTCTCTTGGTTGCTTAAAATTTTCTTAGACAAGTTTTGAACTATTTTACAGAAAATTATTTTATTTCTCAAAAGTGGGTAGAACATTTAGTTTGTTATTTATGTCAATAATTTTACAAACCTCACCTTTTATTTTAGATTTTGATGACAGAATTTTTCTAAGGTGGGTAGAGTGTCATATTTGCTCTCTAAAGTTTCTTTTTGATATTAGTGCCATAGTTGTATTTTAAATTTTATTATTATTATTATTATTATTATTTATATTAAAATACAAGTTTGACAAGAAAATAGTTTTACGAGAAATTTTTATTATTTTAATAATATAATTTCTTGGATTTTCAAAATTTTTATATAATATTATTATTTATTTTATGAAAGTCTTTTATGTTTTGATTTGAAGTATTATTTATGTGCCTTATCATTTATGGATTAGAAATTTAATTAGTGTGAAGGATTGAGTTTAATTAGGAGATGAATTGGTTTAATCAAAACCCTAATTAACTTTACATAGAAAATGACCTAAACGCTCATTTAGCAACTTAACTTAGCTTCTTTAAGAAGCCAGCTCCTTCCCATATGTGGTCGGCCAATAGGGTTAAGAGGTTTCATTTGGTTTGGCTTTTACTTCTAAATATCTAGTAATGATAAGAAGGGTTATAGTTTAAATATATAAGGATTTAGTTTTATATAAAGACTAAGTTTTCACTCTTTATATAACCCTTAACTCCTTTCACTTCTTACCTTTCACCAAACAAACCCTCCTACCTCTTCTAAACCCTCTTTTCATCTCTTCATGAATTTCTAAACCCTAGAAGACTAAGATAAGTCCTTCACTTTACACAATTCTTATTTTGTGTATTTTTCATATTGTTCATGTTTAAATTCTATTATTCAAAATAAAGTTTATATTTTAGATAATATTAAGATTAATATATGTTGTTTATAACATGATTCTAGGAATTATTTATGAATGTGACGCACCTATACGAGGAATGGACATGAAATAGAATTAGAAATATATATGTTGAATTCGTTTCCACTGCGTAATATTTTTCAGAGTTGGTTTTGATCTAGTAAACCTGGTTAAAATCAGAATATGTCTAAACAAGAATCGTTGAAAATTCGATAAGCTTTTTAACCATATATGATATTATAGTATTAGGAGTTATCGGCCGTACAACAGAGGTGTAGATTTCTGGAATTTAAATCTGGAATCCATTATACAGTTTTCTTATAGGGTATATTTGACCCATTAAACTTTGTCAAAACCAAAATATGTCTAAACGAGAATCATTAGAATTTTGATATCTTTTCAATCATATATGATATGATGGTATTTGGATTTATATGGTAGGAGTTATTGGCCGTGCAACAGCAAAGTGGAATTCTAAAATTTAAATCTGAAACATTATACACATTATTTTGTAGGGCAGTTTTGATCTATTAAACTTTATCAAAATTCGATTATGTCTAAACAGAAAATATAGAGGATTCGATAAGCTCTCCAACCATATATTACTTGATAGTATTTGGATGGATATGATAGAAGTTATTGGACGTGTACCGCAGAAGTTGAAATCTAGAATGCATTATTGGAATCCAGTGCGCAGTATTTTTTTCGAGCAAGTTTTGATCTAATAAACATCGTTAAAATTAAAATATTTCCATTAAGGATATCTCGAGGATTCGATAAGCTTTCCGAATATATATAATATGATGGTATTTCGATTATATAATAGGTGCTATAATTTATGCAACATTAGGGTTACATGCTGAAATTTAGTATTAAATTCTAGAGTTGCTTACATATGTTTGATAGATATCAAAATTCATAATATAGGCAGGTATGTATATTATAATTTTATTGATGTTTGAATAATTAAAATAATTTATTCTGGCAAGTTATAAACACTTTGCAAACCTTATTGTGATATGATAGTGCTACTGGTTCAAGTGCTAATCTGTATATAAGTTCAGTTTTATTTTCATATACTTATAACTTGTGTGTTCTTCTTGTAAGAAGCATAATCGAGCAAATTTAATGTTATGGCTAAGTAGCCAAGGTAAGAAGATATTCATTCTTCTTAATACTTAGGTCTTTATTGTTGAATATAACTCCGAGTATCCGGTGTTGAGTTGTTCCACTGAAGGGGCTTTGACTCAAAAAAATTCTACGGAGAATTGCTCTGGGTGGAATTATATTATTGTGTTTGGTGCTCAAAATACAATGGAGAGTCCGCTGAAAATCTCAAGAATTTCTGGAGATGACTCAATTTTGAATCAAACACATTTATATCGTACTAAACCCTAACCTAGATTTTTGTATCTACTAGAGACAGGCTCTTGATAACTCTAAATATGTTAGGCTTCGATATGTCTAAGTTTGAAACCGTAGGATACATAAACCTGACATGCAAGTGTAACAATAATTAAATTCAGTTGTTATGTCTTATTTCAGTAAATAGATTTTCATGGTGAGTTGTATACTCATATTACATGAAGCTTGCTATCTGAAGTAAAGACTCATATTTGTCATACTTCATCTATTAGAATATCATGTTAAGAAATAATCTTGTAATACATGGTATTTGATATGTATAGAGATACTTACATGTGTAGTGCCTCAAATTCCGATCCGACCGGAATGCGCACTATATAATTGGGCTTGTGGTTAGTCCGTCTGAGTCGTATTTTAGATCTTCGACATCTTCTTGCCACAGATGAAATATGATGATCCTTTCCAACTCATGGAAAGGCCTCTATTGAAACAAGTCTAATAGTTTTCGTGTTTTGGTTGCTTGGTTTTCTTGATTGCCGCTTTGGGATTTTGATTTGGTGTTGCTTTCGATTTTCTTGGTTTTCGCTGCTGGTTTTATTGTTTGGAGCTTTGATTCTTGGGGAGTTCGACAAAGAAGGATAGGCAAGGATTCTAACTCAGTGCTCGTGCTGTTTCAGGTCCGCGTAACTGACGCTTGATCGTCGCTAGGCGGGATTCCTTGTTTCAGCATCTTTTCCCTTAACCAGTGAGTGGTTTGGACCCTTCTTTCCTACTTTTTCACACCCACATCTCTAATGTTTCAAACGTTCACTCGATGATGCCCGATTGGACGCCTAGGAAATCCTTAGCCACAATCCATGCCAGCCACTAAGAAAGAAACATAGAAATTGTAGACTAGTTTTACTATATGCTTGTACACCTTATAATTTGAGTTTGTTTGTAAAAGTAAATTGGTTGTTGGTTGCGGCCTGGTGCCTCGGATAGAGTTTGGACCTATGGGATACCAAAATTAGAACACCGCTTGATAAAATATGAACTGTTGCATAAGATATATATTGCTGCTTTATTTTTTTTGTTTATTTTGATGCATTGTATGATATATGAATTGTTCATGCATTCGCATGGTCTGGGACAACTTGTGCATAAGGTTTGGCATTTCCTCGAAACGATATTCTGGGGCACTGGAACCGTATTGATCCGGAGGTAAATATTTGATCATGCTAGTCGCGATGCATTACGGGACCTCCAGCAGGGCTTGCTACCCAGGCTGATAGGGCACACCGCAATGCTTGGAATAAGTCCATAAGGTGTCGATCACACCAATGACCGCATAGAATAGAACACATGCTAATTTATTATCTTATGCAGATGGTAAGTATACTTGTGTTTCATTGCAGGGAAGGCGTGCATCGGTTGAGTAAGCAACCGATATACTTATTGGATTTTATGTTATTTTTATTCCTATCAAAACATGCAACTGATATGAATTGAATTCACTTGCTTCTTTATAGAAAGATCATCTTAATGCATGCTCGCCCCTAATAAGCTAGTGTCGATTTAGTCGAGTGGGTTCATCCCGCTCACGAGTACAAGTTGAGTACTGACCCACGTTGTGGGCAACTATTTCAGGCACTCAGGCGGTGCAACGCTAGTGGATAGACGAGGAGGCGTTAGGAGCACCTCTATTTTTAAGTATAGTTGGAGTCAATTCATTTTGGAGGGTTGGACTTTCAATCTGTACAAGGGCATAATGTATGAACGACGTGGACTATCTGATGGAGCGCGCCCTGCCTTTTGAGTTATCTTTTGTAATGCAAATCAAGTAGCCGAGAGGCGCATCAAATGTAACTCTATGTAAATTACTCTGAATTATCAATGAAAATCATGTTTCTTCCTGCACTTGTGTTCAAATATCTATGAATGTGTTTTCTAAATTGTGTTTCAAAATGGGTTCCTATCACTACACGTTCTTGCCTTGTGAGAGCGTAACTCCAGGCTCGCATGGCATCACGTCCAGCGAGGACGATTGGTTCCGTAAGGGATCCAGCGAGGACGATTGACCCTTTCAGGATCGGGGCGTGACAATATATGTGTATTCCAATGGATGAAAACTTGTTTGCTGGTTTATATTCTCGTATTCTTGTAATATCTATGAATACACAGATCGAGATACATATTTGAGCCAGGAAAGAAAGTTCTATATAAGATAATAAATTGATTGTGATTGTGAGATAGAGCATTGGGTGGGGGAGAACAGTTCTGGATCACACCGTATTAAATCTGGCTTTATATATATATATATATATATATATATATATATATATATATATATATATATATATATATATATATATATATATATATATATATATATATATATATATATATATCAAGAGAGAGAGAGAGAGAGACCTTCTCCTATGGGAATAACTTACGGGAAAAACTTAAGGGATCAGAAAACATACGTATGATTCTATTCTAAATTACTTTTTCTTTAAAAATAATAATTTAATCTCCATTTTTAATAACAAACTTATCTCTATCTTTAAAAATAAGTCTTACATATCTATTTAATTTTTAAAATAGAGATAGAATTTTTTTTATTTTTTTTAAAGATAGAGATTTATTTTTTATTTATTAAATTGAAAAAAAAATTTAATCTAAAAATTAATTTATCTTCAAAAATAAATATACCTTCAAAAATATATTGAAAATTTAAATTTAAATATAAATTTAAAATTTATTTTTTGTTTTAATTTTTTTATTTTTAGATTTAAATTTAATTTTAGATTTAAATTTAAATCAAAATAAATTTTAATTTAATTTGAGTTTTAGTTTTAGTTTTAATTTTGATTTTAATTTTAATATTAATTTTAATTTTAATTTTAGTTTTAGTTTTAATTTTAATTTTAGTTTTAATTTTAATTTTAATTTCAATTTTAATTTGAATTTTAATTTCAATTTCAATTTCAATTTATTCTTATTTTTATTTTTATTTTTAATTTAATTTTAACAGTAATTTTAATATTCTTTTAATGATAATTTTTTAGTGATGTTAACGTTAATATAAAATTTAATGTTATTTAAAATTTTAATTTTAGTTTTAATATTAATTTTAAATTTAATGTTATTATTAATTTTAAATTTAATGTTATTATTAATTTTAATTTTAGTATTAATTTTATTTTTAACGTTAATTTTTAATGTGAATTTTAATTTTTGAATTAAGTTTAGTTTTAATGTTATTACTAATATTCATGTAAATTTAAATATTAATTTTATTGTAATTTAATATAATGTTAATTTTATTTTTAAAATTAACAATTACCTTAAAATTAATATTAAATTTAAATTTAAACATTAAAATTAACACTAATATCAAAATTAATATTAGAATTAATTTTAATATTAACATTAAAAAATTAACATTAATATTAATATTAATATTAACATTAAAACTAAAATTAAACTAAAATTAAAATTAAAATTAAAATTAAAATTAAAATTAAAATTAAAATTAAAATTAAAATTAAAATTAAAATTAAAATTAAAATTAAAATTAAAATTAAAATTAAAATTAAAATTAAAATTAAAATTAAAATTAATATTTATATTTATATTTATATTTATATTTATATTTATATTTATATTTATATTTATATTTATATTTATATTTATATTATCTTTATTTTATATTTATATTTAATATTAATATTAATATTAAGGTAGATTTTTTTTAATATAGAGAGATTTATTTTTTTAAAAGGAGAGATTTAAAATTTTAAGATAGAGATAGATTTGTTTTTTTAAAGGGAGATTTTAAATTTTTTTTAGATGGAGAGAAATTTGAAAGAGAAACCTATGTATGAGTTTTTTTTGCGGAAGAGATTTTTTTGTTTCTGTGAGAGAGATTTTATTTTGGTTTAAATATCCCGTAAGTTGTTCCCGTAAATTATTCTCGTATAGGAAGCTGCATGCATATATATATATATATATATATATATATATATATATATATATATATGAGGAGGGATCAGCATGCCCTCCTATTTTGCATCCCCATACATCTCCATGTTTACAATCGGTGTATCTTTTTTAAGTCATCTAATCTTAGCCATTGATTCGAACCATTCAAATCAATGGTTAAGATTAAATGACTTAAACAAGATCCAACGGTTGATAACATGGAGATGCTTGGGGATACAAAAAATTGGGGATGTTGATCCCTCATATATATATATATATATATATATATATATATATATATATATATATATATATATAAACTTATAAGTACCTGTAATTTCTTCACAAGGCCTTACGAGGAATGGGTGTATGCATCACCAACCTGACCTATGCTAGTGAATCTGTGGTTATTCTATTTATATAATATAGCTCCTTGCGAGGAGTGTGGCCAGACTATGAAGTACCATGTCTGTCACGCCCCAGTCCCAAAATGACGAGGGACTAGAGAAGCGTGGCAATGGCCAGCAGCATGCACCGATGGACAAACCCAATTTAATGGATCCATCGGGCATACTTAAGCTGTATATAAGGTCTATAACAATAATTCAGAACTAATCTCATCCACAGAAAAGAATATAAATCAACAGCAATAAAGAAAGTAATTTAAACATCCAGTCTCAGCAAAGTATTCGGGGAACACCCCGATATAAGTCTGGTACAATGATCTCATAAACAGAAATTAAAGAGTTTAATTAAACATGAAATAACGACTGAGCATGGCGAAGCAATGGTTCAGGAGAAGTCCTCAGCGATCACCTCGTCTTCAGCTACGGGTACTGTTCCGTGAAGAGCACCTGTTCCGTAGACTTCTGGATAAACCTCGTCTGCAAATCCTGGGGACATAATCCGGATCCAGGTCCTCAGAGGACATAGCAAGGTACAAGAAAACACAAGCCAAAATAAATGCAGTAAAGCAGTTAATGAAACAATAGGGTCAACTATATAACCATCTATGTGAAATGCAAGTTGAGAGCATCACTAAACTTAGGCTGATACCACTACAAGCTCTGTGTCTGGGAGCCGGTAGCAGCTATACTATGAATTTTACTATGTGTTTACTATGAATTTATATATATAATCAGCCTGTAGCCTGTGTGTCTCTCCCCACCCAATGTAATCATACATATCATGTCCACGATGCCTCATGTCCACGTCACGTACGATCATATCTAATGCAGTAAGTCATACCATATCTATGAACATAATGTCTAGGAATGTAATGTCTAAGTCATAAATCCTGGAACCTACACAGAATCACCTTGAATATTTCAGGAAGATTCTGTCTCATGCTCTGTGTCAGGTGTCCTGGGTAATAAGTACTTGTTAGGGCAAGTACAAGAATATAAATGTCACGATTTCCATCTCTAAATGACATTGCCCAACCCCGCGTACGGTGTTGGCACCCGACTATGATCGGACGCTAAGCAAGTCACACGGCCCTAGGGTTGAGCAAGTACAATAATCACAGGAAAATAAATCAAGAGAAATGAATCATTAAACTGCTTTTATGGCAAGGTACACTTGCCTGAGTTTCCTATTCCAATTGTAGCTCGAGCTTCGGCTGTATTTCCAAGCAGTACTCCGGTTGCTGAAATAGACATCACCAACAGATCCAGAAAATATTAATCAGCTAGGATCGCCTGTCCTTGAGTCCAATTTGGAGACAAGGGCAAAAACGTCATTTTCGGGTCAAGGCGGGGTCCAAATGTGGGCCGCTTTGCACCGAAAAACGAGTCAGGGTCAAAGGTCTCAAAAACAGTCCAACTTAGTGTCAACAGGTCAGGAACGATGATACGAACCCAACGGAACTTCCAGAATTGGATTCCGATGAGCCGTTCTCAAAATCGCCCGTCGGGTGGAGCCTGTGGGGCCCACGACACACGATTTTGTCAACGTTCTCAGAATCGAACCAAACTTGACCCACAGGACCAGCGTATTGCTACGAGTCCGATGGCGCAAGTTTCGTTTCGATCTGACTTGTGTACACTAAGTTACAGCGAGAAACAGAAAGTACGGATACGGGGCGGTGTCCGCGGATACTCACTGATTCCGGTGTGCACGCACATCCGAATCAGCTTCTGCGAAAGCCCGCACGTCCGTATCAACGACACGTACGTATCTGTGAAGACCGCACGCGACCAAGTCGTCCCGTTTGGCGGGGCGTACTCGATTCCGGGGTGAAACAGGGTCTGGGTTTTCCTGTTTTTGGATCGCGGTGTGCGATCACCACAGGACGCGATGCCCCGAGCGGTTTGTCCGGGCACCGAGAGGGTCAAACAGGCTACGCGTTACAATTTACGGAATTGAATTCCGAGCTACGAGTCAAAAGTTATGATTACCTGAAGTGGTCCGAGAAACCGAGTTCAAAATCGTGTCCTCGTGTCCTGACACTGTGTCCGACACAAGATTTAGAAATTAGGGTTTACTGTGCGTGTCCGCGGCTAGGCTCCTGTGTCCGACCAGTGTCCTCTGGTCACTGGGTGTAGCCGGAGTCGGCTGACTGGGCTCGGCGAGGCTGACTGCTGCGGGGGAGACTCTGCAGGGTGGCGCTCAGGCGGAGCGGCTCGACTCGGGGTGGCGTCGCCGGCGGAGGGGACGGCTAGGGTTGCTGGAGGCGAGGAAGGGAGGTGCTGGGCGAGGCGGTTCTGGGGTCGACGGGGCCAAGTCGACGAGAGAACCGGAGGCGGATGGAGGAGGCGGCTCTGGGTGGAGGATAACCGGAGTAGGCGATTCTTCGCCGGAGAAGAAAGGGGGAAGGGAAGTCCTAGTCGGCCGGAGCTAGGGTTATATAGAGGGGATAGGGAGGGGATCAGTCGGCGGTTCAAGGGAAGAGGAAGGGGAGGCGGCTGGTGGCGTTGCGGAGCGGGGAGGCCGAGCGGCGGGAAGGCGGAGGGTCGCCGGCGCCGGAAACGGCCGGAGAGTTCAGGGGTCGGGGCTGCAGGCGTTTGGGGAGAGAGAGAGATTCGGGTTCGGGTATCGGGCGGCTACGGGTTCGGGTCTGTCGGACCCGACCCGACCCGGTGGGCAGCGGGCTGGGCTAGGTTAGTGGGCTGGGCCGGGCTAATGGGTTTGGGCCGGATTAAAAGATAATTAAAACAAAATAATTAATTAACAATTAATAATAATAGTTTTATTTTTAGGGCTTTTTAAAATTCATCCGGGGTCCAATAAATTCCCGGAAAAATACCCTATGTCTAGATTTTCATTTTACACCATAAAATATTATTTTCATAATATTTTAATACCATTTAATAACATAAAAAAATTCTTTAAAAAATTTAAAGAACCTGATTTTAATTACAGAAAAATCCTAAATAATTCCAGAAAATTCCAGATAAATTGTAAAAATTCAAATTTAAAATTCTCTTGAAAATCAGGGGGATTACATTATACCCCCCTTAAGAGGATTGCGTCCTCGCAATCAAAGATTAACCGGTCAACAGAGATGACACGGTTGCAAAATTTATTTAAATCAGAAAAATCAAGATTGAGAGTGACACCTAGGAAAAATTATTTTCCCCTAGCATTAAAAGTTATGCAATTTCCCAAATGTGGGAAATCTAGAAAATTACAGTTTTAGAAAACCAGGTTATTTTCAAAACTTATCAGATTAACACTTATGAAACATTCTGAATTATTGGCAAGTTCAGAATCACTAGGTCAACACTAAGTTATCAATTATTAACAGGTTAAAATTATTAGGTTAAGTTATTAGGTCAAGTCTGGGGTCACGAACCAGCAGGCACGAACTACAGAAATGCTAGAAACGAAACAACTATAAAGACTTACTCGCATTAACAACTCCTTGGTTCTGCGCGTCTCCCACAGTCATTGCGAAAACTTGGCCGCGTCCTGGTGGATTTCTCTGCTGCTGCTGCTGGGCTTGTTGGAAGAGTGCTGCCTGCGGTGCCAAGGGTGGCCTTGGTTGATACTCTCCTGGTGCTGGTAGAGCTTGTTGGTTTGCTCTTGGTACTCCTCCTCGATGATAAGGACAATTCTTGGCTAAATGTTGATTGGTTCCACAAATTAAGCATAATCCCAGCTTGCGTCTGCAGTCCTTCTCTAAATGGCCTATCTTGCCACAGTAATAACAAGTAGGAAGAGTCAGGGCTTTGGATGCAGATCCCTGTGGTGCTTGTTACAGATGAGGTTTCTTGGCAGCTTCTCCATTGTTTGCTCTGGCTGGTACTGATGTGGAAGGCCTCTTCAAACTGGTTTCTCTCCTGGTGACGCGCTCCATGCGTCGAGCTGCAGCAAGGACGTCCGTGTATGAAGTGGGTGCGACAGATCCAATCAGTTTCTGTAGCTCGATGTTGAGTCCGTCGAAAAACTTTTCGGCCTTCTCTTCTTCTGTAGGGATCAAGGTAGGAGCGAAGCGACTCAGACGAATGAACTCGGCGTTGTACTCTTCCACCGTCATAGCATCCTGAGTGAGGCGATTGAACTTGTCCCGAAGTTCAGATCGAGCGATAGCCGGTATGTACATCTCCTGGAAGAGTCTGGAGAACTCTTCCCAAGTAACTCGGTCTGGTCCGAGCCTGGTCTCTTCGGATAGCCACCAGTGATGAGCATTGTCCGTCAATTGCATTCTTACGGCGGTCATCCAACGTTCTTGTGGAAGCTCAGCTGCTTCTAATTGATGCCGAATGTTGGTGAGCCATTCATGCACTTCTGTTGGTCCCTCCTTGCCAGAGAATGTACGGGGCTTCAGTTGTCGGAAGTCTGTGATAGAGCCTGTTGGTTGCCGTCTAGCTGGTAGGTTGGCCTGCTCCAGTGCATTTACTAGACTGTTCCTCAAGTACTCAGCTTCGCGACGTTGGGATTCAGTTTGGACTTGTTGCTGAGCTTGCATCATTGCGAAGAACATCTGGAACATCTGTTGTCCGTCCATTGCTTGGCCTGGTGGGAAGACAGGCATCTGCGGAGGAAACTGGGGTGGAGGTGGAATATCATCACGCCGAAATCTAGAAGATTGCGGATCTGCTTGGCTGCTTCGGTGAGTAGAGGGATCTCCACTCAGTAGCGTCACTTCATCTTCTCCATAAGTGACTTCAGCACCTACTGGTGTTCTTGCTGGAGTTCCGTCGTTTTCTCGTGGATCCATTACTCTGCATCAAAATAAACTATAAGAGGCGCACAGGATTCAAGGCAAGATGCAAGTTAATATTAGTTCGAATACGATACAGATATCAAAAACGATACAAGCAAGTGGATGAGATTCTAAAAACTTATCCTATTCTTATTGCAGGCCTGTTCGGTCCCTAAGTTGAAACCGAACAATTTTAGTCGCTGACCTGCATGGGCCACCACAAAAACCATGTCACGCCCCAGTCCCAAAATGACGAGGGACTAGAGAAGCGTGGCAATGGCCAGCAGCATGCACCGATGGACAAACCCAATTTAATGGATCCATCGGGCATACTTAAGCTGTATATAAGGTCTATAACAATAATTCAGAACTAATCTCATCCACAGAAAAGAATATAAATCAACAGCAATAAAGAAAGTAATTTAAACATCCAGTCTCAGCAAAGTATTCGGGGAACACCCCGATATAAGTCTGGTACAATGATCTCATAAACAGAAATTAAAGAGTTTAATTAAACATGAAATAACGACTGAGCATGGCGAAGCAATGGTTCAGGAGAAGTCCTCAGCGATCACCTCGTCTTCAGCTACGGGTACTGTTCCGTGAAGAGCACCTGTTCCGTAGACTTCTGGATAAACCTCGTCTGCAAATCCTGGGGACATAATCCGGATCCAGGTCCTCAGAGGACATAGCAAGGTACAAGAAAACACAAGCCAAAATAAATGCAGTAAAGCAGTTAATGAAACAATAGGGTCAACTATATAACCATCTATGTGAAATGCAAGTTGAGAGCATCACTAAACTTAGGCTGATACCACTACAAGCTCTGTGTCTGGGAGCCGGTAGCAGCTATACTATGAATTTTACTATGTGTTTACTATGAATTTATATATATAATCAGCCTGTAGCCTGTGTGTCTCTCCCCACCCAATGTAATCATACATATCATGTCCACGATGCCTCATGTCCACGTCACGTACGATCATATCTAATGCAGTAAGTCATACCATATCTATGAACATAATGTCTAGGAATGTAATGTCTAAGTCATAAATCCTGGAACCTATACAGAATCACCTTGAATATTTCAGGAAGATTCTGTCTCATGCTCTGTGTCAGGTGTCCTGGGTAATAAGTACTTGTTAGGGCAAGTACAAGAATATAAATGTCACGATTTCCATCTCTAAATGACATTGCCCAACCCCGCGTACGGTGTTGGCACCCGACTATGATCGGACGCTAAGCAAGTCACACGGCCCTAGGGTTGAGCAAGTACAATAATCACAGGAAAATAAATCAAGAGAAATGAATCATTAAACTGCTTTTATGGCAAGGTACACTTGCCTGAGTTTCCTATTCCAATTGTAGCTCGAGCTTCGGCTGTATTTCCAAGCAGTACTCCGGTTGCTGAAATAGACATCACCAACAGATCCAGAAAATATTAATCAGCTAGGATCGCCTGTCCTTGAGTCCAATTTGGAGACAAGGGCAAAAACGTCATTTTCGGGTCAAGGCGGGGTCCAAATGTGGGCCGCTTTGCACCGAAAAACGAGTCAGGGTCAAAGGTCTCAAAAACAGTCCAACTTAGTGTCAACAGGTCAGGAACGATGATACGAACCCAACGGAACTTCCAGAATTGGATTCCGATGAGCCGTTCTCAAAATCGCCCGTCGGGTGGAGCCTGTGGGGCCCACGACACACGATTTTGTCAACGTTCTCAGAATCGAACCAAACTTGACCCACAGGACCAGCGTATTGCTACGAGTCCGATGGCGCAAGTTTCGTTTCGATCTGACTTGTGTACACTAAGTTACAGCGAGAAACAGAAAGTACGGATACGGGGCGGTGTCCGCGGATACTCACTGATTCCGGTGTGCACGCACATCCGAATCAGCTTCTGCGAAAGCCCGCACGTCCGTATCAACGACACGTACGTATCTGTGAAGACCGCACGCGACCAAGTCGTCCCGTTTGGCGGGGCGTACTCGATTCCGGGGTGAAACAGGGTCTGGGTTTTCCTGTTTTTGGATCGCGGTGTGCGATCACCACAGGACGCGATGCCCCGAGCGGTTTGTCCGGGCACCGAGAGGGTCAAACAGGCTACGCGTTACAATTTACGGAATTGAATTCCGAGCTACGAGTCAAAAGTTATGATTACCTGAAGTGGTCCGAGAAACCGAGTTCAAAATCGTGTCCTCGTGTCCTGACACTGTGTCCGACACAAGATTTAGAAATTAGGGTTTACTGTGCGTGTCCGCGGCTAGGCTCCTGTGTCCGACCAGTGTCCTCTGGTCACTGGGTGTAGCCGGAGTCGGCTGACTGGGCTCGGCGAGGCTGACTGCTGCGGGGGAGACTCTGCAGGGTGGCGCTCAGGCGGAGCGGCTCGACTCGGGGTGGCGTCGCCGGCGGAGGGGACGGCTAGGGTTGCTGGAGGCGAGGAAGGGAGGTGCTGGGCGAGGCGGTTCTGGGGTCGACGGGGCCAAGTCGACGAGAGAACCGGAGGCGGATGGAGGAGGCGGCTCTGGGTGGAGGATAACCGGAGTAGGCGATTCTTCGCCGGAGAAGAAAGGGGGAAGGGAAGTCCTAGTCGGCCGGAGCTAGGGTTATATAGAGGGGATAGGGAGGGGATCAGTCGGCGGTTCAAGGGAAGAGGAAGGGGAGGCGGCTGGTGGCGTTGCGGAGCGGGGAGGCCGAGCGGCGGGAAGGCGGAGGGTCGCCGGCGCCGGAAACGGCCGGAGAGTTCAGGGGTCGGGGCTGCAGGCGTTTGGGGAGAGAGAGAGATTCGGGTTCGGGTATCGGGCGGCTACGGGTTCGGGTCTGTCGGACCCGACCCGACCCGGTGGGCAGCGGGCTGGGCTAGGTTAGTGGGCTGGGCCGGGCTAATGGGTTTGGGCCGGATTAAAAGATAATTAAAACAAAATAATTAATTAACAATTAATAATAATAGTTTTATTTTTAGGGCTTTTTAAAATTCATCCGGGGTCCAATAAATTCCCGGAAAAATACCCTATGTCTAGATTTTCATTTTACACCATAAAATATTATTTTCATAATATTTTAATACCATTTAATAACATAAAAAAAATTCTTTAAAAAATTTAAAGAACCTGATTTTAATTACAGAAAAATCCTAAATAATTCCAGAAAATTCCAGATAAATTGTAAAAATTCAAATTTAAAATTCTCTTGAAAATCAGGGGGATTACAATGTCTACCTATAATATCGCTTCCTGTGAGGAGTGAGCCAGACTATTAAGTACCGTGCCTACCTATCATAACCCGATCCCTGGTAACGGGATTATTGTCCAAAAAATAGTATGCGGTCCAGAGAATGTTCTCCAAATTGCATCATCATATAGGAAAAATTGTATTGTGATTGTAGTAGTGACTATTAGGCAATGAATGTGTTTAAAAACTTTTAAATTACTAAAATAAGAATTCACAATATTGTCATAATCCAAGTTAAGTCATATTCTAGGTTAACACTACAAGACTTCCTTATGATAAATCATATCATCTTCCTATTTGAGTATCATATTATGATTTTTCAATCATATAACTGTTTTACTTCATTTATTTTATCGTTCTTGAATTGAGGACTTACATGTCTTTGATGACCTAATTTTTGTTCACTAGATGGAGGCGTGGTTGAGGAAGAGATACTTTCGATATATATTATGGAAGAACTAGATGAATAACACATGTAGAGGGTATATTATTAGTTTATTTTGTATAGTTGTGTCGTTTCTCGTATGTATTATCCTTGAGATAGAAAATTAGACTTGTGAGATGTAAAGGTTGATGAGTGATATTTATGGATGTAAATTATTGTCAATTTTAATTATGGTTTAAGTTTGCCCGTACTTTTATCTTAGAACTTTACATGCGATAATCGCGATATAGATACAGGTATATTTGTTTGGCGCGTAGCCTGGGATGTTAGTTATGTATTCGGCTCGTCGTATTCCAGGAACGGGACGTAACAAATACATATCACTGAACTACATGAACCATTAAAATCATAATGAGAAGCGCTACAAATAATTTTGTACTTGAAAATCCAGTATAGAAAAACCACCAAGAAATGCAAATAAGAAGAATATTAACTTGGACACACTACACATATTTATATTGTTAAACATGTCACATATTCCCAGTTGATACACACAACATATCCATATTTCCCCAAAATTCTACTAATACTTATCAAATGGAAATTATTACCAACATTCCTCTGTATGGATATTGTCTGGGAACAACGCACATAGTATTTATATAGAGTCGGATTCAGGTTCATCCTATGGATTAAAATTTCTAATAAAAATTACACACCTCTAATCAATCAGTATTAAGCTAGATCAGAATCTGTCATGCCCCAGAACCAGAATACTGGAGAGCGGAAGAGTGACTCGGCCAACCACACCTTGTAGAATACCGAAGTATGCCACAATATGGTAAGGTTGTCTAGAGACAGGGGGTGCATACTACAATCAAGTCACCTTGGGTCAAGGATCTCTATGTCTCAATCATCAACCAAGAAACAATAAGAATGAGCATATAACATAAAGCAGTTAGGCATCCCTGACTCTCTATCATAATATCATGAAACTAGTTATACAGAATGGTATACTAGTACATTGCCAAAAGTACATGAATGTAAGTTTGCCTCGGTCTGAATAATATACAATCATGTAGAGGAACTAACGTCTAGATAAACTGGCTAACAAGTGCCATCGGCTAAATGCCAAAAGGTAATACAAATTGATACTCATAGTGGGAAGAAGAAATACAAGTTCCTCGACAGACATCCTCCTAATGTGCACCATCGGTCAGATACATGACAGGATCCTCGGGCTCTGCTACTAAATCTGGCCAAACAAAACCAGCGGGGTCAGGCCCCGATACAAGTACCACAAAGGAGCACAAGTGAATGAAGCAAAACCAATAAGGTACATAAAATAGGAAAGTTCGTGCCATAACGGGCGTATAACTTTTTATCAGAGCAGTAGGACACCCCTACAACCAAACAAGGACAAGCGGTGTCACACTACTCTAAGACAGGGTACCACTAACAAATTATGAACACAACGAAGATATAACATATCAATATAATCCAGACCACACATACCATAATACAAGCTAAGATATAGATATAATATGCAGCTTCGGTACATGACATATTGTGATACATTGGCGCAACCCTAAAACCAAACAAAGACAAGGGTTGCACCATCGTACCATAATAGTTCATGTCCCTAGACTACCAGCACAATACATACTTTAATCGGCCAATCAATCCTACGACTTGTTATGTGGAGTCTGAGTTATCTCAGAGATAATGAATAATAGGTATCCTCAGATTATACCATTGTCGAACATGAGCTAACCGAATCAAATAAATAAAACAGGCACTCGCAGGATGCACCAGTCCCCCGTAGGGCCACCGCGCTAAAAATATAGTAGTAGCGGTTCTAGTGTTCCTATAGTGAAACAGTGGCTCGGCATTATAATAGTCAGATATTGCACTCCACTAAGGCGGATGATATACAGTATCTGTGGTGGCTAGCCCACAGCACACTAGAATGAATATTTGTGGAAAGATTCGTTGGCATGATCTCGGATATCGTTTCCTTCAAATGTTACTACCACTTTTAGTTACCTAATTAGCCCTATGTTGTTGTTAAAATCTCAAGGCGTGGTCACATGAGAATTTCTCTTAAGATGTCGTACAAAGTACGGGCACGCTAGATACAAATCAATGGAAGTCAAATCTGGATTCATCCGAGCGTGTATACAACATTCATATAATCAAATATCCTAGCCAAGCTTTGGTATAATATCACGCATTCAGGAATTTGTAGGCATTCTTAATGCACAACCCAAATATAATCACTTAACACGTGACAGGATTGTCGCACCTTGGAGCACATTAAGTCATAAATAATTATCAGGTAATAGTGGTATTAGTATAGATGCAGTATTTGAGTACAATCACCAAACTTACAGTTGGTTATATGAGTCTTATCACATGAGAACATGAGTAAGAGGGAACGTGTGAACCACTCTGGAGCAGATCCACAATCCTTAAACCAAACAAGGACTGGGATTGCATATCGTCTCCCAAGCAGAACTACGCTCCTCACTCTATACGACGAACAAGGATAAGTTAATCTACTAACTTGAGTTTACTCAGAGTTGCCACATGGTCTACTACAACATATAATCATACTATGCACATAGTCAGTTCTAGCACATAGCCAGGTCTAGCACAGTCTGGTTACTAAGTTCACTCATAGGGTACGATAAGAAACATTCCAAATGAAATAATTAAACCCAAGAAATTATGGAACGTGTACATAGATTACTAGGGTCATATAGGATCACATACGTTCATGAGAAGTGTACGCTTATATTGCCGCATGAGTCAGAAAGCATGCACTGATCAGGCACATGAGCAACTGGCCGCATGGACGCGCTGGCCACATGTACAAGATGGCCACATGAACGAGCTGGCCGCATGGACGAGCTGGCTGCATAGGACACTTGGCCGCATGCTCAGGGTTAAGTCTACTCCTTGGGACAAGTGTTGAAGTGACAGCCAAATAAATAAAGTGTTAGTGATGTGACATAAGGTGACTGAGGTGACAAGCCAGAAAGTGTGTCAGAAAGAAAGGACAACCAATAAAAATAAGTTCTAACAGTTCAGAGCAATGCGTCCAACAAAATAGTGGCCACATAGATGAGCTGGCCGCATAGACAAGCTGGCCGCATGGAGTTCCCTAGGACTTAGCAAATTTCTCATTCGTTTAGTGAGTGATAGCACAAGGTATTCATGGACCCTTGTGTAAACAGTAATCATGGGTCCAACGAGATGGACACATGCTGTCAGTATACAGCAAGAGTTCAGGCCGCATAACCCTCTCGGGGCGCATGGCACTCTCAGCCGCATATGCTCACTGGCCGCATGCAAACTTCGTATTCTCCAGACAGCAAGTTCAGCCATGGCTGAAAAAGCTCCAAAAATTTAAAATTTATTTTCTTCATAAAAACTTTATTTTTTCTCCGAATCAAGTGAAACAAGCCAAAATACTCTAAATAAAATGCTCTAACATAAGAAGCAACTAGTTTTCGAAACTACTAAGATTTAGTAGATCAAAACCAAGGAAAACTCATAGAATTTATAAAAACCCTAAACTTGAAACTCGGATCTACAAAGATCTACACATCAAAATCCAAAACTCTAAGAACTAAATATGATCAGCAACATAAGGAAAACATTTTTTATTAAATATATTTTTAAAATAACATATATATATAAATCCAAAAATTAATGGCTTCACCACTTTGAGCAAGATGTGCTTGCCTTGGCGGACTAACAAACCTCTTACTAGAACCAAGTCTAGGGATAGGGCTTAGGGTTTCGGTCAAGGAGAGATCTAGAGGGAAAGTGGAAGAAGAGAGAAGAAGGGAAGTAAAAATGAGAAAGAATGAGAGAGGAGGGAGAAAACCACACACATATATATACCTAGTAGAGAAATAAGGTTAGCCCTAGGATTAAGTCATGACACTCTCCAACCAAATCTCAACCATCCAAATTAGGCTTAGTGGTTCCAAAAGTGAATCGAGTTTGGTATCCATCCTATATACGGGTCATAGCACGGGTCCATGGCAATTGCCAAGGTGTTCACTATTGGTCTCTGGTAGTCTCCCACAATAAACAAAAAATATAATTAAATAATTACAACATATTTAACAAGAACCAACATGTAAATACAGCATCAATACATCTATAGGAAAAATTTTAAATATCATAAATTCAAGAATACCAAATCAGGGAACGGGTGTGACATCTCTACCCACCTTAGAAAAATTTTATCCTCGAAATTCGCTAGGCTAGTCGATCTGATCACCAAGCAAGAAAACTCATAGACCAAGATGGACACTCATGATCCAGAAAACCTCATGAACTACCGAATCTTATGAACTACAGCTAACAGAATACCAAGCATAACGAAATAGGCATGTAATAAAAGCAACAACAATATAAATAGAGGCACAAATAATCCACGCAATCAAAATAAAATAGAAAGAACATAAGGCATATGGATACATATATCTTCCGAGTCAGTCAAAATAGGAACCTGTCCTTGCTGGCCTATGCTGACTCTAAAAATGGACAGGGATCAGGTCTCGAGATAAATTGGTACCAACAACTTAGTCAAGAACATGACTCTGCCTAGGACGTACCTTTGTAGTCGGGACATATGACATATATCATGTATCACGAGATATGAAGGCAGATGAGTGAGATGAAAGATCATCTCCACTCGTCGAATATACGAAACCCAAATATAGATAAAACTGGAAGAACTTAAATCTCACCCTCGACTTGACCACCTTCTGTTAACATCTGTTCTAGCACGCCAAACTCAGCTTGCTCACATCTCGGTGCTGTCCGAACTCTGTCATAAGGATGTCTCTGCTGACCAAGCTGACGTTGTCTCGGGTGAAACATATGTCTTGCGTCAACATCGGACATTGGGCTAACAGCTGAACTGCTAAAACTGGCTCTTGATACGGAACTGCTCCTGGAGCTGGCAACGTTGGAAATTATTGATATTTTCCTCCCTGCCTCTGTATTTATATACAAGTAGGTATCATGTGGTCGGAACCCCCACACCTCAAGCATCTTCCATTTTCCATCCTACATACATCCTGAGTGTGACCTCTTTTGCCATAATAGGTACATCCTACTGGATTCACCGGACGTTTTTTATGTTGTCTCGGCTGTTGTTGCCAAGTTGTCATTATCTCATCAGATGCCACTGGCCCCCGAGGTGCCAAATCACGAATAAGAATGTCGGGTACTGGTTCTCCCTCATTGTTCTGTCTATGAGGCCTTTTCTGATCCACTCTTCATGATGCCATCCTTTGAGAAGTAAGCTCAACCCTCTTGGCTGCTATCAATACCCCCTCGAAGGTCTGTTAGTCATGCACCTCTACCATATGTAAGATCTCCAAGTGAAGTCTCTGTTGGAACATTGTTACTCTCTCCAACTCAATTACCACCATAGTCGGAGCGAATCTGCTAAGTAGACAAAAATTTGTCTTATAGCTGTCTACTGTCCTTCCAGCTTGCTTGAGGTTAATGAACCTTTGCTGCAACTCACACTGAGCTACAATATCAAAGTACTTCGTCATAAACCTGGTCCTGAAATCTGCTGTCACACCCGTTCCCAGATTTGGTATTTCTTGAATTTGTGATATTTAAAAAAATTCATGTAGATGTATTCATGTTGTATTTATATTTAGGTTCCTGTTAATCATTTTGTATTTATTTAATTGTATTCATGTTTATTGTGGGAGACTACCCGAGACTAGTAGTGAACATCTTGGCAATTGCCATAGACCCGTGCTAGGACCCGTATATAGGATGGATACCAGATCCGGTACACTCTTGGAACCACTAAGTGTGTAACCACTAAGTCTAATTTGGATGGTTAAATTTAGTTGGAGAGTGTCATGACTTAGTCCTAGGGCTAGCCTCATTTCTCCAGTTGGTATATATGTAGTTTTCTCTCTTCTCTCATTCTTTCACATTTCTACTTCCTTTCTTCTTTCTTCTTTCTTCTTTCTTATTTCTTCTTCCCTCAAGATCTCCCCTTGACCGAAGCCCTAGCCCTAGCCCTAGCCCTAGCCCTATACTTGGTTCAAGGAAGAGGTTTTTTAGTCCACCAAGGCAAGTACATCTTGCTCGAAGTGGTGAAGCCATAGATTTTTAGATTTTCATATATATGTTATTTTAAAAAATATGGTTGATGGAAAATGTTCTCCACGACCCGCACCAGGAATTTGGGCCTGAGTCGTGGGTACGTCCAGCCTACGCCGCAGCATCGACGGTAGAACATTGTCTAGGTCTCAATACTACTAAACATAACTCACAACCAGTCAATGATATCAACTCCATAAGGAGGATAATGAATAATACATTGCTCAACAGTTCAATAATATATACTCAATCACATAGCTATAAAAAATAAATGGCACGATAAAGGATAAGAAGTACTGACATAAGTCAAGCACAATAACTCAAAACAGAGATAAAACTAAAGTCTAGTTGTCCAACATAATTAGTCTCAACAAAGTCTCAACATAATCTCAACATAAGTCTCAACATAAGTCTCATCATAAGTCTCAAAAATGCATAAAATAATTGTCTAAATATCTACAGGTAGTGTCTCCTGTAAAGGAAGGGACTCATCTAAAATCTCTGGTATGTAGTCTCCCTCTACACCTGGTCCATAATGTGTAGGATAGATCCTCAAGATCCTCTGGAAAAATATATCCAGTCAAGATTGGAGCAAAGTACAAGCACTAATAGCAGTTCCATGTATATTGACAAAAATTATCATACAGTGTAAAAAAATACAAAATGGATATAAATACTGGCAATAAGAAATACTGGTGAGTATGAAATACTGGAATAAGAAATACTGGAGAATATATCATCATCAATAGTACAACTAGCAATGAACAGACATAAAAGTGTATGCTAGAACAATGAACTCGAATACATGAATAGAATATCTAGCTAAGTGTGTGAAACATCAGTCTATCATGTGATCGGCTTGGGATAAATCAGGATTGTTACATATGATTAGCTATGATTCATGTAAGGTCAGGCTAACCATCCGGCTAACTATGATGCAAGCAATAGTCAGGCTAATCATATATAACAGGCTAGGAGACATGTAATGATCAGGCTGCACCCGACGTGAGGTATGGGGTAAGATATGATTCATGTAGAGTGGGGTATGATCACATAATCTACTAATATTTCCTCGTCCCTAGCTAATACGATGGATTCCAATCATAACCCCTCGTGACAGGTCCCGATGATGCTAACCCGTTTATCCATAGTGTCAGAATCAAGTATGCTATACAACTAGAATCATAGAGATGATCAACATAATGAAAACTGTCAGAGAATGTACACGCCTGTGGTCCTGAGCTGGCAATACCAAAATCCTATTTTTGAAGTCTCGTCTGAACAATCCAACAGCCTTATATATATAGTATAATAATAATATAGCATCAGTCGTTACACTAGCATACACAAAAACATAATTACTCTAAACTCAGAGACTACGCTAGGGGTGATGCTGGTCAACTAGCTGAGTCAAGTGTGCGTCTAAATGCACGGGTGTCAGGTCCTCAAATGCTGTGCATAACATGACAGTCAACTCACTAATAAATGTTTAAAGCTCTAAATTCCGTGTAACACCAACACATGTCTAAGCCAGTACGTTAGTGTACACAAGGCAGTCAATTCACTAATATTCAGGGTCACATAGTCATATGCAAATACGGGATACCCACTACTAACACTTATGGCCATACAACATATATATATTACAGTCATACCTAGTACTAGCATTCAATTTCCATGGAATATATATATATATATATATATATATATATATATATATCAAACTAATTATTATACGCATACATGCACGCACACGCATACTAGTTATTAGGTTCACCGACACAAGTCTCGCAATCACATCAACTAAACTATCATGAAGCAATATGATAATCCCTAATACCATTCACACATGCACATACACACAACATGAAAGGAAGGCAAGGTCGAACCTGCGTGCACGTGAACGAGGGGGTGACGCTGACCGGAGACGGTGCTCTGGCTCCGTCGAGGGTGGTGATGATGATGATGACGATGATGATGATGATGATGATGATGATGATGATGATGATGATGATGATGGTGATATTGATGATGATGATGGTGGTGGTGATGATGATGATGATGATGATGAAGGTCGTTGTTGTGTTGTCGAGTAGGGCTTAGGCGAGGTGATGGGGATGTCGACAATGAGGATGATGATGGTGACGATGTTGATGGGTATAGTCAAGGTGGTGAACAGGTCGAGGGAGTCTGTGAGGAGAGGTGTTAGCCGGTTGGGGGCTGCTCCAACGAGAATGGTGGTCAGAGGGGATGGTGTTAATGGTGACGGTGGTGTAGATGATGATGATGACGACGACGATGTTGACGATGATGGGGAAGTCGAGGGAGACTGGGAGAGAATGGTGGTGTGGCAGGGTTGACGCTGCTCAGGTCGATGGAGGAGATGGAGGTCGGGGTCGTGTGGTCCTACGAGGGTGAGATGGGAAGACGGTGGAGTTGGTGATGGCGTGGACTCGGAGATGTCAGGGAAGAGGCCGGGAAGTCGGCGGTTGGAGCTGGTTGTAGTGCTCGGCGGTGGCCGGAGCAAGATAACGGAGAATGGGGATGAGGGGTCAGCGAGGATGAGTCAAGGTAGACGGCCGGAGGGATGATGGTGATGGTTATGATGAGTTTTAGGGTTTTGGTTTGATGTAGGTTGAAGATGATGAAAAATAATAGGGAGGTAGAGTTTGCATATAGGAGAGAGAATATAGTGATGCTAGCCTAGGGATTAGGGCCGGCCATGTGTTCCTTGGGATGGGGTTGGCTCATTGGGAAAGGGGTGAGGATGAGGGATTATATAGGAGAGTGAGTGTGGTGAGGATGATGCTCCATTTTGAATGAAGGGCCATGATTAATCATGAAGGAAAGTGTACAACCAAAAGGGAAGAGAGAGAGAGAGAGGGAGGGTTGGACCGGTCAAAGAGGGAGGGGGTTGGTTCTTCATGTGTTGGGTCCAATGGGTGGTGGATACCTCATTGTACTTTTGCATAAAAGTCCTCAACAATTAAAAAATTGCACAAAAAGTAAGAATTAGGATTTAATGAGGGAAAATACCATGTTTGGTGTGATGTAGTAGCTAAAAAGGGTGTGTAGTGTTTAGTATGAGTCTTGAGGGTGTGAGTGGGAGTTTGGTTTGGTGTTAGGTCTAGTTTTGGGTTAAGTTGGGTCTTTACACCAATTTAATTAAAATTAATGTAAATGGTGTTCTTAAATTAATTGGAAGTACATAGGGCTAAAATTTGGTGAGACACAAGTGTCATGGACATAGAAGACTCCGAATAAAATATTGTCATAATTTGGGTTGTACAAAATAGGTCAAGATTGTGTCTCCAATTTTGATTAGAACGCACAAAGATGCAAAGTTGGATTTATTGGGATTTAAAAATAACTCTGCGACGAATATTGTGCGACTAAAATGAAGCACAAGATAGGGTATTTATGGGTTACACAAATGTCAGAATAGAAGACTGGCACGTCTAGGACAAGGGTGTAAAATTTGTTGGAAGGCAAAAGCTAGTGTAGCGCTCCAAATATTGAAGCAACGGTAAGGTACCACAGTTAAATAAAATCGCGGTAATAAATTATAACCTCAATAATTAATCCTGAATAATACTAGTTAAAACCCATAATCCTATATTTTGGTCAGGGGTTCATCTAGTGGGCTTCTAGGTCCAGTCCACTAACTCATACATTAAAGAACATTATATATAATATATATAATTATATCATGCAATATATATTAACACAATACTTATAATAATGAAAAGACGAGAATACCCCTATTTTAGAATGTGGTAGTGACAAGCCTACCCCCTTAGAAAAATTTCGTCCTCGAAATTTAAGATCCTCAATTGTTGTATATGTATATATATATATATATATATTTCTTTTTTTTATTACCATCAAAATTTAAATTCATCAAACCATATAATCATGAAGCAAATCCATATTGTTATTTCATAAAATTTTCAAAATTCTATAAATAACATATTCCTGAAAATCCTCAAATTTAAAACCAAATTCCATTCTTATCACAATCTCCTCCAAAATTTTAAGTTAATAACTAAATACAAAAATTTAATATCCAATCCTCTAATTTTAAATCCAATCAATGCATATTTATAAAATTTGAAATCTCATCCCAAAAATTTGAATTCAAACACTAATCCATTTGTGATCTTATTTCTCGATTCTTTTTTTCACACAATACTCAAACACTGTAATACTTACGAAGTCTTCAAATATAACATTTAAAATATAAGTTTTAAAATTTATATCTTGCAGTCAAATAAATATAATGATAATCTTCTTAAATTTCTCAAAATTTAATGACAAATTCAATCATATCGTAATCTTCATAAAAATTAATGATTTAACAAAATCATCAATTCCACCATATTATGGTCTCAACTCTTTATTTAAATTAACGTTTATCCTCAAAATTTAAGATACATTATCTCTCTCTGTCAAGTCATAACCTCTTCATTAATCTTCACTACAGTCAAACCCCCAACAATCAAGTTCTAAGAAAATCCTACCTACAGTCATACAACATGCAATCTTGAGAAAACATGTATGGTTATGGTCTGTTTTGTCATGGTATTGCAGTCTCTGCTAGGGTATACTACTAACTACATTCTAACAAGAAAATCACTCATGCAAGCTACGATACTAAGGAATCAATCAATCAAATAGACGTAAAAGGAACAGAAGGAAAGAAAAGAACAGAACCTTCTAACACAACCATAGGTTTAATGATGCATCCAAAGTTTGATACCTCTATCCCTTTAGGTACCACTGTTTCTACTACTAGCATACCAACTGCTAGCTCTCTTACCAACTATAATTGTTTATACTAGTTGTTCTTATCACTCAAGTGCATACCAAGTGCAACACCACACTAGGTACTTCTCTCTCTAATACAACTCTAGATGGTCACCCAAGTCAGTTTACAGTGCCATCTCAGGCATGCTCAAGCCAACAGATCCTTACACATGCACATCATCTACTCATATACTAATACACATTTCTAGCCCATATATATCTAAGTATACATATATATATACTCACAGTCTCTAAAACTTGTTATTTCACCATCTTATATATATATATATATATATATATATATATATATATATATATATATATATATATATACAGTCTCTAACACTCAAGGTACACACAAAAATACCATTTGTCTACATTCCTCAACTGTGTACTAAAATTTGCACTGCCTGGATTACTTGCACTATTACTTCCAATAATTTTCTATCCATATTAACTGATACACCAATATAATATTATCACACGAAGTACTTACTGTTACTAGCACATTGCTCAACTAATCCTTGATATAGAAATACTAGCACTCTTGGTATAGTAATACTAGCTTCATCATTAGATTACCTCATCACACTCACTAGAACTCATGATCACTTGCACTAGTTATTAACTTCTATAATACACATGCTTTACTTTACTCCCAAAGGCAGACATATGGTTCCATATCTCTATTGATGTATAAGTATCTCCCCTTAACCTTTTACAGACTGATACACTAATCAGTGATACACTTCATACATTCCCTGACCAATCTTGATATTTCTTAACCCATGACACACTATTGGAATTTTCTAATACTCACGCTTCCACTTTCATGAACTCTCATACTGACACTCATCACCCATTATGTATCATGCATATAATTTTTAGACACTCTTCCATCTATTGCTTCCAACCCATCACTGGCCTCATTATTAGGTGATACATCCATCATTAGTCATATACCGGTACACTCATATCTAATCACATCAAGGACCTACTTTTATCTGTAACACAAGTCTTACTACTTAGCACAATATATTCTTATTCTCTCACACTCTCTAATACACTTATGGGTACTCTCCTACTATGGCACACGCATTAATACTCTGTATGCATATATAATTTTTTTACTCTTGATACACCCAAGTATCAACCATCAAATTAAATATCATGCTCCATTAATTTTCCACATAATTTCTTTGATACTTAATTGTTTACATGGATCACCCAACTACATGAATTCATGACTATCCAGGACTGGCATGCTGACTCTGATACTAACTCCTGGAACCCTCACTGATACTCTTTACTCCCAATTCTACCTGTAGTACCAATACTAACCATAATAATACCTATTATAGAACTATTGCTACAAGGTACTACGCTACGGGTTATCTCTAGATTGATGCCTACTGCTCACATGTCCAAACAAGAAACACTTATAGACTCACAAGTCACACTCCCATCAGTCAATACTGATACTCAAGACACAAACCTAATTATAAATCACCAATTATCACACTAACAGGGATCCTTAAAGAAATAAAGCTCAAAAAGTAACTGGACTAAGGACTGAAGGTATCTCTACTGCTAGCAAAGAAGATGGTGGAACAAGGTCCTATAATAACAGAAGTAGATAAGTATTGAGATGATACTTTAAGAACCAATTTAAGATACAACCTGATAATTATACACGTCTATTCGAAAGTATGACACTCAAAATCCTCGCCACGCCAGTAAGCATAGCTGTGATAAACGATAGGTTCCATAACTAAGATATGCAACTCTATAAACATGTTATCTAGAATCCTCACCACGCCAACCGGTATGCCTGCGAGAAACTCTAAATTTATAACTAAGATATGTACATCCGAAGTCATATTCCTATATTTTTGCCACGACGGCTAATGTAGCTGCAATAAATTCTAGGCTCCATAACCAAAGCAGACGTTTTGTTATCCTCATCAACATATGTCATCAGATGATACCATAATTTAGTCCATAAAATTTATCTCGATATAAAATCAAACTCATCAACAACAACAACACCAAGAATTAAATTTAACAACTGATCAACAAGAATCAAATTCAATAACAACAAGTGAGAACGGACGAAAACAAAGGAAAAGATTTAAATTAAAAATTATAATAAGATTCTCAAGGGTCGTCCCGGGATTCTCTCAAATAATTTATGATTGAGTATCCTCTCTCATCCTAGTATCCTATGTCCCATATCATATCGCAGGAATGTAGTAGTACAACTAAGACGTCGTACTACCACGAGATCGCACTACTTGCGAAGCCTGACCTGCATGGGCAGCCACTAAAAACGTGTCACGACCCGCATCCGGAATTTGGGCATGAGTTGTGGGTACGTCCAGCCTACGCCGCAGCATCGATTGGTAGAACATTGTCTAGGTCTCAATACTACTAAATATAACTCACAACGTGTCAATGATATCAACTCCATAAGGAGGATAATGAATAATACATTGCTCAATAGTTCAATAATATATACTCAATCACATAGCTATAAAAAATAAATGGCACGATAAAAGATAAGAGGTACTGACATAAGTCAAGCACAACAACTCAAATACATAGATAAAACTAAAGTCTAGCTGTCCAACATAATTAGTCTCAACAAAGTCTCAACCTAATCTCAACATAAGTCTCAACATAAGTCTCATCATAAGTCTCAAAGATGCATAAAATAACTGTCTAAATAGTTGCAGGTAGTGTCTCCTCTAAAGGAAGGGACTCCTCTAAGATCTTTGGTATGTAGTCTCCCTCTACACCTGGCCCATAATGTGTAGGACAGAAGTCCTCAAGATCCTCTAGAAAAATATATCCAGTCAGGATTGGAGCGAAATACAAGCACTAATAGCAGTTCCATGTATATTGACAAAAACTATAATACAGTGTAAAGAAATACAAGATGGATATAAATACTGGCAATAAGAAATACTGGTGAGTATGAAATACTGGAATAAGAAATACAGGAGAATATAGCATCATCAATAGTACAACTAGCAATGAACAGAAATACAAGTGCATGCTAGAACAATGAATTCGAATACATGAATAGAATATCTAGCTAAGTGTGTGAAACATCAGTCTATCATGTGATCGACTTGGGCCAGATCAGGCTTGTTACATATGATTAGCTATGATTCATGTAATGTCAGGCTAACCATCCGGCTAGCTATGATGCGAGTAATAGTTAGGCTAATCATATATAACAGGCTAGGAGGCATGTAATGGTCAGGCTGCACCCGACGTGAGGTATGGGGTGACCTATAATTCATGTGGAGTGGGGTATGATCACATAATCAACTAATATTTTTCCATCCCCAGCTAGCACGATGGATTCCAATCATGACTCCTCGTGACAGGTCTCGATAATACTAATCCGTGTATCCATAGTATCAGAATCAAGTACGCTATACAACTAGAATCATAGAGATGATCAACATAATAAAAACTGTCAAAGAATGTACTCGCATGTGGTCCTGAGCTGGCAATACCAAAATCTTGTTTCCAAAGTCTCGTCTGAACAATCCAACCGTCATATATACATAGTATAATAAAAATATAGCATCACTCGTTACACTAGCATACACACAAACATAATTACTTTGAACTCAGAGACTACGCTAGGGGTGATGCTGGTCAACTAGCAGGGTCAAGTGTGCGTCTAAATGCACGGTTGTCAGGTCCTCAAATATTATGCATAACAAGACAGTCAATTACTAACACATGTTTAAAGCTCTAAATCCCGTGTAACACCAACACATTTCTAAGCCAGTACGTTAGTGTAGACAAGGCAGTCAATTCACTAATGTTCAGGGTCACATAGTCATATGCATATACGGGATACCCACTACTAACACTTATGGCCATACAACATATATATATTACAGTCATACCTAGTACTAGCATTCAATTTTCCATGGTATATATATATATATATATATATATATATATATATATATATATATATATATATATATATATATATATATATATACTAATTATTATATGCATACACGCACGCACACGTATACTAGTTATTAGGTTCACCGACATAGGTCTCGCAATCACATCAACTAAACTATCATGAAGCAATATGCTAATCCCTAATACCATTCACACATGCACATAAACACAACATGAAAGGAAGGCAAGGTCGAACCTGCATGCACGTGAACGAGTGGGTGACGCTGACCGGAGACGGTGCTCAGGCTCCGGAGAGGGTGGTGGTGATGATGATGATGATGATGATGATAATGGTGATGATGTTGATGATGATGATGATGATGATGATGATAATGATAAAGGTCACTGTTATGTCATCGAGGAGGGCTCAGGCGAGGTGATGGGGATGTCGACGATGAGGATAATGATGGTGACGATGTTGATGGGTATAGTCAAGGCGGTAAACAGGTCGAGGGAGTCTATGAGGAGAGGTATTGGCCGATTGGGGACTGCTCCGGCAAGAATGGTGGTCGGAGGGGATGGTATTAATGGTGGCGGTGGTGTAGATGATGATGATGATGACGACAATGTTGACGATGATGGGGAAGTCGAGGGAGACTGAGGGAGAATGATGGTGTGGCAGGGTCGACGCTGCTCAGGTCGATGGAGGAGATGGAGGTCGGGGTTATGTGATCCAGCGAGGGTGAGATAGGGAGACAGTGGAGTTGGTGATGGCGTGGACTCAGTGAAATATCGGGGAAGAGGCCGAAAGTCAGCAGTTGGAGGCGGTTGCAGTACTCGACGGTGGTCGGAGCAAGATGATGGAGAACGGGGATGATGGGTCAGCGAGGATGAGTTGAGGTGGATGGACGGAGGGATGATAGTGATGGTTATGATGAGTTTTAGGGTTTTGGTTTGATATAGGTTGAAGACGATGACAAATAATGGGGAGGTAAAGTTTGCATGTAGGAGAGAGAAGATGGTGATGCTAGCCTAGGGATTAGGGCCGACCATGTGTTCCTTGGGATGGGGTTGGCTCATTGGGAAAGGGGTGAAGATGAAGGATTATATAGGAGAGTGTGTGTGGTGAGGATGATTCTCCATTTTGAATGAAGGGCCATGATTAATCATGAAGGAAAGTGTACAACCAAAAGGGGAGAGAGGGAGAGGGTTGGACCGGTCAAAGAGAGAGGGGGTTGGTTCTTCATGTGTTGGGTCCAATGGGAGGTGGACACATCATTGCACTTTTGCATAAAAGTCCTCAAAATTAAAAAATTGCATAGAAAGTAAAAATTGGGATTTAATGAGGGAAAATACCATATTTGGTGTGATGTAGTAGCTAAAAAGGGTGTGTGGTATTTAGTATGAGTCTTGAGGGTGTGAGTGGGGGTTTGGTTTGGTGTTGAGTCTAGTTTTGGGTTAAGTTGGTTCTTTACACCAATTTAATTAAAATTAATGTAAATGGTGTTCTTAAATTAATTGGAAGTACATATGGCTAAAATTTAGTAAGACACAAGTATCATGGACATAGAAAACTCAGAAAAAAATATTGTCATAACTTGGGTTGCACAAAATAGGTCAAGATTGTGTCTCCAATTTTAATTGGAACGCACAAAGAAGCAAAGTTGGATTTATTAGGATTTAAAAATAACGTCAGTGACGAATATTATGCGACTAAATAAAGCACAAGATAGGTATTTATGGGTTACACAAAGGTTAGAATGGAAGACTGGCATGTCTAGAATAAGGGTGTGAAATTTGTTAGAAGGCAAAAGCTAGTATAGCGCTCCAAATATTGAAGCAACGGTAAGGTACCACACTTAAATAAAATCACAGTAATAAATAATAACCTCAATAATTAATCCTGAATAATACTAGTTAAAATCCATAATCCTATATTTCAATCAGGGGTTCATCTAGTGGGCTTCTAGGTCCAGTCCACTAACTCATGCATTAAAGAACACTATATATAATATATATAAATATATCATGCAATATATATATATATATATATATATATATATATATATATATATATATATTAACACAATACTTATAATAATGAAAAGACGAGAATACCCCTATTTTAGAATGTGGTAGTGACATATTTCGATCTTGAAGTTTTAGATTTTGATGTATAGATTTTTGCAGATCTGAGTTTCAAGATTTGGGTTCTTATATGTTTTATGAGTTTTCTATAGTTTTGATCTACAAAAACTTAGTATTTTCGAAAACTAGTTATTCCTTATGTTAGAGTATTTTATTTCGAGCATTTTGGCTTTTGTTTTACTTGATTTGGACTAAAAATTCAGTTTTTATAAAGAAAATAATTTTTGGATTTTGGGGCTTTTCTGCCATGGCTGAACTTGCTGTCTGGAGAAGACAAAATTCTCATACGGCCAGTGCAATATGCGACCGAGACTTCCATGCGGCATGATCTTTATACGGCTGGACTCTTTGCTACATAGCCAACCAGTATGCGTCCATCTTGTTGGACGCATGACTGTTGATTTACATAAGTGCCCTTGAACACCTTATGTATTCACTCGCTGAACGAATGAGAAATTTTCTAAGTCCAAAAGGAACTCCATGTGGCATCGAACTCCATGCGACATCGAACTTATGCGGCAAGCAGAGCATGCGACCACTTTCCCTTGGACGCATGACTATGAACCTTGGCACAAATTTGGCGCATCCTTGGCATGTCTTTCTATGGTTTTGTCTTTTTTCCTGACAAACTTTATCTCATATCACACTTTATGTCTCATCACTCTTTATGTCACTTCACTGACACGCATTCAATGCACGTTACTTCGACACTTATTCCAAGGAGTGGACTTTGCCTTGACCCTATTCGGCACATGCCTCATGCGGCAAGCAGTCCATACGGCCTGGAGATATATGCGGCCAGCTCATCCATGCGGCCCGTGCTCATGCGCATGATCAGTGCATGCGGCCTGACCCATGCTGTAATTCTTGTATGCACTTCTCATGCGCGCATGTGATCCTATGCGACCCTAGTGATCTATGTACATATTCTATGATTCTTGAGTTTAATTATTTTATTTGAAATATTTCTTTGTTCTATGTGGTTGGTCTTGACAATTACGTGTTATTGATCCTAAGGAAGAAATGGACATAGTAACCAGACTGTGCTAGACCTGGCTATATGCTAGAACTGACTATGTGCATAATATGATATATGTTGTAGTAGGCCATGTGGCAACCCAAAGTGAACTCAGACTAGTAGATTAACTTATCCTTTGTTCATCAGATAGAGTGAGGGACATAGTTCTGCTTAGGAGACAATCGGTAATCTCGGTCCTAGTTTGGTTTAAGGATTATGGATATGCTCCAAAGTGGTTCACACTTTTCCCCTTACTCACGTTCGGTGGCAAAGTCATTGAACGATAGTCGGTATACCTGATTTGAGGAGATTATATCTTGACCAAGTGTCCCTATGTGATAAAACTCATATGACCAACTGTAAGTTTGGTGATTCGACCCAATTTCTTGTATCTGTGCCGATTCAATTACCACGTGATACGTGTATATGTATTATAAATATACACTGAGGTACGACATAACTTGTTACGTGCCATGAGATTACATGTTTCAGGTTGTGCATTAAGAATGCCACATATACTACGCGACATATGATATTATTATATTAATTCTCCGCACGGGCATGGTATGTGGGTCAACTACCAAAGTGTGGCTAGGACTTGATTGATTGTTGCATCACGCTAGGGCGAATCTAAATTGAACTCCCCAGTGATAAAGTGGATTCATATCTAGCATGGACTGTACTACGGTATATGACATATAAGGGGAGTAACATGTGACCACGCCATGTGATTCCAACTAACAGTATGGTTAACTAGGAAACTAAAACTTGTAGAGCATTTGGAGGGAATGGAATCTCGAGATCATGCCTAACTAGCCACCTTCACTCATCTGAATTGGGGTGTGCAGTCTAGTCCCCATGAATATTATTTAAATCCTTATTAGTGGATGGCAATATCTAATTATTATATGATACTATGTGTTCTATGCAATCTTAGCACGGTGGCCTTGTGCATACTACTATGTGCTATACAGCGATTTGTGGCTCGGCTAACCCTGCTAGTACCTGGTTCGATCTGAGGATTCCTATATGCATAATATCTTTGGGATAACCCAGACTCCACGTATCAAGCCGTAGGATTGATTGGCCGATTAAACGAGTATGTGCTGAAAGTCTAAGGATATTAACTATTATGGTACGACGGTTCAACCCTTGTCCTTGTTTGGTTATAGAGTTGTACCAATATATCACAATAGGTCATGTACTGAAGTTGCATATTATATCTATATCTTAGCTTGTATTATGGCATGTGTGTCCTGGATTATAATGATGTGTTATATCTTCGTCATATTCATAATTGGTTAGTCGTACCCTGTCTCAAAGTAGTGTGGCACCTCTTGTCCTTGTTTGGTTGTAGGGTTATCCTACTGCTCTGATGAAAGGTCATACCCTTATCGTTGTGGCACGGACTTTCCTATTTTATGTACTTTATTGGTTTTTCTTCATTCACTTGTGCTTCTTTGTGGTACTTATTATCGGGGCCTGACCCCACTAGTTTAGTTTGGCCAGGTTTAGTAGCAGAGCCCGAGGATCCTGTCCTATATCTGTCCGATGGCGCACACCAGGAGGATGTCCGCTGAGAAACATGAGTGGGTTTCTTCTTCCCCACTATGAGTATCATTTTTCCTTATCTTTTAGCGTTTAGCTGACGACACCTGTTAGCCGGTTTATCTGGACATTAGTTCCTTTATATGATTGTATATTATTCAGACCGCGACTGACTTACATTCATATACTCTTGATAATGCACTAGTGTACCATCCTGTATAATATTTTTATGATTATTCTGATAGAGCGTCAAAGACGCCTAACTTTTTGATCTTACATATTTATTCTTATTGTTTCTTGACTGATGATTGAGACATAGATGTTCTTGACCCTAGGTGACTTGATTGTTGCATGCACCCCCTTGTCTCTTGACAACCTTAGCATATTGTGGCTTACTTCGGTATTCTGTAAGGTGTGGTTGGCTGAGTCACCCCACCCCCCCTCCCCTCCGCTCTCCAGTATTCTGGTTCTGGGATGTGACAAGGTTTTAGTGGTGGCCCATGCAGGTCTGTCTTTTCAGACTTGTGGAGTGTCTTATTCTAGGAGTACCAATCAAAACGGTTTTTTTTGATATCCTGAATTCGTCTTCTTCGATACCGAGCTTGAACAATCATCAGTTTGCTTCCTTGTTCTTTCATGTCCTGGCTTTTGATATCTTGGTGTCCTTTTCCAACAGGGGCACCGGTTCCCCGCCTGTTAGAGCAGCAGAAGTGGTAAAACAGCAAGCAAAGCAAGATCCTATTGAGCGCAGCAAGAGGCAGTACTTCCTCAAGATCAGCTTCGAGTAGAGCCAATGGGTGGTCAACATGTACCAGAGATCCCGGTACCCCCGGCAGTTCCAGTAATACCAGCAGCCCTTGATACCCCGGCTCTGTTAGAAATTATCAGAGGTATGATGGATATACAATAGCATCAGATAGCAGTACAGCAACACCAGCAGCTTCGATAACAGGAGCAAAATGTCCTGTTAAACCAAGGACTGCAAACGACTCTGGAGGAGAGTGAAGAAGAAGACTATGGGGCTTCATACATATTCTGTCAACTCAACCCGAGCTATTTCGATGGCACAGAGGATGCTATTATGGCGGATGGTTAACTTTAAGACATTGAGATGATCATGGAAGCAACTAAGATTCCCGCTCGTGATTTATAGGCAACGGAGAAAGTCGGCTTGAGGCATCCTATCTCTTGGAAGAACTTTAGGACCAAGTTCAGAGCCAAGTTTTTTGGGGTACTGTCGCAGTACGATCTACAGCAGATATTTATTAATCTCAAACAATCTGGCAGAATAGTGAATGGATATGCAACAGAGTTTGTAAACCCCCTCATTTATTATTTTAGGTAGACTAGATAGGGTTAGAAATTTTATTATAGCGTTAGGGTATTTGAGGTTTAGAATTTATGTTGCAGTTGTTTGATTCTTTATTTATAACCCTTGGTGCACTCTACCGTTGTTACAATATTCAGAGCCCAACAATAGCCCATAATTTTTAACTAATTGTTGCACTCTTGACTTGACAAGCCAACCTAGGCGTTGGACTTTTCTGTCACTCACAAACACAATCCCTTGTGCTCTAATTTAATTGCACAACTTCCTAGTCCCGAAATCCATTCTTTAATCATGTGTCGCATACCTTTGTCATTGCCATCTATTCTGGGACACAAACTCAACTAGTTTAGCCAAACCAATTAAAGGGCCCGAGACTGACACCAAGCCTACACCGTTCTTGACTTTTGTGTCACTCCTAATTGAGACCCCATGTACCCCCATTTAATTTAAGAGCACATGATATTTTATTTTAATTAAATTGGGGATACCAACTTTGAATAATCCCAACTTAACCCTAATTTAACCCAATACCCCCATTCATTAAGCCCATGCAAAACACACAATACTCCCTCACCCTACATAACACCAAACACCACTTTCCACACCAAATCTCTATCATTTTACATGTATGTGCAAATACCCAAAAGTTAAGGGGCTCATTTGCAAATATGGTGATAGGTGTCACCTCCCTATTGGTCAAGGCCAATGAAGAAACCCCATTTTCCTCTCTTGACCGGTCAAATCAACCCTCTCTCCCCCCTTTGATGTACATTTTCCTTTATGTGAAATATGGACCCTCCATTCAAAATGAGACATCATCCTCACCACACACTCACCTGTATAATCACTCAACCTCGCCCCATTTCCCAATATGCCTGCCCTAATCCCTAGGAACCTAGGAAACTACCTCTCTCTCTCTCTCTCTCTCTTCCCTCTTTCCTTCACAGCCGACCACTCCTCATTTTCTCTTCTTCTTTTTTTTTTGTTCTTCTTCTTCTTGTTCTTCCTCTTCACCTCTTCTTCACTTCCCCACATCCGAGTGCCACCCATCTCCACATTTACTCCGGCCAACACCCGCTGTACCATCCACGAACCATCGCCAACTGCCACCCTCCACCCCCATATTGCTGCTCTCGACCCCCGCTCACTCCGGCCAATCCCGCTACCACTACCTTCACCAACAGAACCTTCACTCGTCGACCATCCACCGCTGCTACCACCGCCTACATCAGCCTCCAAACGTTGACCCCGCGTCATCTTCATCATCATCATCATTATCATCATCATCACCAGCACTATCCCGTCGAGCAGCAACGTCTCCCCAGCCATCCACCTAGCAGCCGACTCCCTACTACACCGGAGCCCCCTTGGCCAACTGCTACCCCGGCCACCACCTCCAGCATCACCATGATCAACCACCACCTTCACTTGCACCGGCAGAACCACCATCGTTACCACCACAAACCCCCTGTATTACCCCACTACACCGGATCCCCCTCATGCATTCTCCATGAGCTCCGGCCGACCATCGCGGCTACACCACCTTCTCCGGCCAACCACATCGTCGATGTTGCCACCACGTACCGCCACTGGGGTAACCCCTCACCTATCTCCTTGTCTTTATGAAGTGTTGCTTATTGATAAATAGAACCTAGTTAGGGTTAGGGTTAGGGTCATGAGTGCTACGTATGAGACTTTAGGGTTTTATGTTTCTTTCATGTATTGTGATGGGTATTGAGGAGCAGGTTTATTTATTTTGAAATGGTGTTGTGATACCAAAACATTGGTCATTTATTGATTGCTAATAATTACTAATAAATTTAATTGAGGAGTAGCTATTTATTGTGAAATGGTAATGATGGTTATATAACGGAAAGTTGGATAATTGATAAATATTTTATTTGAGGATAGTATATTTAAAATGTGCATGATAACGTCTGTGAATACCAGGGTGAAATCTGAGGATGATCATAGCTTGAACTACTGAAAACACCATGATAAATATAGGGGATTGAGGATTTGGTCTGATGATATTATACTGGTGATTGATCGTATTAGATGTAACGTACCCCTAGTTAATCATAGTCAACCCTCTAGCTTAGTGTCTATGTAAGCTTGTAACAAAGATTGAAGCCTATGCTAGACGTGTGGCACCTCTTATTTTAGCATTGTGATAGTTTATTGATTGAGCTTGTATCTCGTCTCTAGGTAATACGGGACCCGCGGACTTGGACGTTGTACCGGAGATCCATCTTCAGCATCCGAATCCAGGCAAGTGTACCTTATCGTCCTGTATTTCAGTTACCAGATTTTTATTTATTTATTATATGCATTGTGCGCGCTTTGGATCAGAATTGTTACTTCGCGTCCGGGTCATAATCGGGTGCAGACATTCGTCGGTAATGTCTGGTAACGATTGATAGATGTTCACAACACCTAGATGTACATACTTGGTTACATCATAACCCTAGGAAACATTCAGACACCGTCATCGTGCCAGATTTCCTGAATCCTGATACTGTCAGCATAACCGGAATCTGGGATGACTTTAGGATCGTGATCGTTGATAGTTACTTCAGTATGACGAAACTGTTAGATAGAGGTTCAGGTTCAGCAAACACTCGTTAACCGCTTTGGGAGGGGAAGAGAGTTACTAGATATTTGGGCTCCTCTGCACGTGCTATATATATGTATATGTCATATTTATGTAGTATTCCTGTATCTGAAGTAGTAGTATCACCCGTGTGACTCTTTGCTCGGAGCTACGGTACGTCCCGTGTGTCTCCGTGTCCGGAGCTACAGTTTTATTTTGGACAGCCCATGCGTCGAACATTGTCTTCAAAATTTGGGTCTCACTTAGGTAGTTAAGCTAGATTACACCGGCGTTGCACTTGTTTCTTTATGTTATACTATGACATACTATTTTTGTACCTTATTACGTCCCTTTGAGGACCTGGTCCCCTACCAGTTTTGCAGCATAGACGATTATGGAGCCTTTGGAGTTACTGATGGAGTTTCTTGTCTTACAGGCATTGGTACCAGGTACTTATATCATTTCTACCGGCATTATGGTTATTTTACTCATATTGTTTATTCATCTGCTGTTGTAGCCTAGTTTTTATAGACTCATATTTCTTCTTGAGTCTATTCGACTTTGTGTGTTATTGGGCGGTCGACTATAGCATATGTAGCTCAATCTTGTGTATTTCTGTTCATTGTGGATTGAGACATAGATGGTTATATTTATTGGATTATTTAGATAGTGACCATTATTATACAGCTTATACGTATTCGAGTCGGACCAGAGTCTGGTCGAATGCGTAGCTGGCATATTGCGTATTCCTGGTCCTACGTATTTTGGGACTGGGGCATGACAGAGTTCTACAGGCTGAGCAGGTTTGTTCCAGCTATGGTGACGACAGAGCAAGAAAGGGCTATAAGATTCAAGCAAGGGCTTCACCTCAAGATTCTGTAACTAGTTGAAGGACATGACTACCAGACATCTGATTTTATATTGATAGTAGCCAGGAGACATGAGCTTACCATCCAGAGGTTAGCTTCGAGGACTGGAGGACAAGAGAGATCTCATGTCCATAACACAGGTAAAACCAGCACCTGATATTCGTATTCGTGATTTGGTACCACGGGGGCCAGTGGCATCAGATGAGACAATGACAACTTGGCAACAACAGCAGAGACAATATCAACAATGCCCGGTGAATCCCGTAGGATGTACCTATTGTGGCAAAAGGGATCACACTCAGGATGTATGTAGGATGGCAAATGAAATATTCTTGAGATATGGAGGTTCCAACCACGTGATAGCTACTTTCCTACAAATACAGAGGCAGGAAGGATCGTATCAACAATTCCTAGCATTGTCAACTCCAGGAGCAGTTCCGTATCAAGAGCCAGTTTTAGTAGTACGATTATTAGTCCAACGTCCGATGTTGAGGCAAGCACAGGTGTTTCACCCGAGGCAAAGTCAGTTGGGTTAGCAGAGACATCCTCATGACAGAGTTCCAACAGCCCCGAGACGTGAGCAAGCTGAGTTTGGCATGCTATAACAGATGTTAGTAGAAGGTGGTCAAGTCGAGGGTGAGATTTGAGTTATTCCAGTTTTATCTATCTTTTGGGTTCCATATATTCGACGAGTGGAGATGATCTTTGTCTCACTCATCTGCCTTCGTATCTCGTGATACACGATGTATGTCATATATTTCGACTACGAATGTACGTCCTGGGCAGAGTCATATTCTTAACTAAGTCATTGGTACCAATTTATCTCGAGACTTGATCCATATCCATTTTGGGAGTCATTATAGGCCAACGAGGACGGGTTCCTATTTTGACTGACTCGGGAGATACATATATATGTATGCCTCCTGCTATTTCTTTTTTATTTTGATTGTGTGGATTGCTTGCTCCTTTATTTATATTATTGTTGCTTTTATTTTCTGCCTATTTTGTTATGCTTGGTATTCAGTTAGCTGTAGCTCATAAGATTAGGTAGTTCATGAGAGTTTCTGGATCATGAGTTTCCTGATTGAATTATGAGTCTTTTGCTTGGTCTATGAGTTTTCTGGCTTGGTGATCAGCTCGACTAGCTTGGCGAATTCCGAGGACAGAATTTTTCTAAGGTGGGTAGAGATATCACACCCGTTCCCAGATTTGATATTTCTTGAATTTATGATATTTAAAATTTTCCCTGTAGATGTATTTATGCTACATTTACATGTAGGTTCCTGTTAATCATGTTGTATTTGTTTAATTTTATTCATGTTTATTGTGGGAGACTGTCCGAAACCAGTAGTAAACATCTTGGCAATTTTCATAGACCCGTGCTAGGACCCGTATATAGGATGGATACCAGACCCGGTTCACTCTTGGAACCACTAAGCCTAATTTGCATGGATGAGATTGGTTGGAGAGTGTCATGACTTAATCCTAGGGCTAACATCACTTCTCCAATTAGTATATATATGCGGTTTTCTCTCTCCTCTCTCATTATTTCTCATTTCTACTTCATTTCTTCTTCCTTCTTCCCTCAAGAACTCCCCTTGACCGAAGCCCTAGCCCTAGCCCTAGACTTGGTTCTAGGAAGAAGTTTGTTAGTCCACCAAGGCAAGTACATCTTGCTCGAAGTGGTGAAGTCATAGATTTTTGGATTTTCATATATATGTTGTTTTAAAAAGTATGGTTGATGGAAAATGGTCTCCTTGAGTTAATGATTATATTTAGATATTAAAGTTTTAGATTTTGATGCATAGATTTTTGTAGATCAGAGTTTCAAGTTTTAGGTTTTTATGTGTTATATGATTTTTTTTTCTTGGTTTTGATCTACTAAAACTTAGTATTTTTAAAAACTAGTTTTTTTTTATGTTAGAGCATTTCATTTCGAGCATTTTGGCTTTTGTTTCACTTGATTTGGATGAAATTTTTTAAGAAAAAAATAATTTTTGGATTTTGGAGCTTTTCTGCCATGGCTGAACTTGCTGTCTGGAGAAGATGAAGTTCTCATACTGCCAGCGCAATATACGATCGAGACTTCCATGCGGCATGATCCTTATGCGGCTGGACTCTTTGCCGCATAGCCAACCATCATGTGTCCATCTTGTTGGACGTATGACTGCTAATTTACACAAGTGTCTTGAACACCTTGTGTATTCACTCGCTGAACGAATAAGAAATTTGCTAAATCCAAAAGGAACTCCATGTGGCATCGAACTTATGCGGCAAACAGAGCATGCGGCCACCTTCCCTTGGACGAAGGACTCAGAACCTTGGCACATCCTTGGCGCATCTTTCTATGGTTTTGTCTTATCATTCTGACACACTTTATCTCACATCACACTTTATGTCCCATCACTCTTTATTTTACTTCACTGATACGCATTTAATGTACGTCACTTCGGCACTTGTTCCAAGGAGTGGACTTTGCCTTGACCCTATGTGACACCTGCCTCATGTGGCAAGCAGTCCATGCGACCTGGAGACATATGTGGCCAGCTCGTCCATGCGGCCAGTGCTCATGCGCTTGATCAGTGCATGCAGCCTGACCCATGCTGTAATTCAAGCGTGCACTTCTCATGCGCGCATGTGATCCTATGCGACCCTATTGATCTATGTACACATTCTATGATTTCTTGAGTTTAATTATTATATTTAAAATATTTCTTTGTTCTATGTGGTTGGTCGTGACAATTGCTTGTTATTGATCCTAAGGAAGAAATGGACTTCGTAACCAGACTGTGCTAGACCTGGCTATGTGCTAGAACTAACTATGTTCATAGTATGATTATATGTTGTAGTAGGCCATGTGGCAACCCAAAGTGAACTCAGACTAGTAGACTATCTTATCATTTGTTCATCGAAAATGGTGAGGGGTGTAGTTCTGCTCGGGAGACGATCTGCAATCTCGGTCCTTGTTTGGTTTAAGGATTATGGATATGCTCTAGAGTGGCTCGCACTTTTTTCTTTACTCACGTTCGGCGGCAAAGTCATTGATCAATAGTCAGTATACCTGATTTGAGGAGATTATATCTTGACCAAGTGTCCCATGTGATAAGACTCATATGACCAACTTTAAGTTTGGTGATTCGACCTAATTTTTTGTATTCGTGCCGATACAATTACTACATGATACATGTACATGTATTATAAATGTGGACTGAGGTGCGACATAACTTGCTACGTGCCATGATATTATATATTTTGGGTTGTGCATTAAGAATGCCTTATATACTATGCGGTATGTGATATTATTATATTAATTTCCTGTACGGGCATGGTATGTGGGTCAACTACCAAAGTGTGGCTAGGACTTGATTGATTGTTGCATCACGCTAGGGTGAATCTAAATTGAACTACCCAATGACAAAGTGGATTCATATCTATTATGGACCGTACTATGGTATGACATATAAGGGGAGTAACAAATGACCACGCCATGTGATTCAAACTAATAGTAGGGTTAACTAGGCAACTAAAATTTATAGAACATTGGGAGAGAATGGAATCTCTAGATCGTGCCTAACTAGCCACCTCTAGTCATCTGAATTGGGGTGTGCAGGCTAGTCCCCATGGATATTATTTAAATTCTCATTAGTGGATGGCAATATCTGATTATTATATGATATTATGTGTTCTATGCGATCTTAGCACGGTGGCCTTACGAGGGACCGGTGCATACTACTATGTGTTATGCGACAATTTGTGACTCGGCTAACCCTACTAGTACCTGATTCGATCTGAGGATTCCTATATGCATAATATCTCTAGGATAACCCAGACTCCACGTATCAAGCCGTAGGATTGATTGGCCGATTAAACGAATATGTGTTGGTAGTCTAAGGACATAAACTATTGTGGTACGATGGTTCAACCCTTGTCCTTGTTTGGTTATAGGGTTACGCCAATGTGTCATAATAGGTCATGTACCGAAGCTGCATATTATATTTATATCTTAGCTTGTATTATGGCATATGTGTCCTAAATTATAATAATGTGTTATATCTTTGTCGTGTTCATAATTGGTTAGTCGTACCCTATCTCGGAGTAGTGCGGCACCTCTTGTCCTTGTTTGGTTGTAGGGGTGTCCTACTGCTCCGATGAAAGGTTATACGCTTATCGTTGTGGCATAAACTTTCCTATTTATGTACTTTATTGGTTTTGCTTTATTCACTTGTGCTTCTTTGTGGTACTTGCTATTGGGGCCTGATCCCGCTGGTTTTGTTTGGCCAGGTTTAGTAGCAGCCCGAGGATCCTGTCCTGTATCTGTCTGGTGGCGCACACCACGAGGATGTTCGCCGAGGAACTTGAGTGGGTTTCTTCTTCCCCACTATGAGTATCATTTTGCCTTATCTTTTGGCGTTTAGCCGACGACACCTGTTAGCCGGTTTATCTGGACATTAGTTCCTCTACATTATTATATATTATTCAGACCGGGACTGACTTACAGTCATGTAATCTTGACAATGCACTAGTGAACCATCCTGTATAACTAGTTTTATGATCATTCTGATAGAGCGTCAGGGACGCCTAACTGCCTTATCTTACATGTTTATTCTTATTGTTTCTTGGTTGATGATTGAGACATAAATGTTCTTGACCCTAGCTGACTTGATTGTAGCATGCACCCCCTTGTATCTTAACAACCTTAGCACATTATGGCTTACTTCGGTATTATGCAAGGTGTGGTTGGTGTAACGACTCGTTCTGTTCAAGTGGACAACCGATTCAAATGGCGCAAGTGCCACAATCCAACCCGCTTTGCTCAGCAAAAAGACTCGTTTGAGGCAAAGAATTTCCAGACTTGGCCCTTCAGGAGTTCAGACTTAGACTTTCAAATGCTCACTCGGAGTATCGCTCGACCGAGGCAAAATATCGCTAAGGTGGGTGACTACGATAAACTTGTCTTTGCTTATCCAGCACACTTAAAATATGGATGATACATGCTAGTCGCTAGGTTAATCACCCCTTGCATGCTAATAAAAAATACAACGCACCTAGCTAAGGGAATAATCCCATCTTATATTGCTTGTGTTAGAACATGGAAATGAAACTTGGCTTATAACTTGGACCTCGCATGCTACCTTTGCTTCGTTCAAGTAGACCTCGTTATTCCTCGAGTAGATCATTATAAACTCTTCGTAGTGCACTGTTTCACTTGTTTATACTGCACGTCCATAGATTATGTCGCTCGATATGTCCCTTTACGGTTGCACTCCTCGCACTACCCCTTAGACCATACTAACGTAAATGCTTATGTTTCAAATATAAATGCATGATTAATTGCTTATATTATAGTTAGTACTCATTACCTTATTTCAATGCTTGTTACATAATTGCATGCCACAATCAAGTAAACAATATCTTGCCTTGCATTCATCTAATTCACTGAAAGGCTATCTAATAGTCGTTTCGTGCAAGTATGAACCTGAAAGTATCTGGGACCGTTAGGTCGCCAAGGCATCTCCGAACCTGGGGATTGCACCATGTCAAGTTTAACTCTGAACGAGAATCATGTCGATAATCCAAGAATCATAGCTCGTGGAGCATACTCGTTCTGAACAAGAATCAAGAATAACATGTCATGAATCCCGTGAAACTGAGACCCAAGACTTGCATATCGCGGACAACTTGTGCATAAGGTAATCAATCTGTTCCTGCGGATGGTCTCCGGGGCACTGGGGCTATTCCGATCCGGACGAAACATCTGTTAGTCTGCCTGTTTCAGGCATGATGGCGTGTAGCATCTTATGAACCTTCCTTTATGCCATTCTCGCTCTTAGACTAAGTAGTCGCCTATTTCGGGCAGGATGGATATGATGCCTCGTTCCTTGAATCACATATCATTCTCGCTCTTGACTACACAAGTCCTTTATGGCTATGCCAGCGACTCATGTTCATATAGATAAGTCATCCTCTCTTAGCGGCAATCCGCGTGCGAGTTATTGCATCGCATCTAGTAATCGGAACCACCTGAACGGATATGAGTGTAACATAATTGTACACATTTGAACACTTGAACATCTTCTGCAATACTTATGGATAATCCGTATAACTTATACACTTAAAACAGAACCTTGCTCACGACACCTGTGTTTGCTTATGCAATTGCCCCTGGATTTTATTATATATATGCTCGTGCTTGGTTTAACTTGGTTTGCCTTAGACAGGAAAGGACGAACGGTAAGTTGGTAAGTCTCACCGTGTTCCTTTATATCGTACGGCGTACTGCCACACGAGTTATGCTTTTCATTATGCCATGAAACTGATCCTAAGGCAAGACTAGAAAGATAACTTAATAGATATTGCATGGAACCTATATAACGTGTTTGGATTTGTCGAGCGGGCAAGAAGCCTCCCCACCAGTGCATTCATGTACTGATAACCCACCAGATTGCTTAAAAGGTGCGAGAGAACCTCGTTCGGTGCAGAAACCTCATTCGTGCGTTCTAAGGCGTGGAGTTCACTCTGGTGCCTTGGAGCATTGCGTCCGGAACTGAAGCATATATACAAGACATAATGTTAGAACATCGCCGATGTATCATTCCATAATGTAGCCACTAGGCACGCTTTTATTATTTCGAGAGAGAGGGCTTGAGCGACTTATAATCTCGGCCTAGCACCGCTTGTAACACTTGTTCAATATTAATAAAGTGCTTGTTTTACTTCTATACTTGTGTTATTCAATACTTCCTCTATTGATGACTCTGTGAACTTGTTACCAATTACCTGTTTGTTTTTTATTCTGCTGCACTCGGACTATATGTGCGACTCTGTGGCTTAGTCATTTTATCGCCTGTTCGGATCATGGCCTTGCACGGGCACAGCTTACGCTTGTGCGACATCACGTCCAGATGGGAAAGATCTTCCCACGAGAGCGTTGGCATAGTGATTCGCGCTTCCCACGGGAGCGTTGGCATAGTGATTCGCGCCTAGCAGGGATGACCAATTACCTGCGGAAGATCGGGGCATGACATATTGGTATCAGAGCATGGCATTACGCCTTTGGACTTCGTATCAATTTTCTCAATTTCGAAAGCTCTTTAGTGGGTTATGTGCATACACTATCTCTCGTTAACCCATCGGGATATTCCATACAATAAGTCTAAATACTTTTAAAAGAGCATGTAAATGATATGATTGCTTGAACTGGATAGGAATGCAAAGGCCTTTGTGTCAACCTGTGTTAAACTTGGTTGAAATAGACTCGTGCTAGAATTTACAAGTTATGTGCAAATCTGAATACCTATACATGATTTTCCAGCTGGTTAGTGTGTGAAATAGAATATCGTTCGGACGGTTAGCTATGTACACAACCATTCGGCTAAGTTGTGTTGAGTATTGCGCACCAAGACCCTTTTGGTGCGAGCTAGTTGCAAGCGAGATTGGGATATCGTTCAGATAAGGACAAGTCAGACTGAGATTGGCAACCGATAGAAATATTTTTAGATTTTGGAAAATAGCTTGAACGGTATTTCGTGTCGGCAGATACAAATCAGATATGGTTTACTGGGATGACTATCAACAGGATATATACGAGACTAAGATTTATCAGGCGACGCTTAGTTATCGACAGAAATTCTAAGGAACGACTTGGTGAATATGCTAACGATAGATACGAACACGATTGAGGATTTAATTGGGTGACTCGATTCCTTAGTAGTGTATAGATTATTTTAGAAATATTTAAACGAATTCATAGGTCTCGTGCGATGGTTGGTTTGAACGATTAAGAATGTTTTGAACAAGTGATAATGCTTATATCGAATAGGAATTCAAGAAAATAAAATCGATATCTTGGTCAAGGAAACTTGTTGAAAACTTGGAGGATCGTACGAGCGATTTCGGATTGAATCAAACGGATTAAAGCTTGAATAGAATATCGCTCAAATAGAAGTTAGCCAAGAATGAATATTTTGGTTCGATGGAAGAGGTAAGTGATAACGGATTTGGCCTGGAGTTTGTAAGAACGATCTTGAATCTAGTTCGAAGGATAACTCTCGACAATCAGTCCCAGCGAGAACGATTATCCTGCGAGAGTGCCGGCGTAGTGATTTTACGTCCGACGGGGATAATCGAACTCACAGAAACATGTTCGGTGATTATTCCAAACAAACTCGATGAATGGAACATATCAAAAGTGGATAGACTTTGGCTTGAATATTTGAAACTTAGTTGTTTGAGAAATGCCAGAAGTAGACTATGGATTTATCAAACGGTAACATTAAAGTTGGACAATTTGGCTAGAAGAATTATAATCACAGCATGAACAGACATGGCTTGATGAATTTTATATATATCTTAGATGTAGCAAAGTGAAATGATAAGGTATCTCGATCATTTCGATGATAACCGTAAGGTTCAATGTTCTTGTCTTTTACGAGCGTAACTTTATGCTCGTACATGCGTCACGTCCGGATTAGGATGATGATCCAGTGGAAGCGTTGGCGTAGTGGTCTCACGTCCAACGAGGATGATGGAACTTGCGGGATACCGCAATATGACAACTGATGGGCCATCTTGACTTTTGGTTTGACACGATAAGACAAATTTGGAAATACAAGTGAATCGAAAGTGTTTCAAGAAAAAGTTAGTCTAGAACCTGGAGTAAATCATGCTTGATGGTTTCATGAACGGATACATGAATCTTGTTGGACGACTTGGAGTTTATGATTGAGATCAAAGGTTTAGAACTGAATCATGGCTTGGTAGACTAGACTTAGAATTGATATATGGGTTCTATCAAATATGCTTAAGGAGATAGACTATGCGAATTGCTAGGCTTATCCTACAACTTGGATATATCATGGATTTGATTGAACGGACTTGAACCCTGCACAAACGAACATGTTAATATGTGTAGGATGATCCGTACTCGATATTTAAAAATTTGAGTAAAACGAGCTGGGGTAGAATATCCCGTGCAAAATGAACAATGGTTTGACCTTAGGAATTGGGGAGAGCATCGTGCGACAAATTTGCACGATGAAATGCATGCTTGAACTTGTACCTATGACCTTATGAGTTGACCTAATAATTAGGCAGACGATGTCACGACCCGCAACCGGTGTAAGGGTACAAGTCGGGAATAATGCCCAGCCTAAGCCGCAGAATCGGCGGTAGAACGCTGTTTGGATAATCTATCTAATAATATAATGAGCCACCAACAATATCAATATACTCAATCACATATATAAGATGGAAATGAGCACGAATATGATAAAAGAATAGAATATTCACATACAACTCATGAGTCTAAAATAATAACATCAATGAGTCTAAAAAAATACTAAACAATAAGCTGGAGACAAATCCTGTACAAAGAATACTAAGAAGCTACAAGTCCCGGGTCATCTGTCTCAATCAGGATGATTCCCTCCTGACCCAGGGTCTCTGACTCTAAGCCTACAACATCCTGAGGCATGTAATGTGTAGGGTATCACTCCTCAGTGTCATCTGAAAAAAATATATCCAGTCAGGAAAATAGTAGAGTACATCTCTAACAGTAGTTCTAATCAATGATATAAACTATGTAACAGTAAATAGATGTGAATATACGAGATGCAACAATAGATATAAGAGATATACAATAAAGGAAATACTGTAAATAAATACAGGAATGAACAATATGGCAATGAACAAGAATACTAAATAACTATGTGAGTGAGTACTAGCTTTAACATGTGATCGGCTTGGGAACTTGATACAAGATTTATGGCCGGGCTAATCATACGTGCGGTGTATGATTAACACTATTCAAGAACAAGACATGATATAAGATGGGTATGATCACATATCTACACTACATACTCCCCAACTCCGACTGGTATAGGGGATCCAACCATGGTACGCTATGACACAGGATTCTCCAGGAAGATAGCGACTCTCTCCGAGAATCAGTATCTGTACATGTACAAAATAAACAATGAAACAAGGCTTGCACAAGATACACCATATACCAAGGAATAATATCTCATGACGAAATCTGGATATACCAATCCGGGTAACCATCGTGTCAAGAAATATGGATATCTATACTAGATACAATGAACATAGAGGATATCATAAATGAGAAACTATCAGAGAATGTACTCGCCTGAAGTCTGATGAATAGTCTCACAGATGTCTGATACGGTGCCTCGAAGACCTAGATATGGAATACAACATCAATACAAGGTTTTGGAATAAAAATAAGTTAAACTAGCACTAGGTCAAAGAGCCATTTATAAGTCAAAATAGTCAAACTAGGTCAACTCTAAGTCAAATCGGTCAAACTTGGTCAAACTACCTATTTCTAGGTTGCATGAGTCTATCTTAATGATATTGGGTTCATAAACTATGAAACTAGGTCATTCTAGCTAAATCTAGGATACTAAGAGGTATTCAAAAGTCGTATCCTAAGATACACAGATTCAGTTATATAAAAAAGTATTTTAGATATATGCAAGTCAAATATTATAATACTATGTCAATACAATTGAAACATGATACCTTGGTCTTGCACCAATGCGTATCACACCTATCTCGATACCCAACTCGATACCTTGGGTATCGGCCCAATACCTTGGTAATACCTTGGTATCCCGAGGTAACCCAAAACTCTAACATATAACTAATACCTGTATATAAACCCAACTAATACTAACTATAACTAATACTATAATGTATGTATATCAAATCATAGGAACTAACTATAATATAATATTTCTAACTACTACATATATATCACTACATATATCTAACTAACTACTAACCATAACATATCAATTACCTTAACTACACAAATCCTTACCATTAAACTATCAAAATACCCGACCCCAAGTGAAACTCAACTGAAACTGGAAACCTAAGATACTATGCTAACACAGTGACTAATACTATATGAAACTACTGATACAAAGTGCCCTTCCTAGCTGCTGATCATCTCCTCCATTTTGCTGCTGCTAATGTTGATCTTCGTTTTGCTGCTGCTGCTCTACTCTTCATTTGCTGCTGCTGATACTATTCGTTTGTTGCCGCTGATGTTCGGTTTGCTGCTGCTGATGCTCTCGGGTTGCTGCTACTGATGCTCGGTTTACTGCTGCTGATGCTCTCCCTTTCTTCCAAATCAACAACACATACACACAAGCACACTACTATATACGTATATATCTATCAACTACAATATATCTCCTCTATATAATGCCAAAACTAGGCTTCACCGTGAAAAAATTTCGTTCCAAAAATACCCTTCAACATATTTAGTAATTAAAAAGAATACCTACAATAAATTCCACTGACAACCATTTAAGATAGGCAATAATGACAACCATTTACGAAAATCAAAGGGTTCATGCTACTTGCTAAGTCTTTTAAATTGTTACCAAAAAATTCGAAGGGTTGAACCATTAACCTATATAATTAAAAGCAGTAGAAATAAACTAACTCATCAACATCATTCACTCCAATATACGTGCAAAGCACGTGCATATATACTAGTATATATATATATATATATACCCATGTAATTGATATAGTATACCATACATATGTATAAATAGCATCACATACATGCATATATTTATATATAACTACATCTATGTATATAAACATATAACACTCAATATATATATATATATATATCAATCTATTTATACACCTCACATATAGGTATCACACACACACACACAGACACACATATATATATATATATATATATATATATATATATATATATATATATATATATGATAAGTAATATACTATTAGCTATGACAATGCACATTAAGTATAGAAATGCAATATAACAAACACGTGGAGTGCATCGCACCCGTATCACACTAGATCTATGATACGCTTGCAACACGAGTCCACCACACAATCAAACGTACCCCGAAGGACACGAGCAAGTCTAATATATTATTTATGAACAATACGAAGAGTCAAACATATAACTACGTGTCCGTGTCAAAATATGACATGCACAAAGTCCCGTGTCGGAGGAAAAACCCCTAAAATAATACGTATCACCAAATTATTGGGATACGACCTACACGTACCCAATTGTGGATACGACACTAGTCACAAACACACAAACACATGTCAATTGGATCTATAGGATCAATTGACAAACACAACAAGTGTCAATCTCGGAATTCCCCCAAAATTGACACAAAAAGTACCATAACTTTCTCAATAGGCCTCCTATGAACTCAATTCCAAATCCTATGGGTAGCCTATGCATATGGATTAATTTTTCATAGTTAATTCTCATTTTTAGAACCTAAATAAAGGAGAAAAACTAAATTTTACCTATTGGGAGATGGATTTCCAATGCAACCTCCAAATATGATAAAATTGGCCTCCAACTAGTAGATCCTTGCTCCTCTTTGTAGATCATTGCTTCCTCCTTCTAGATCCTTACTCTACTAGCCTCCAATGGTGATTTGGGAAGGAATTGGAATAAAATTTGGTAGGAAAATGATGTAGGAATGGGGTAATTTGGTTGAGAGAAATTCTAGATCTAGATTTCAAATGAAAAGAGGAGAGAAACTTTTCCTTCCACTTTTAATAGGCCGGGCCCCTTGCCCCTTCCTCAAGTTACTATGTAATGTCCATTATACCCCTTGGGGCCTCTCATGAAGAAATAATTAAGGAGAGAAGGTTCTAGTCTAATGGTTTTAATTAAACTAATCATCCTCCTAATCAATGGGCTTTCTAATTAGGCTAAATTCTAATAATTAGTACATGTTGGTCCATGAGTCTAAATTAAACTAGTTAGGTCTACTAACACAAGTCCAAAATAATAAACTAACATCTAACAATAATTAAATAATATAATAAATAATTATACAATATGCATAATATTTAATTAAATATAAAATTACCAAAATACCCTTTCCTAGAAAATATGGTAGTAACAAGTCTACCCTCCTTAAAATAATTTTGTACTCAAAATTCAAAGACGAAAACTACCCCCAAAAATAATAGAACAGAATAAAAGAACATAACATAACTAGAAAAGAACATACCTCAAGGCACAAACAAATATGGATAACGCTCTCGCATTTCATCCTCTCTCTCTCAGGTAGACTCTCCCAGAGAGTGATGCCTCCATTTGACTAGTACCAAAGGAATAGTCTGGTTCCTTAGCACCTTCTCTCTCCGATCCAGAATCTCAACTGGCTGCTCTGGATATCCAAGAGTAAGGGCTACCTTTATCTCTTAGTAATCCAATACGTGACTAGGATCTGCCACGTACCGTCTCAATTATGACACGTGAAACACGCTGTGGACTCCCTCTAATACAGGTGGCAAGTCGAGTCTATAAGCAACTGCACCGACCCTCTCTGGAATAGTGAAAGGTCCGATGAATCGCGGACTAAGCTTCATGTCTCCACCGAAACGAATCGTGCCTCGTATCGGAGAAATCCTCAGAAACACCAAACCACCCACCTAGAACAAAGCACAACCTTAAGAACTTAATCTATAACAAACAACCAATAATAAGCACAAAACAAAAATCTAAAACTATACCTCGAACTCCAAAGGTCTCCGGAAGCTATCGGCCCAATGCCGCTGTCTGTCCTGCGCCACTCGAAGTCTGTCTCTGATCAGCTGAACCTTCTCTGCTGCATCCACAACCATCTTTGGCCCTAGACAAACTCTCTCTCCAACATCGTCCCATGACAAGGGAGTACGACATCTCCGACCGTTTCAAATAGTGATATCTCTATACTAGCCTGGTAGCTGTTGTTGTAAGCAAACTCTACCAAATGGAGATAGTCCTCCCAAGAACCCCCAAAATCTAGTACACAAGTACGAAACATATCCTCGAGAGTCTAAATAGTCCTCTCTGGCTGCCCATCTGTCTGGGGATGATATGCAGTACTGAAATTAAGCTGGGTGCCCAAACTCACCTGCAAAATCCTCCAGAAATAAGAGGTAAAATGATTATCCCGATCCGAGACTATGCTGACGGGAACTCCATATATCCTAACGATTTGCCTTACATACATCTCTGTCAGCTTCTCCGTAGACAAACCCACCTTAAAAGGCAAAAAGTGGGCCGACTTGGTCAACCTGTCAACGATGACCCAAATAGTGTCTTTCCCTCTTGGAGATCGTGGAAGTCCGGACACAAAATCTATAGTAATGTGCTTTCACTTCCACTCTGGAATGGGTAATGGCTTAATTAAACCTCCAGGCCTCTGCCTCTCAGCTTTCACCTGGTGGCACACTAAGCATCTGGATACAAACTGTGCCACTTCCTTCTTTATGCCATACCACCACACACTCCCTCGCATATCCCGATACATCTTGTTGGTACCTAGATATATGGAATACTGAGAGCGATGTGCTTCCTGCAATACCTCCTCACGCAGCTCCCCACTAGGCACACACAATTTAACTCCATACCACAAAGAACCATCTTCATAGTGAGATTATTCAATGCCCTGTAATCAATATACATGCACAATGATCCATTCTTCTTCGGTATAAACAATATCGGGGCTCCCCACAGTGAAGAATTTGATCTGATAAACCCCTTATCCTGTAATTCGTCCACCTGCTTATTCAGCTCGACCAGCTCGTTGTTGTTTACTCTATAGACATGCTGTAAAATTGGTTCTGCACCTGGCACCAAGTCTATAGATAATTCAATATCTCGATCTGGCGGCAATCCTGGTAATTCCTCAGAAAACACATCCAAGAACTCTACTATTAATGGATGCGCCAACTTCTTGTCTTCCACCATAGCTCCACAAATAATGCCTTCTTCCTGCTCTGTAGCTTCTCTAGCAAACTCGAACTCTGGCTCTCCTGGTGGACCAAACAAAACTCTACCTCCTCTATAATCAAAGCTAGCATAGTGCCTACTCAACCAATCCATCCCGAGTACAATATCGTAGCTCGGAAGTGGCATTACAAGTAGATACGCACTCAACTCCCGGCCTCCCAGAGTAACTCTTTGTTCCTTGCAAATACCATTAACCAGGATAATGCCTCCCCCGGTCATGATCTTGCAAGTCCTAAGCAAAGACTCAGCTACCAAACCATGCTTCAGAGCAAAAGAAACAGATACAAAACTATGGAAAGCACCACTATCAAACAAAGCTAAAGCTAAAATGGAATCAAGAAGAATAGAACCTGCGATGACATCTTCGGTGGTTTCATCCTCATCGACTATCATAGCAAACGCTCGTCCCTGATGTGCACCTTCCTGTTGCTGATGCTGGACATAACATTGTTGATGGGTCGGAAGCGGTCCCCTCGGTTGTACTGCTGGTGGTCTCGCCTGTGCCCTCGGAGCTAAAGCTGCTCCCTAAACTGCACGACGAGGACACTCTTTCATCTTATGCCCTTCGGTACCATAATATAAATAAACTCCCAACCTCCTCCTATAAACCTCACAGATATGGCCGGGCTTCTTGCAATAGTGGCAAGGAGCTTGCTGTAACTGTCTTTGCTGTTGTAGTACCTGGTGAAACGGTGCCCTAGCTGGAGTTTGATGCTGCTGTGGCTGCTGGAAGGGCCTGGACTGGAAATGAGGATGCTTTGTAGATACTGCACTATTGTTGGCCCCCAGAAAAGAATCACGATCTCTCTTGGGCTTCAAACCCAACTCCCGCTCAACCTTGCATGCCTCCGCAAGTATCTCCGAGTATGTCTCATAAAAAGACGGAATGAGGATCTTCACTTCTCAGTTTAGACCCTCACGGAAACGAATAGCCCGAATCTCCAGCTCTCTTACCAAATACTCTACAAATCAGCTTAGCCTGCCGAACTCTGCAGCATATTCCTCCACAGACATGCTCCCTGAATGAGGCTCTCAAACTGCCTCCCCAAGTCTAGCCGGTCTACCCAAGCGAAGAACATCTTCTTAAATAGGTCCTTGAACACCTCCCAAGACTGTCCTGCGTCAACAAGAATCGGCTCATTCCTGAACTAAGTACGGGCGACGTCGAACAGTTGAAGTCCTACCGCCTCAACCTTCATATCCTCAGAAAGATGGACACCCTCATAAGACGCTCAATATCCTCGAGCCAATCATCAGCATAGACGATGCCCTCCATCCCCTGGAAGACCCTAGGATCCAGCTTCTTGAAGTCATGAATGTTGCCTAGCCAAAGCTGAGCAACCTGAGGAGCAACCTACTGCTGGACTGGAACTCCTCTCTCTACGATGACACGAGCAAGCTGATGAGCACTCTCGATGCCCTGTCGCAAGACGTCATTCTGTCCTTGATGTGCCTCAGATTGAGCCCTTTGGGCCTCCAATATCTTGTGAAACAGTATGAACATCTGTGTCGCATCTGCTGGTATGGGAGGCGGAGGCAGGAGTCCCTCAAATACAGCTGGCATGGTCCTCTGAGTAGGTGGTGGACCTCCGAAAGCAGTTGACACTCCAATCACCAGAGAAGTGACTGGTGTAGGCCCTCGGGACATCGCAGACCTCTCAGAAGCTGCTCTCCCCTGCTGCGATCTAGTCTTAGGCGGCATCCTGAGACAAAGCGAAAGAAATAATCAATATGGCACATAATGTAAGATACTCAAAGGAAGGACAGTTTAAAGATCAAGTATCAATATCAAGAAAAAATAGTTGAATGAATCAAAATAATTTTTTCTAGATGTGATTGAGTATTCTTAGCCTATAGCCTATATCCTCTATCCTGAAACAGGCTCGTAATAGCACTCAATTCAGAGCACCACTATAAATCACACTAATTGCGACCTCAAGAACCTCCATGGACTACCACTAAAAATGTGTCATGACCCGCACCCGGTGTAAGGGTATAAGTCGGGAACAACGTCTAGCCTACGCCACAGAATCGACGGTAGAATGCTGTTTGGATAATCTATCTAACAATATAATAAGCCACCAACAATATCAATATACTTAATCACAGATCTAAGATGGAAATGAGCACGAATATAATAAAAGAATAGAATAGTCATATACAACTCATGAGTCTAAAATAATAACATCAATGAGTCTAAAAAAATACTAAACAATAAGCTGGAGACAAATCCAGTACAAAGAATACTAAGAAGCTACAAGTCCTGAGTCATCTGTCTCAATCGGTATGAGTCCCTCCTGAGCCAGGGTCTCTGACTTTAAGCCTACAATATCCTGAGGACCGTAATGTGTAGGGTACCATTCCTCAGTATCATCTGGGAAAAATATATCCAGTCTAGAAAGAAGCAAAGTACATCTCTAACAGCAGTTCTAATCAATAATATAAACTATGTAACAGTAAATAGATATGAATATACAAGATGCAATAATAGATACAAGAGATATACAATAAAGGAAATATTGTAAATAAATACAAGAATGAACAATATGGCAATGAACAAGAATACTAAATGACTAAGTGAGTCAGTACTAGCTTTAACATGTAATCAGCTTGGGAACTTGATACAAGATTTATTGCCTAGCTAATCATACGTGCGGTGTATGATTAACTCTATTCAAGAATAAGATATTATACAAGATGGGTATGATCACATATCTACACTACATACTCTCCAACCCGACTGGTATAGGGGATCCAACCATGGTATGCTCGACTCTCCCCGAGAATCAGTGTCTGTACATATACAAAATAAACAATGAAACAAGGATTCCAAAAGATACACCATATACCAAGGAATAACATCTCATGACGAGATCCGGATATACCAATACGTGTAACCATCGTGTCAAGGAAACATGGATATCTACACTAGATACAATGAACATAAAGGATATCATAAATGAGAAACTATCAGAGAATGTACTTGCATGAAGTCCGGTGAATAGTCTCACAGATGTCTGATACAGTGCCTCGAAGACCTAGATATAGAATACAACATCAATACAAGATTTTAGAATAAAAATAAGTTAAACTAGTCAACACTAGGTCAAAGAGCCATTTCTAAGTCAAAATAGTTAAACTAGGTCAACTCTAAGTCAAACCGGTCAAACTTGGTCAAACTACCTATTTCTATGTTGCATTAGTCTATCTTAATGATATTTGATTCATAAACTATGAAACTAGGTCATACTAGCTAAATCTAGGATACTAAGAGGTATTCAAAAGGCTGTATCCTAAGATACGCAGGTTCAATTATATAAAAAAGTATTTTAGATACATGCAAGTCAAATATTATAATACTATATCAATACAATTGAAACATGATACCTTGGTCTTGCACCAATGCGTATCACACCTATCTCGATACCCAACTCGATACCTTGGGTATCGGCCCTATACCTTGGTAATACCATGGTATCCCGAGGTAACCCAAAACTCTAACATGTAACTAATACATATATATAAACCCAACTAATACTAACTATAACTAATACTATAATGTATGTATATCAAATCATAGGAACTAACTATAATATAATGTTTCTAACTACTACATATATCTAACTAACTACTAACCATAATATATCAATTACCTTAACTACTCAAATCCTTACCATTAAACTAACTAACCAAAATACCCGACCCCAAGTGAAACTCAACTGAAACTGGAAACCCAAGATATTATGCTACACAGTAACTAATACTATATGAAGCTACTGATACACAATGCCCCCCCAGCTGTTGATCATCTCCTCCATTTTGCTGTTGCTGATGTTGATCTTCGTTTTGCTGCTACTGCTCTGCTCTTCATTTGCTGCTGCTAATGCTATTTATTTGCTGCTGCTGATGCTCGGTTTTCTGCTGTTGATGCTCTCGGTTGGCTACTGTTGATGCTCGGGTTGTCGTTGTTGATGCTCTCCTTTCTTCCAAATCAACAACACACACACACAAGCACACTACTATATACGTATATATCTATCAACTACTATATATATATATATATATATATATATATATATATATATATATATATATATATATATATATATATATATATATACCCATGTAATTGATATAGTATACCATACATATGTATACATAGCATCACATACACGCATACATTTATATTTAACTACCTCTATGAATATAAACATATAACCCTCAATATCTATATATCAATCGATGTATACACCTCACATATATATATATATATATATATATACACTCTCTATGGATATATCTATAAATATCAACAACATACATAACTATGTATATAGTATATATCATTAACTCACATATATACATATCATATAAACAACACAAGGATAGAAATGCATAAGTAATATACTTATGATAAGTAATATATATATATATATATATATATATATATATATATATATATATATATATATATATATATATATATATATATATATATATATAGTTATAGTTATAGTTATAGTTATAGTTATAGTTATAGTTATGATAAGTAATATAATATTAGCTATGACAATGCACATTAAGTATAGAAATGCAATATAACAAACACGTGGAGTGCATCGCACCCGTATCACACTAGATCTATGATACGCTTGCGACACGAGTCCACCACATAACCAAACGTACCCCGAAGGATATGAACAAGTCTAATATATTATTTATGAATAATACGAAGAGTCAAACATATAACTACGTGTCCGTGTCAAAATATGACATGCACAGTCCCGTGTCGGAGGAAAAAATCCCAAAATAACACGTATCACCAAATTGTTCGAATACGACCTACACGTATCCAATTGTGGACATGACACTAGCCACAAACACACAAACATATGTTAATTGGATCTATAGGATTAATTGACAAACACAACAAGTGTCAATCTCGAAATGCCACCAAAATTGACACAAAAAGTACCATAACTTTCTCAACAGGCCTCTTATGAACTCAATTCAAAATCATATGGATAGCCTATGCATATGGGTTAATTTCTCATGGTTAATTCTCAGATTTAGAACCTAAATAAAGGGAAAAAACTGAATTGTACCTATTGGGAGATAGATTTCCAATGCAACCTCCAAATGTGATAAAATTGGCCTCCAACTTGTAGATCCTTGCTCCTCTTTGTATATCCTTGCTTCCTCCTTCTAGATCCTTGCTCCACTAGCCTCTAATAGTGATTTGGGAAGGAATTGGAATAAAATTTGGTAGAGAATTGATGTAGGAATGGGGAAATTTGGTTGAGAGAAATTCTAGATCTAGATTTCAAATGAAAAGAGGAGAGAGAAACTTTTCCTCCCTCTTTTAATAGGTCGGCCCCCTTGCCCCTTCCTCAATTTATTATATAATGTCCATTATACCCCTTGGGGTCTCTCATGAAAAAATAATTAAGGAGGGAAGGTTCTAGTCTAATGGTTTTAATTAAACTAATCATCATCCTAATCAATGGGCTTTCTAGTTGGGCTAAATTCTAATAATTAATACATGTTGGTCTATGAGTCTAAATTAAACTAGTTAGGTCCACTAACATAAGTTCAAAATAATAAATTAACATCTAACAATAATTAAATAATACAATAAATAATTATACAATATGCACAATATTTAATTAAATATAAAATTACCAAAATACCCTTTCCTAGAAAATATGGTAGAGAGTGACAACCATGTGCCGAGTGAAAGAACTTGTCTGACCGACCTTAGAGTATTGTCTGAGAAAGTCATAGAACTGGGGCAACAAGACTTAATGTTAAACTAGAAACGGTAAGTGTGTGCTATGTTAGACACGAACGGAATGTACGATAGGACATAGATGCTAGTCGGTTGATCGGGTAGATCGTGCTTAACGGTAGTGCATTGCTTGGTTTGAATGGAAATGACTTAGAGATTTTATTAACCCTGTTGAAGGTATCATCGTAATTTATAAGACGAGAACCCTTGAGATTTTTATAAGTAGCATGTTCGATTTCACTATCGCTAAGTTTGATTGAATGCATATGTTTGAAGGGAGCCTTGAACGTGTGCACGATCCAAGATCCAGTGATATGTTGAACTTGAGTGTAAATACTTCGCTATCGCTAAGTTGATTGACATGCATATATTTGAGGGACGCTTTAAATATGTCCACGATCTAGATTTGGCCCTTCAAGATTCAGACGTAGACTTTCAAAGGCTTGTTGGGAGTATCGCTCGACCGAGGCAAAATATCGCTAAAGTGGGTAGCTATGATAAACTTGTCTTTGCTTAGACAGCGCACTTAAAATATGGATGATATATGTTAGTCGCTAGGTGAATCACTCCTTACATGCTAATAAAGAATACAACGCACATAGCTAAGGGAATAATCTCATCTTATATTGCTTGTGTTATAACATGGAAATAAAACTTGGCTTATAACTTGGACCCTCGCATGCTATCTTTGCTTCATACAAGTAGACCCCACTATACCTCGAGTAGATCATTATATACTCTTCGTAGTGCACAGTTTTACTTGTTTATAGTGCACGCCCATAGATTATGTCGCTCGATATATCCCTTTACGGTTGTACTCCTCGCACTACCCCTTAGACCTTGCCAACGTAAATGCTTATGTTTCAAATATAAATGCATGCTTGCTTTCTTATATTGTAGTTAGTACTTGTTGTCTCGTTTCAATGCTTGTCACAAAATTGTATGCCACAATCAAGTAAATACTATCTTGCCTTGCATTCATCCAATTCACCAGAAGACTATCTAATAGTCGTTCCGTGCAAGTATGAACCTGAAAGTATCCAGGACCGTTAGGTCTCCAAGGCATCTCCGAATCAGGGGATTGCACCATGTCAAGTTTAACTTTGAACGAGAATTATGTCAATAATCCAAGAATCACAGCTCGTAGAGCATACTCATTTTGAACAAGAATCAAGAATTAACATGTCATGAATCCCATGGACCCAAGACTTGCATGTCGCGGACAACTTGTGCATAAAGTAATCAATTTGCTCCTGCAGATGGTCTCTGGCGCACTGAGGCCGTTCTGATCCAGACGGAACATCTGTTAGTCTGCTTGTTTTGGGCAGGATGGCGTGTAGCACCTTATGAACCTTCCTTCACTCTATTCTCGCTCTTAGACTAAGTAGTCGTCTATTTCTGGTAGGATGGATGTGACGTCTCGTTCCTTGAGTCGCGTACCATTCTCGCTCTTGACTACTGTAAAACCCCATATTTTTTAATATTATTTAATTAATTATTGAATTTATTTATATTATTATGTAGTTATTTAGATAATATATACGTAGTGATTTAATTACCTAGATAAATATTCATTTAGAGTCATTGTACAAAATCTATTATTTTTATTTTAGGAATCTTGTGGAAGGGTGATAAAATTTTTTAGAATTTATTTGGGTATAAATATATTTTTATATATACCCTAATTATATATGTAAATAATATATACTCGTAATAATAATAAGTGATAATAAATAATCAGTGTTATTTGTAATAATAATAATAATAATAATAATAATAATAATAGTAATAATAATAATAATAATAATAATAATAATAATGTAATTAAATAAGAAATAGAAAATAAATAGAAAAGAAAAAGAAAAGAATAAGAAAAGAATAAGAAATAGAAAAAAAACCATAAATAAACCCAAACCCGCTAAAGCCCTACCCGCAAAACCCCTACCCGCTAAGCACCCGTAGCAAAGCAGCAGTAGCACCGCGTGAAGCCGAACCCCCTCTCTAACCTTCTCTATATATACGAACACATATTCATTAAAACCCTAACCCTAAACGCCTACTCTAATCTCCTCTACCCGAGCGCCGCCGACCGCCTGGACCCGCGCCGTTCGTCGGAGCCGCCGCCGCTCGCTATCGCGTCTGCACAAGCGCGCGCCGTGCAAAATCTGCCAGCAACTTACCCCTGTTCAGGCCCTGATTCCCGTTCCATCGCTCGACCAAATTTGACCCCGTCTTTGCCGGTATGTTCACGGCCCATCCCTCTTACAACTCTGTGTATTAGTTTCCTCTGAACAGCGCATAACCCTAGGTGAAAATCGAGACCAAGTTGGAGAAAAATGACAACTTTTAATTCCAAAAAACTGTTGTAACCATCAATGTTTACGGACTCGTATCTTCCACCACAGAGATCCAAACTTAGAAATTCCTTTTGCTATATGAAGACCACCTAACCTAGATTATTTCTTGTTAATTATATTATTTTATTCGATGCTGTATGCAGAATTAAATTGGGTTAAAAATCACGAAAAACCTGTTTTTGTAAACTTCAAAAATTATGATACGGAGCGCGCCCCGCCAAACGAGACCACCCTGTCGCATACCAATTATACCAAAAGGCGTGCATGGTATGCCCTGATGTGTGGGCTTTCGCAAAAACTGATTTGGATGTGTGTGCGCGTCAGAATCACCTCGTATCCGTAAAAAGGCTCCGCATTGCGACTTTTGCAAAACACCACACCATTTAGTGTACACTCGTCAGAACACGATAAAACTTGTGCCATTGGATTCATGGTATCACGCTGGTCCTGTGACCCAAGTTTCATGCAATTCTGAGATAGTTGACCAAGACGCATATTTGCAGGCCCCACGGTTGACTTTTTGGGCGAATTTGTGTTTGGCTTACCGGAATCCAAAATTGGACATACCGTTAAGTTCGTATTGATGTTTAGAATTGGTTTGACATATAACTTGTCCCTTTTAGAGACTTTTACCCCTGACATGCTTTTCGGTGCAAAGTGAGCCACATGTGGACCCCGCTTTGACCCGAAATTACCATTTTACCCCTGTGTCCAAATTGGACGAAAGGGTAGTATTTTCTAGCTATCTCACTTATTCTGGGAACGTTGGTGATGTTTATTTTAGCATCCAAAAATGTTCATTCTGAGGCCATAGTTTCTGATCTTGTGTGCTCGACTCCTGGACGTTATACTTTGCAGCTCTCTTGCCAGGCAAGATACCTTGCCAAATTGCTTACAGTACTTTGCATGCTTATTATATTTTTATATGTTCATTGCATGTGTATTTTTCTTTCAGTCATTTATATACTATATATATGTTGACACACACTTGACACATAGTATCATGGGAGGGGAGGACAATTAGTAGGTGTATGGGCTATAACCACTCTGGTAAACCATAGTATCTAGCACGCACTACGGTAGTGTGTCGCGCTGGTCGCACCCCCGCGGTATGTCAATTTCTGCTACCCTCCCGGTATGTCAATTTCTGATGTCCCTGCCGTGTGTGTGAGTTATGAGATTTAGATCGAGTAGCCGATCCATGCCCATACGTCAAAAAGTTGTCCTCATTATGCATTTCATATAGATTGTCTTGTACAGCGTACTTATATATTTTTCGTCTATATTGCATGTTTACTGTATTCAATTGGCATGCTTCTATGTATCTTGTTACGTCCCTCTGAGGACCTGGTCCCTTGTCAGGTATAGACGACCAGGAGTATCCGCAGGAGTACGGGCCTGGACCTGACGCATTATTTTCTGCCGAGGAGGTCTTACCTTCTGAGGATCATTGATTATCTCTAGTGATGGATCTTCTTAGCTGATACACTTCTGTCATTACCTTATTTTATATTGGAGATTTTACTCTTCTCTCTTATTTTAGTTTTGGATATAGTCTTTGGTAATGGATTTGTCTCCACCCGACTATTATTTTAGATTATTCAGACTCATTATTCTAGTTTAGTTATTTTTTTTCTATGACTTGTTGTGTGGATGAGATTAGTATATCTGTGACTTGTGACACTATATATATACCACATGTGAGTTTATATTCATATTACAGCGTACGTGTGTATTATGGTATCTATATATTGGAGTTGCCATATACATACGGCTGGCATGCTTACGTGTTCCTAGTCCTATGTATTTTGGGACTAGGGCGTGACATATTTTTGTGGTGGCCATGCAGGTCGAGAGCATATTATCTCGGTTACGTTACGGTACCGAACAAGCCTGCGCATAGGATTAGAATATAGGATCTCATCCACTTATTTAATCACCTCTCTTGATTCGTTCTGCATTCTTATTTGATTGCTTGCATTGCATCTTACTTGATCCTTTCACAACGTCAATCTTATCTTTCCTTCGTGCTTGATAGGGGTTAGGAAGGTGCCTTATACCAGGTATATACACTCTAATATTCAATAACACTATCAGTTAAATCTTTGTAAGTTTGATAGTATGCCTCATAACCGAGTATCACATAGTCCTTCTGACCAATTATTGAAGTATAAATGAATGACACCAACTATAGACTTGCATAAAAAGATAGTGTTTACCCAGACTTTAGAACTTAGAGGCCCATACATCCATTTGGTTGACTTTAGACTTAGACAAGAAATTAGTATGGCAACCGTAGAGGCACAACACCGGTCTTCTTGGTGAACTTAAATTATTTGGTACTTTCCTCTATCATAATCAAGCGTACTTATATTTTTGTACTACCTTGACTTATGCTGCTATTATAGCCTAGTTTTGCAAGCTTATTCTTCTATCGAGCTTGTTCATGACAAATGTATTATTGGGGGCCCACACTAATACATTGCCTAAATCAGAATCAGTGCATTATTGTCTGATCAACCTTAGTGCGCTTGGTTCGCTCTTCGTATCACTACTTTATGTGGATTGAGATGTAGTTGACTCAACTTGTTAGACGAATATACTTACCCTCTAGACTGGTCAGAGCATATCATATCAGGTACATAACTATTTTGATATGAATATGCGAATAGGAATTTACCAAAATAAGATTTTAATCCACAATTGCCTTGGCAACTCCCTCTCAAATTCTCTAATCCCTTTGAATCCCGTACTTGTATTCTATCACCTCCTCCTCAAATTCTTTATTGTTATTTTTCGTCTTCCCCTATTTCGGAAAGACAAGCGTTCGTGCTTAGTATAAGTTGATACACGGACAGTACTAGATATACCCCATAGGCCAAGCACTCAGATGACAAACAAGAGAGCGCAGGCACAGGAAGTTATAGATACAGGTACGACCTTAGTTATATTTGTTATTTTATACTCATGACCCCCTTTATGACACAGGATCGTAGGTGCATAGTAGACGTAGAATTATATAGATAGTGGTTTAGCAGTTATGAGGATATATTGATATTCTACCCAGATGGCATACACGCGATGCCAATAGATGACGCGAGTAGCAGTAGTAGTATTCTCCTCCTATCACCCTCTCGCCCCGTTGGGTGGCTCATCTTCTCTTCTATATCCATTCCTTATCTCGTGCTTAACTCTTCCTATCATAGTCGTATCCTTTCGTGCCATTACGAATTATTTGAATTACTTCAACCTCACCCTTATTTTGTTAGTTAAAAAAATAAATGGTTTAGTAAATAATTAATAACTAAAAGATGAGTACATAATGATAACCCTTATGTATATGCCCTATAGCAATATCTGTATCCTCTTATTATTTTTAAAAACATGTATAACATCCCTTAGTCTAATAGGAATTAGTTAGATTGTTGAATTAGTTTATACTTCTAATAGTTTTATAAGTTAGTCAAGACCTTAACTGTTACCCAAAAACTTAGACTAAGCTTAGGAAAGAGTTGAAGACACTTGTTACGAACTGATGACTATGACAAATCACTGGCGAAGTAGCGACAGCTGCAGCTAGACCGTTATAGTAGAGTAGTCGAAGTATTTACAGACATACTGGTTAGGTGCCATGGCAGTATTAGACTACGATACTTGACGGTTACAAAGAAAAATCATGGTTATGAGATTCCAGACAGGTATCCCAAGATTCTCGACCCAATGAATAAATTCGTCCTACAACATAGACAATAGCCTCAAGAGACTTTGACTACTAGTAGAATTCTTGTAAGTTGGGTAGTGTAGATGAGTTAGAAATAGAATAGTGTATGGACAATAAATAAGGAAGTGTTAGAATGGCAGACCATAACTTTTAGGAAGCACTACTAGATAGCAATGTAGTGTAATAGTTATAGTGATTATTATGAATATGGGTTAGCGTTAATTTTGAGGACGAAATTTTTGTAAGTTTGGTAGAATATAAAACCCCATATATTTTTTAACATTATTTAATTAATTATTGAATTTATTTATATTATTACGTAGTTATTTAGATAATATATACGTAGTGATTTCATTACCTAGATAAATATTCATTTAGAGTCATTGCACAAAATCTATTATTTTATTTTAGGAATCTTGTGGAAGGGTGATAGAATTTTTGAGAATTTATTTGGGTACAAATGTATTTTTATATATACCCTAATTATATATGTAAATAATATATAGTCGTAATAATAATAAGTGATAATAAATAATAAGTGTTATTTCTAATAATAATAATAATAATAATAGTAATAATAATAATAATAATAATAATAATAATATTATTATTATTATTATTATTATTATTATTATTATTATTATTATTATTATTAGTAATAATAATAATGTAATTAAATAAGAAAAAGAAAAGAGAAAGAAAAGAAAAAGAAAAGAATAATAAATAGAAAAAAAACCCTAAATAAACCCAAACCCGCTAAAGCCCTACCCGCAAAACCCCTACCCGCTAAGCACCCACAGAAAAGCAGCAGCATCACCGCGTGAAGCCGAACCCCCTCTCTAACCTTCTCTATATATACGAACACCTATTCATTAAAACCCTAACCCTAAACGCCTACTCTAATCTCCTCGACCCGAGCGCCGTCGACCGTCTGGACTCGCGCCGTTCGCCGGAGCCGCCGCCGCTTGCTGTCGCGTCCGCACAAGTGCGCGCCACGCAGAATCTGCCAGCTACTTACCCCTGTTCAAGCCCTGATTCTCGTTCCATCGCTCGAACAAATTCGACCCCGTCTTCACAGGTATGTTCACGGCCTATCACTCTTCCAACTCTGTGTATAGTTTCCTCTGAACAGCGCGTAACCCTAGGTGAAAACGGAGACCAAGTTGGAGAAAAACGACAACTTTTAATTCTAGAAAAACTGTTGTAACCATCAATGTTTACGGACTCGTATCTCCCGCCACAGAGATCCAAACTTAGAAATTTCTTTTGCTATGTGAAGACCACCTAACCTAGATTATTTTCTGTCAATTACATTATTTTATTCGATGTTGTATACAGAATTAAATTGGGTTAAAAATCACGAAAAACCTGTTTTGCAAACTTCAAAAATTATGATACGGAGCGCGCCCCGCCAAACGGGACCATCTCGTCGCGTACCAATTGCACCTAAAGACGCACATGGTATGCCCTGACATGTGGGCTTTTGCGAAAACTAATTTGGATGCGTGTGCGCGTCAGAATCACCTCGTATCCGTGAAAAGGCCATGTATCACGACTTTTGCAAAATATGCACCATTTAGTGTACGCTCGTCAGAACGCGACAAAACTTAAGCCATTGGATTCATGGTAGCACGCTGGTCCTGTGACCCAAGTTTCACGCGATTCTGAACAGTTGACCAAGCTGCCTATTTGTGGCCCCATGGTTGACTTTTTGGGCGAATTTGTGTTTGGCTCACCGAAATCCAAAATTGGACGTACCGTTGAGTTCGTATTGACGTTTAGAATTGGTTTGATCTATAATTTGTCCCTTTTAGAGACTTTTACCCCTGGCATGCTTTTTGGTGCAAAGTGGGCCACATGTGGACCCCGCTTTGACCCGAAATTACCATTTTGTCCCTGTGTCCAAATTGGACGAAAGGGTAGTGTTTTCTAGCTATCTCGCTTATTCTGGGAATGTTGGTGATGTTTATTTCAGCATCCGGAGACGTTCATTCTGAGGCTGTAGTTTCTGATCCTGTGTGCTTGACTCCTGGACGTTATACTTTGCATCTATCTTGCTAGACAAGATACCTTGCCAAATTGCTTACAGTACTTTGCATGCTTATTATATTTTTAGATGTTCATTGCATGTATGTTTTTCTTTCAGTTATTTATATACTATATATATGTTGACACACACTTGACACATAGTATCATGGGAGGGGAGGACAATTAGTAGGCGTATGGGCTATAACCACACTAGTAAACCGTAGTATCTAACACACACTACGGTAGTGTGTCGCACTGGTCGCTACCCCTACGGTATGTCAATTTCTGGAGTTGCGCTGGTCGCTACCCTCACGGTATGTCGATTTCTGATGTCCCTGCAGTGTATGTGAGTTGTGAGATTTAGATCGAGTAGCCTACCCATGCCCATACGTCAAAAAGTTGTCCTCATTATGCATTTTATATAGATTGTCTTGTAAAGCGTACTTATATATTTTCCATCTATATTGCATGTTTACTGTATTCAATTAGCATGTTTCTATGTATCTTGTTACGTCCCTCTGAGGACCTAGTCCCTTGCCAGGTATAGACGACCAGGAGTATCCGCAGGAGTACGGGCCTGGACCTGACGTATTATTTTCTGTCGAGGAGGTCTTACCTTCTGAGCATCATTGATTATCCCTAGTGATGGATCTTCTTAGCTGATACACTTTTGTCATCACCTTATTTTATATTGGAGATTTTACTCTTCTCTCTCATTTTAGTTTTGGATATAGTCTTTGGTAGTGGATTTGTCTCCACCCGACTATTATTTTGGATTATTCAGACTCATTATTCTAGTTTAGTTATTTCTTTTTTATAACTTATTGTGTGGATGAGATTAGTATATATGTGACTTGTGACACTATATATATACCACATGTGAGTTTATATTCATATTACAACGTACTTGTGTATTATGGTATCCATATGTTGGAGTTGTCATAAACATACGGCTGGCATGCTTACGTGTTCCTAGTCCTACGTATTTTGGGACTGGGGCATGACAACTACACCCGTCCTTTATGGCTATGTCAGTGACTCATGTTCATATAGATAAGTCATCATCGCTTAGCGATAATCCGCGTGCAAGTCATTGTATCGCATCCAGTAATCGGAACCAACTGAATGGATATGAGTATAACACACTTGTATATATTTGAACACTTGAATATCTTCTGTAATACTTATGGATAATCAGTGTAACTCATACACTAGAAACAGAACCTCGCTCACTACACCTGTGTTTGCTTATATAATTGCCCCTGGATTTTATTATATATATGCTCGTGCTTGGTTTAACTTGGTTTGCCTTAGACAGGGAAGGACAAATGGTAAGTTGGTAAGTCTCGATGTGTTCCTTTATATCGCACGACGCACTGCCACATGAGTTAGGCTTTTCATTATGCCATAAAAGTGATCCTAAGGCAAGACTAGAAAGATAACTTAATAGATGTTGCACGGAACCTATATAACGTGTTTGGATTTGTCGAGCGGGCGAGAAGCCTCCCCACCAGTGCATTCATGTACTGATAACCCACCAGATTGCTTGTAGGGTACGGGAGAATCCCGTTCGGTATAAAAACCTCTTTCATGCGTGCTAAGGCATGGAGTTTGCTCTGGAGCCTTGGAGCGTTGCGTCTGGGACTGAAGCACATATAGAAAAAATAATATTGGAATATCACCTATGTATCATTCCCCAATGTAGCCACTTGGCACGCTTTTATTGTTTCGAGAGAGAGGGCTTGAGCGACTTATAATCCCAGCCTAGTATCGCTTATAAAACTTGTTCAATATCAATAAAGTGCTTATTTTACTTCTATACTTGTGTTATTCAATGATTCCGTTATTGACGACTCTGTGAACTTGTTACCAATCGTCTGTTCGTTTCTTATTCCGCTGCACTCGGACTATCTGTGCGACTCTGTGGCTTAGTTATTTTATCGCCTGTTCGGATCATGGCCTTGCACGGGCGCAACTTACGCTCATGAGGCAACACATCCAGATGGGAAAGATCATCCCACGAGAGCGCTGGCACAGTGATTTACGCCTAGCGGGGACGGCCGATTACCTGTGGGAGATTGGGATGTGACAGTTGGATGAGTCACTCCCTCGTTCTCCAGTATTCTGGTTCTGGGATATGACATCCTCCCATGAAATAGCACACCTCAATCCTACCTCCATCGTAGCCTACCAATCTTTTGCCAGATCTTGGAGTTGTAAGCGAACTAGGTCAACTTGCTTCTCGGCAGAAACTTTAGCCGCTATCAGAATGGTCTCAATATCCTAGAGCCAATCGTCGATCGTGATTGCATCCTCCGTGCCATCAAAATATCTGGGGTTCAGTCTGCAAAATCTAATAAATGCCCCAGAATCTGTTCTCCCGCCTTATTCTAGGGCTGTCTGCAATCCTTGGTTCAAAAGAATATTATATTCCTACTGTTGGAGTTGTTGTTGCTGATGTTATTGTTGTTGTTATTATTGCAGCACCATCTGGTGTTGTTGGATAGCCAATAATCTATGGATAATATCTAGCAAGGCTGGGGTTTCCAGTACTGTCGACATTGCGGAAGGTACGGGAATACCTGGAGCCTGCTGCTCTGTCCTATTTATCGTGGGCTCAAAGCAAATCCTTGGTTGGGGTTCTACAGGGTTTCGTTCCACTGGCAACTCCTCCTCTCTTGTTGCTGCAGCATCGGAGGAAGGAGAAGACCTAAAGAAGAGCACAAGGAACATCAAGAATAGGACGAGAAGGAACAAGAAAATAATTAATCTGAAAGAATTCAAGCTGAGTATCGAAGAGGACGAATTCAGAATTTCAAGAAGGATCATGTTTGATTGAGACTCCTATGATCATGACACCCCACAAATCTAAAAAGACAGACCTGCATGGGTTACTACTAATATCTTGTCATGTCCCAGAACCAGAATACTGGAGAGCGGGGGAGTGACTCAGCCAACCATACCTTGCAGAATACCGAAGTAAGCCACAATATACTAAGATTGTCTAGAGACAAGGGGGTGCATACTACAATTAAGTCACCTAGGGTCAAGGATCTCTATGTCTCAAACATAACCAAGAAACAGTAAGAATGAGCATGTAAGATAAAGTAGTTAGGCGTCCCTGACGCTCTATCAGAATGATCATGAAACTAGTTATACATGATGGTATACTAGTACATTGCCAAGAGTACATGATTGTAAGTCAATTGCGGTCTGAATAATATACAATCATATAAAGAAACTAATGTCCAAATAAATCGGCTAGGAAGTATCGTCGGCTAAATGCCAAAAGATAATACAAAATGATACTCATAGTGGGGAAGAAGAAATCCACTCAAGTTCCTCGGTGGACATCCTCATTATGTGCATTATTGGTCAGATACAGGACAGGATCCTCGGGCTCTGCTACTAAACCTGGCCAAACAAAACCAGTGGGGTCAGGCCCCGATAGCAAGTACTACAAAGGAGCACAAGTAAATGAAGCAAAACTAATAAGGTACATAAAATAGGAAAGTTCATGCCATAACGGCAAGCATATAACCTTTCATCAAAGCAATAGGATACCCCTACAACCAAACAAGGACAAAAGGTGCCGCACTACTCCGAGACAGGGTACGACTAACCAATTATGAACATGACAAAGATATAACACATCAATATAATCCAGAGCACACATGCCATAATATAAGCTAAGATATAGATATAATATGAAGCTTCGGTACATGACCTATTGTGACACATTGGCGTAACTCTAAAACCAAACAAGGACAAGGGTTGCACCGTCGTACCACAATAGTTCATGTCCCTAGACTACCATCACAATACACACTTTAATCGGCCAATCAATCCTACGGCTTGTTATGTGGAGTCTGAGTTATCTCATAGATAATGTATAATAAGTATCCTCAGATCATGCCATTGCCAAACATGAGCTAACCGAACCAAATAAATAAAATAGGCACGTGCATGATGCACCAGTCTCTCGTAGGGCCACCGTGCTAAAAATATGGTAGTAGAGGTTCCAGTGTTCCTATAGTGAAACAGTTGCTCGGCATTATTGTCACCCCCTGATTCCGTAGAATCGATAGTCGTCCCTCGCGTACGTATTGACTGATCATCGGTACGTGTGGTGGGATGTGCGTTAGGAATAACTGTTGTTAGAAACTTTGTATGCTAGAAGACTTGGCAGTTATTAGAGGTCCATGGACATAGCCTATTATAGTACGGTGGTCCAATCCTTTTCCTTGTTTGGTTGCAGGAATGGGCTAGGGTACTAAAGATAGGCTATGAACCAAATTATGTCATGGATGTGACATGCTTAGAGCATGGGGTGTGGAGAACAACAAGTAAGGAGTGTGGGCTCCGTTGCACTTTCCTTGTGTAACCCGTACGCTCCGTCGGAGATGCGCGGTCATGATGACCACTATATATTATATTATTATCAAGCGGCCTCTGCCGTTCAAAAGATGACATGCTTTGTAGGCCCGTGGATCTCCAAGAGAACCATGCCAATCCCATTTAAGCCAAATAGCCCACGCGTTGGGAAAGTTGTTCTCAAACTGCATTCATATAGATGGTTAGGCGACCCATTGGATATTTATTTCGGTACTTTATTGGCATGCTTTTATGTATCTTGTTATGTCCCTCTGAGGACCTGGCCCTTCTAGGTGTATATGTTCTTGAGTATTCTCAAGAGCGCAGATTCGAATGGTTACATATGTTTCAAGGATGTCTTCTCTTCGAGCCCCGTGGTCATTAGCTGGTATTCTTATATTGTGTTTGTTGTATTGTACTTTTATATTCTAGTTGGTAGTGGATTTGTTTTCACCCAACTATCATCCTTAGATACTTCTTATTGAGATCTAGTTTCATAGATACTGGTTATTTATTTATATTTGATTCTGTGGATGAGATTTAGATTGTACCCTGTGACTTGTGATAGATTTATACCACTTGTGGATTTGATATTCATATTACAGCGTACGTATGGATTCGGTTTTCATATATTGGAGTTGCCATAACCATGCGGTTGACATGCTTATGTGTCCTAGTCCTACGTATTTTTGGGACTGGGGCGTGACATAAGTTAGTTTGCAACATATTTAAATATATAATATAGATCACTAGCATGATGCCACAAAGGGACGAGTTATAGTCACGGGATAGAAAATGATATGCGACGCAGGTGGCGAGCCCCACCACATGCCACTTTCTTCCTCAATTCCAATTGACTAATCCATATGTTCCATCTTGATCGGATAGGTCCCAGTGCCCCAACGACCGTTCGCGAAACCACAAAAACCTTGTGCACAAGTTGTCCGTGATCAACGACGTTCGTTAAGTTTTCCATCAGTTCATGCACGTTTCAAGACAATTTTCTAGCACGATACAAGTTCCATACACAACAGTTTTTGCATAGTCTTTCAGATCAATCTATGGCAAAGCAAAGTGTGTTCCATATACATAGCACAATTCATAGAAGATAATGTATTCTAACTAAAATTGAAGCATATGATGAAGATCCCAAACGAACAAGCATGCAGTGTATGTAATTGTTCCTAAGTTGAATGATAAGCAATATAATCCAAGTCTATCACTATTTTATCTTGACATCTTTTAGTTGTTACTTGGTATCGTCTGATTGGGGCAAAAAAGAATGCAAGATTTTAGGTGTGAAGACTTGGAAGAAGGGCTAGCTAATCGGGATGGTAGCTGCTCACTTAGTTGGTTAGAAGGGAGAAGGAAAGAGGCGCTTCAAGACTCTGCTCGTAAGCCGCCTACTGCTCGTTCACCTGTATTGCATGAACAACTCGATCAATACCTCTTCCTCTCTTTCCAATCTCGGAATTGAAGTGCAGTTCAATGAACGAAAATAATGAAATCTATCAAAACCGTTCAAGAAATCTCAAGCAAATCCGAAAACTAACTCAAAGCACAAAAGTAACAAGCGACATCAAAATATGAGGCAACAAAGATGCAGCGGAGAGGTCCCTCCTGACTCTTCCGCTAAGTCGATCCCGGGGGCACAATCCACTGAATATGGGAATCGATTCCGAAGAAACAAATCCATAACGAGAATAAGTTCTTGTTTCAATCTATCCCGATCGAACGATACCGTTTGTATTCCTTAGCCGCGCTTCCCGATTAAGGGGAACGGGGCGCCACATCCTACCCAACTAATTGGAAGTTTTATCCCGAAACTTAGGAATAGAGTCTACCTCTAAGGAACATTACGTTGAGGCAGAAGCTTAGAGGGGAGGGGACAATCTCGAAATATGTGGCCTGGACCGCCACAGTTGAAGCACAGACCCTTTTTGATGTGGCAGTTATTTGTTGTGTGCCTCGGCTTCTTACAATAGAAGCATAACCCTTTTCCTTGGTTCTCTTTCTGACGACCACCATCGTTTTAGCGCTTTACAGCATTGTTTCCTCTATCGTTGCTTTGGCGTTTGTGATTGAAGGTATGCACAGCACCGGTAGGAACGTGAGGGTATTGCGGTTCAAGAGATAGAGCGTGATTCATGACTTCCCGTATTGTCTGGTATTGCAGAACTACTACATGTTCATGGATGGCAAGGAGTAGACCTCCTTCGAACCTTCTAGCTCGACTCGCTGCATCAGGTAAATAGGCGCCAGCGAATTTGGAGAGTCGGTTGAATTCAACGGAATACTGTTTAACTGTCATATTGGCTTGTCTTAATTGCACGAACTCGTTCTCTATCTGACGTTGTACGGGAGGGGGTATAAACTCCTCTTTGAACGCAGCACGAAAAGTTGCCTACGAGATCGCCTCCTCTCCATGATCAAATTGAAGAGATCGTCGATGCACGTCCCACCAATCGTGCGCGTTGAGGCAGAGCTATAGTTGCGTGCATACGACGCGCTTCTCTTCGTGGACCTCTTAGAGCGAAGTGGTCTTCAAGTTCGGCCAACCAATCTAGAGCCACGATTGGGTCCTCAGTCCTGTTGAATGGGGTATTGCAGACTTTCTCGAAGTGGCTAAAGTTGAAGGCAGTCACTTCCCTCGTCCTTGGAATTTGCGGCATCTCAACTTCAAGCACGGGCTGTTCCACCGAAGTTGCTGCTGTTGCCGCGGACTGGTTGGAAGCCAAAGTCTGTACGATCTGTTGTAGGGCATCTACCTGCTTTTGTTGGACTGAGAATCGAGCTTCTATATTGTCTTGAAACTTGAGTTGACTCTCCTCCGCTCGCTTCTCGGCCCGTTCGTAGCGAGCTTCATCCCTTTGTTGGTTTGCCTCCAATATCCGCAATATTTGCTGGATGGGATCGACGCGAGACATGGCTCGCTGGCTCCTTGAACTCCCCGAAGTGCCTGAACTACTTTCTTGGCCTTGCGTTTCGTCCGGTGCTAGCGCTGAGGATTGCGCTGGTGCCATTCCTTTAAAATAAGGTAAATTACATTAGGATCATAATGTATTATGGACTTATTGCATTAATGTATCTCATTTTGGCCTAATGCGTTCAAGGGTTCGTACAGGAATTTGATCGTTAAAGGAAATTTTTCAGTGCGAGAAGGAACTTGAAGTTGTGCTCTGGTACCAACATGTCACGCCCCGATTTTGCCGAATCGTAGGGGCGTCCCCGGCGTGACCGCCGTGCGGGCCTGGGTTGCGCTCGCACAAGGCTAAAGTATTTTGCATAACGAGCACATATTCAGAGTACGCGGATAAATTAAAACACAAGTTGAAACATGGAAAAGTTCTCTTTATTGATAATGAACATCTATTACAAACTCTTGAACGAGTCAGCTAATTTGCCGCACGGGCTTACAAAAGTGTTGACTCAAAATGAGATAGCAGTCCTGTACATTACATCCCTTTACTAAACTTCAAAATGATAAAGACCTCCGGAAGGGTTGACGGCTTTCCCTCTGAGCTGCATTATGTTTGGGTTGCAAGCTCCTTTATTCAAGTACTTCAAAATGCGGCGCGATCAGGATGCACCTACAGCTAGACTGGATCGAGAAAGACGACTTCGGCTCCTCGCTCGGCTCTTCTTAGTGCGGAGAACCTGTTTCAACGAGGGTCAGTACATAAAAATATACTGGTAAAGGCGAGATAACTCAACTATACCAATCAACACATTGTTTTAATGAAGCATGCATATTTATTGTGATCTTTCTATCTTGTCTTAGTTCATTTTACAAGCAACAATACATAACAAAACTACTGAAATGAACTTGCCACCGTTCGGTGACATTTACTTGTCCGTCTGAACCACCTACACAATACTTACCATGCCTTCCCTGCTATGAAGACACAAGTTAGTTTGCAACAGGTTTAAATATACAATATAGATCACTGGCATGATGCCACAAAGGGACGAGTTATAGTCACGGGATAGAAAACGATATGCGACGCAGGTGGCGAGCCCCACCACATGCCGCTTTCTTCCTCAATTCCAATTAACTAATCCATATGTTCTGTCCGGATCGGATCGGTCCCAGTGCCCCGACGACCATTCGCGAAACCACAAAAACCTTGTGCACAAGTTGTCCGTGATCAACGGCATTCGTTAAGTTTTCTATCAGTTCATGCACGTTTCAAGACAATTTTCTAGCACGATACAAGTTCCATACACAACAGTTTTTGCATAGTCTTTTAGATCAATCTATGACAAAGCAAAGTGTGTTCTATATGCATAGCATAATTCATAGAAGATAATGTATTCTAACTAAAATTGAAGCATATGATGAACATCCAAACGAACAATCATGCAGTGTAAGTAATCGTTCCCAAGTTGAATGACAAGCAATATAATCCAAGTCTATCCCCATTTTATCTTGACATCTTTTAGTTATTACTTGGTATCGTCTGATCGGGGCAAAGAAGAATGCAAGATTTTAGGTGTGAAGACTTGGAAGAAGGGCTAGCTAATCGGGATGGTAGCCACTCACTTAGTTGGTTAGAAGGGAGAAGGAAAGAGGCGCTTCAAGGCTCCGCTCGTAAGCCGCCTACTGCTCGTTCACCTGCATCGCACGGAAAGCTCGATTAATACCTCTTCCTCTCTTTCCAATCTCGGAATTAAAGTGCAGTTTAATGAACGAAAACAATAAAATCCATCGAAACCGTTCAAGAAATCTCAAGCAAATCCGAAAACCAACTCAAAGCACAAAAGCAACAAGCGACATCGAAAACTGAGGCAACAAAGATCCAGCGGAGAGGTCCCTCCTGACTCTGCCGCTAAGTCGATCCCGGGGGCACGGTCCACTAAATATAGGAATCGATTCCGAAGAAACAAATCCATAATGTGAATAAGTTCTTATTTCAATATATCCCGATCGAACGATACTGTTTGTATTCCTTAGTCGCGCTTCCCGATTAAGGGGAACGGGGTGCCACATAGGTTGCGCACCGCACAAGGCTAAGGCATTTTTGCATAATGAGCACATATTCAGAGTACGTAGATAAATTGAAACACATATTTGAAACATGGAAAAGTTCTCTTTATTGATATAATAAACATCTATTACAAACTCTTAAACGAGTCATAAGGGTTGTACATTACATCCCTTTACTAAAACTTCAAAATGTAAAGATCTTCTGGTGGAATAATGGCCTTTCCCCAGAGCTGCATTAAGTTCTTGAGTAGCTAGCTCCTTACTTTAAAAGATGGCACGCTCAGGACGCGCCTACAGCTGGACTGTATCGGGGATTGACTTCTGCTCCTCGCTCGGCTCTCCTTAGTGCGGGGAACCTGTTTCAACGAGGGTCAGTAGATCGAAACATACTGGTGAAGGCAAGCCAACCCAACTATACCAATCAACACGTTGTTTATATGAAGCATGCATATTATTTGTGGTCTTTCTATCTTGCCTTAGTTTATTTTACAGCAAGCAGTAGATATAATATTCAATGAAATACTTGCCACAGTTCGGTAACATTTACCTGCCCGTCTGAACCACCTGCACAATACTTACCATGTCCTTCCCTGCCACGAAGACACAAGTTAGCTTGCACAGGTTTAGATATACGTGGTGATCACTGGCCAGAAGCCTTAAGGAACGAGTTATAGTCTTGAACAAGGATGGTATGCAATGAAAGCACGTGAAGCGCTATACGCCATCATGTCCAGCACGTGAGACTATCGTGAAGTTTCGCCCGGATCAGATCGGTGCCAGTGCCCCAGCGACCGTCCGCAGGAACCATTGACCTTGTGCAAAAGTTGTCCGTAATCAAATGGCGTTCATATTAAGTTAAACATTCATGCAGTTGAGGCAACACGAGTATAAGACAAGTAGTATTTTTCCTGATTCATTTTGCATAGTCTCCCTGAACAGTTCGTTGCATGGCAGGATGAGTTCTATACATAGCATATTTTAAACAAGAAGTATATATTCTAACTTGTATTTATACATATGATGAACATTTCCAAATGAACAAGCATGTAGTATAAGTAATCATTCCCAAGTTGAATAACAAGCATAGTCTATTTCTTTTTATCTTGACATCTTTTAGTTATTACTTGGTATCGTTTGATCGGGGCAAACAAGAATGCAAGATTTTTATGTGTGAAGACTTGGAAGAAGGGCCAACTAAATCGAATATAAGCCACTCACTTAGTTGGTTGGAAGGGAGAAGGAAAGAGGTGCTTCAGGACTCCGCTCGTGCGTCGTCTACTGCTCGTTCACCTGCATTGCCATGAACAGTTGATCAATACCTCTTCCACTCTTTCCAATCTCAGAATTGAAGTGCAGTTCAACGAACGAAAATAATGAATCCATCAAAACCGTTCAAGAAAACGCAAGCAAATCTGAAAATCAACTCAAGGCACGAAAGAACCAAGCGACAGCGAAAACTAGGCAACAAAAGATGCAGCGGAGAGGTCCCTCCTGACTCTGCCGCTAAGTCGATCCTGGGGGCACTGTCTACTAAATATAGTAATCGATTCCGAAGAAGCAAATCCATAACGAGGATAAGATCTTATTTCAATCTATCCCGATTGAATGATGTCGTCTTGTATTTCTTAGCCGCGTTCCCCGAATAGGGGAAACGGGGCACCACAATTATAATAGTCAGATACTGTACTCTACTAAGGCAGATGATATATAGTATCTGTAGTGGACAGCCCACAGCGTACTAGAATAAATTTCTGTGGGAAGGTTCGTTGACATGATCTCGGAATACCATTCCCTTCCAATGTTACTACCACTTTTAGTTACCTAATTAGCCCTATGTTGTTGAAATCTCAAGGCGTGGTCACATGAGAATTTTCCTTAAGATGTCATATAAAGTACGGGCACGCTAGATACGAATCCATGGAAGTCAAATCTGGATTCATCCGAGCGTGTATACAACATTCATATAATCAAATATCCTAGCAAAGCTTTGGTAGTTGACTCGGTTATTATGTCCATATTGGGGAAACAATGCATATATTTATAATATCACGCATTCAGGAATTTGGAGGCATCCTCGATGCACAACCCAAATATAATCACTTAACACGTGACAGGATATGTCGTACCTCGGCGCACATTAAGTCATAAATAATTATCAGGTAATAATGGTATCATCACGGATATCGTATTCGAGTACAATCACCAAACTTATAGTTGGTCATATGAGTCTTATCACATGGGGACACTGGGTCCAAATATAATCTCCTCAAATCAGGTACACCGACTACCAATCAATTGGAAGTCTAAATTTTATGATAAAATCCTTGAATCAATAATTTTGTCGTCGAACGTGAGTAAGGGGGAACATGTGAACCACTCTAGAGCAGATCCATAATCCTTAAACCAAACAACTATCAGGATTGCATATCGTCTCTCGAGCAGAACTACGCCCCTCACTCCATCTGACGAACAAGGATAAGTTAATCTACTAACCTGAGTTTACTCTGGGTTGCCATATGCTACAACATATACTCATACTATGCACATAGTCAGTTCTAGCACATAGCCAGGTCTAGCACAGTCTGGTTACTAAGTCTACTCATAGGGTACGATAAGAAATATTTCAAATAAAATAATTAAATACAAGAAATCGTGAAACGTGTACATAGATTACTAGGGTCGCATAGGATCACATACGCGCATGAGAAGTGCACGCTTAGATTGCCGCATGGGTCAGGCCACATGCACTAATCAGGCGCATGAGCAACTGGCCGCATGTACGCGTTGGCCGCATGGACAAGCTGGCCACATGAACGAGCTGGACGTATGGATGAGCTGGCTGCATAGACAAGCTGGCCGTTTGGACGAGCTGGCCGCATAGGTCACTTGGCCGCATGCTCAGGGTTAAGTCTATGTAAAACCCCTAATTCTAAAAACTGTATTAATCATTTTAATTAATTATTAATTGATTTATAGTAATTATTAGCTAATTAGTGGAAATAGAATTTATTTAATTTTTATTTTTAGGTGTTTGTGCAATAGGGAATTTATGGAGCAATTATAAATTTTTCTTAATTTATTCCATGTAGGAGATCCTGTGGACAGTTGATAGCTTATTGTATGCACTAAAATAATTTTTAGAATTTTATATGTATATATATGTGTATATATATAAGGTTTATTAAAGGAAATAGAAATAGAAAAGAAGAATAGAAGAAAAAGAAATAAGAAAAAAAATTAGAAAAAAAGAAGAAGAAAGAATTATATAAATGGATTAAACCCTAAACTATAACCCGCAACCCATTAGCAACTACCCGCACCCGCTTAAGCAAAAGCAGCAGCAGCAGCTGCCAAACCGCGACCCACCCGCGCGGTTGAAGAACCCCCGCTCTCTCGACATCTCACTCTATATATATATCAGTTAACTCAAACCCTAACCCTAAATCGCATCTTCCTCCATCTTCCTCTGATCGCGCCGCCGAAACCTAGCCTGACCACCGCCCAGCCTCGACAATGCACCGTCGTTCAGCGCCGCATCGCCGTTCGTGCGCACAACCCCGCGACTGCAGTCTAGACAGCGACGTACCCCTGTTCAGGACCCGATTCTCGTGCCCCCGCTCGACCAAACTCGACCCCGTCTTCACCGGTATGTTCACGACCTAACCCCCTTCCATATCTGTGTATTAGTTGACCTCGAACAGCGTGTAAACCTAGGCGAAAACAGCGACCAAGTTGACAAAAAATGATAACTTTTGGGATCGCAGAAAACTGCGATAACTACCTATGTTCACGGATTCGTACCTCCCACCACAGAGGTCCGAATTTGGTTTTTCTTTTTGGTATGCGAAGACCACCTAACCTAGTTTATTTCATGTCAAATATAATAATTTATTAGCTGCTGTTAAATTAAATTAGTTAGAAAACCCCGAAAATATACTTTTGTCTAAATTCCAGAAATTACGATACGGAGCGCGCCCCGCCAAACGGGACCGCCCCGTCGTATTCCAAGTATACCAAAAGGTGCGCACAGTATACCCAAATGTGTGGGCTTTCGCGAAAACTGATTCAGACGCGTGTGCGCGTCGAAATCAGCCCGTATTCGCAGAAAATCTTCTGTGTCACAACTTTTGTAAAACCTCGCGCCATTTAGTGCACGCTCATCAGAATGCAAAAAAACTTGCGCCACTGGACTCGTGGTATCACACTGGTCCTGTGACCCAATTTTCATACAATTTTGAGACAGTTGACCAAGTCGCCTATTGGCGGGCCCCCTTGGTTGACTTTTTGGGCAAAATTGTGTTCGGCTCACCGGAATCCATATTTGGACATACCGTTGAGTTCGTACTGACTTTTAGAGTTTGTTTGACCTATAATTTGTCTCATTTAGAGACCATTACCCCCGGCACGCTTTTCGGTACAAAGTGGCCCACATATGGAGTCCGCTTTGACCCGAAATTATCGTTTTTTTTCTGTATCCAAATTGGACGAAAGGGTAGTATTTTCTAGCTATTTCGCTTATTCTGGGAATATTGGTGATATTTATTTCAGCATCCACAGACGTTCATTCTGAGGCCATATTTTCTGACTCTTGGTGTTTGACATCTAGACGTTACATTTTGCAGCTCTCTTGTCAGGCAAGTATACATTGCCATTGTACTGTTATTCATATTCCATATATTGCATACATCTTTATTTTCTGTCATTAGTTCATATATTTTAACTACTATATAAAATACGCGTCCAAGGAAACTTGGGTGCAACGACGGTGTCGTCGTGATTTGTTTTTAGTTATGTATATGCATTGACCTTGTTTATGAGACCGCCCTATCATCATGAAGCATCATTAGGTTTTATTGGTCGTGATACATCTATTACGCGAGTGCGAGTCTCATATAGATCACGGACTGCGTGACAGGTCTGGCCTCCTGTACGTATGGGTCGTGCATTAGGGATAACTGTTGTTAGAAATATTGTATGCTAGAAGACTTAGCAGTTATTAGTAGTCCAGGGATATAGCCTATTGTAGTACGGTGGTCCAATCCTTGTCCTTGTTTGGTTGCAGGGTTGGGCTATTATACTAAAGATAGGCTATGAACCAAATTGTGTCATGGATGTGACATGCTTAGAGCATGGGGTGGGGAGAACAACAAGTAAGACATTTGGGCTCCTTTGTACTTTCCTTTTGTAACCCGGAAGCTCCGCTGGAGATACGGGAAGTGATGACCCTTATATATTATATATTATCAGGCGGCCTCTGTCGTTCAAAAGACGACATGCTTTATAGGCCCCTGATTCTCCGAGAGAGTCATGACAATCCCATTTTAGCCAGATAGCCCACTTGGTGGAAAGTTGTTCTCAAACTGCATTCACATAGACGGTTAGGCGACCCATTGGATATTTATTTCAGTACTTTATTGGCATGCTTCTATGTTGTCACGCCCAGTCCTAAAATTACGTAGGACTAGGAACACGTAAGCATGCCAGCCGCATGGATATGGCATCTCCAATATATGGAAACCAAAATCCACACGTACGCTGTAATATGAATATCAATCCACAAGTGGTATAAACATATGTCACAAGTCATAGGGTACAATCTAAATCTCATCCACGAAAATCAAATATAAATAAATAACCAATATCTATGAAACTAGATCTCAATATAAGTATCTAAGGATGATGGTTGGATGAAAACAAATCTACTACCAACTCGAATGGAAAAGTACAACACAATAATCACAATATAAGAATACCAGCTAACAATCATGGGGCTCGGAGAGAAGACATCCACAAAACATATATAACCATTTGAATTTGCGCTCCTGCAAATACTCAAGAACAGATACACCTGGAAAGGGACCAGGTCCTCAGAGGGACGTAACAAGATACATAGAAGCATGCCAATTTGAATACAGTAGACATGCATAATGTTTGAAAATAAATAAGTACGTTGTACAAGACAATCTATATGAATGCAAATGAGGACAACTTTTCAACGTATGGGCAAGGGTAGGCTACTCGATTTAATCCTCACAACTCATACGCTCGTCAGTGGACATCATCAGTCGACATACCTCTGGGGTAGCGACCCTTGGACTCCATCAATCGACATACCTCGGGGGTAGCGACCATCGGACACGACCACCATAGTGCGTGCTAGTTACTACGGTTTACCAGAGTGGTTAAAAGCCCATACGCCTAATGATTGTCCTCGATGATACTAAGTGCCACGTGTGTGTCAACATATCTAATACATAGTAATGACTGAAAGAAAACTACACATGCAAGAAATATACAGAAATGCAATAAATATACAGAAATATACTAAGTATGCAAAATACTGTAAGCAAATTGGCAAGGTATCTTGCCTGGCAAGAAAGCTGTAAAGTGTAACGTCCCGAAGTCCAACACACAGGATCAGAGGCTATTGTCGCAGAAAAAAATGTCTCCAAATGCTGAAATAAACATCACCAACGTTCCCAGAATAAGTAAAATAGCTAAAAAGAACTTCCCTTTTGTCCAATTTGGACACAGGGGCAAAACGGTAATTTTGGATAAAAGTGGGGTCCACGTGTGGCTCACTTTGCACCAAAAAATGTACCAAGGGTAACCGTCTCTAAATGGGACAAATTATAGGTCAAACAAACTTTAGATGCAATACGAACCCAACGGTATGTCCAAATGTGGATTCCGATGAGCCGGACACAATTTCGTCCAAAAAGTCAACTATGGGGCTCGCCAATTGGCGACTTGGTCAACTGTCTCAGAATTGCGTGAAAATTGGGTCACAGGACCAGCGTATTACCACGAGTCCAGTGGCGCAAGTTTCGTCGCAATCTGACGAGTGTGCACAAAATGCGCGCGACTTCCACAAAAGTTGCGACACGGGGTGTGTTCGCGGATACGGGCTGATTCCGGCACGCACACGCGTCCGAATCAGTTTTTGTAAACTTTTACATGTCCAGTTACACTGCGTGCACTGTGTGGTACACTTGGTACACGGCGGGGCGGTCCCGTTTGGCGGGGCGCGGTCCGTTTCACAACTTTTAGAAATCTGGGAAAAGTGGATTCGCGGGATTTTCCAACGAATTTAATTATGTCTACAGCAGTTAATAATCTAGGGTTATTCAACAGAAATTAAACTAGGTCAAGTGGTCTACGCATACCAAAAAGAATCATCAAATTCGGATCTCTGTGGTGGGAGATACGAACTCTGAAACATGGGTGGTTACCGCAGTTTTCTGCGATCCCAGAATTCGGTCTGCTTCCGCCAACTTTGGCGCTATTTTTGCCTAGGGTTACGTGTTGTTCGAGGTCTACTATCACATAGATATAGAAGAGGGTTAAGGGGTGAGCATACCAGTGAAGACAGGAGGACGTTTGGTTGAGCGAGTCGACGGAAAATAACTCCGGAACACTGGTACCTCGCTGTGGAAATCTGCAGTACGCGGGGTCGCGGTCGTCGGGATTTATTTGGACGGCCTGGCGGGGTTCTCCGGCTGCGGTGGTGGCGCTCCTTAGGTCTAGATGGAAAAAGGGAGAGTCTGGATGATTAGGTTTAGGGTTTAGAAATAGAATTTTATATATATATATATATATATATATATATATATATATATATATAAGGGAGAGAGAAGTGGTTGTTTTAAAGGCCGGGGGGGTGTCTGTTGCTCGCGGGTTGGCTTCACAAGGGCTGCTGGCTCATTAGAAAAAGGGTAGTTGCTCACAGCAGCAAAATTGGCTTTTGGGAATGGTTTGCTACTTATGTAATAGGAATGGTTTTTGTTAGTTTGCTTAAGGAATTGGATTGTTAATTATTAATATTATTATTATTTTCTTTTTTCTTTTCTTTTCTTTTCTTTAATACTTTTCCCATTAAATATATACATGCATATATATATATATATATATATATATATATATATATATATATATACTCATAGAAAAATTCCAAATTATATTAATGCACACTATTAAGCTAGCAACTGCTCAAGAGGTCTCCTACATGAAATAAATTCAGAAAAATTTATAATTGCTCCATAAATTCCCTAAATGCACATATATATATAAATACATAGAAAAATTCTAAAATATATATATTTGTGCACACCATTAAGCTAGCAACTGTCCAAAGGTCTCCTACATGAAATAAATTCAGAAAAATTTATAATGGTCCCATAAATCCCCTAAATGCACCAACACCTAAAATAAAAATTAATAAAAATCTATTTCTCCTAATTAGCCACTAATTACTATAATTAAATTAATAATTAATAATTAAAAGGGTATATACGATTTTTAGGAATATGGATTTTACATATGTATCTTGTTATGTCCTTCTGAGGACCTGGTCCCTTTCTAGGTGTAGTTGTTCATGAGTATTCGCAGGAGCGCAGATCCGGACTGGTTACTTATATTTTCGAGGAGGTCTTCTCTTCGAGCCCGTGATTGTTAGTTAATATTCTTATATTGTGTTTGTTGTGTTGCACCTATATATTCGAGTTGGTAGTGGATTTGTTTCCATCCAACTATCATCTTTAGATACTGTATATTGAGATCTAGTTTCATAGATATTGGTTATTTATTTATATTTGATTTTCTGTGGATGAGATTTAGATTATGCCTGTGACTTGAGATAGTGTATACCACTTGTGGATTTATCATTCATATTACAGCGTACGCATGTGTTATGGTTTCCATATATTGGAGTTGCCATATACATGCGGCTGGCATGCTTACGTGTCCTAGTCCTACCTATTTTGGGACTGGGGCATGACATATTTTAGTTGTGCCCCATGCAGGTCGAGAGCATATTGTCTCGGTTACGTTACTGTACCGAGCAAGCCTGCACCTAGGATTAGAGTATAGGATCTCATCCACAATTGACTATGATTCACCTTCCTTTTAATCTATTCTATTTAAATAGTTGCATCCTGCTTGATTCATGTACTTCCCTAATAGTTCATTGAGTATAGCCTCTGCTAGAATATAGGAATCCCTTGTTGTTAGAATGATAATTAGGATAATATTCCTACCAAGAATACAACTAGAGTATTGACACAGCACTAAGATCCGAATACCTAATGAACCCTAGCGTCCCTTATCTATAGATTGGTTTACCATTACCCCTTGATGTATGTATGAAGACTTGAGAGTAGTATAAACACTACTAGAGTTAGTTAGAGATTTTACCATAACGTTTGAGAGGAACCAATAGAAATCCAAGGTTAAGTATTAGGACTAATCTAGCTTTTCATGGTGAGATAGTACTAGAGAACTATAAATTTAGCTTTTGTCTTTATAGTAGCAGACAGTACCTTAGGAAGCCAAGAGCAATGAATATAACATTTTCCTTGATCATACCTCGGACACAGAGATTAGCATAGCATTTTCCCTTAGGAAACCATGATATTATCAATAGCCTCTCTATTTTAATTTTATGACTTGTTCCTCTGAACCCTTAGCGCTCTCTAGTTGTGTGACGACTAATTATGTTCTTCTATTCTTCATATTTCAATTTGTGCTACCTAACCGTTCTGATTGTAGACCGAGTGATTTTATTCTATGTTAGGATATATAGTTGCTAAGGTTATAGTTGTAACCTTAAATTTTTTTTTATTATGTGATTGGTAGTTAGGACTTGATAGTTTTAAGTTATTCTTGTAGATTGCTACCTGATGATTATCCCTTAGTTTTTAAATTGTGTAACTTGTACCACACCTCGATACAAGTTATATCCTCTCTCACTTGAGGGCCAGTAACTTTTCCATTCTTACTATTGACACATGTTCTATGAGCACTATGATTAAGACTTAAGATAACCGTTACCTATATAATATAATAGGATACCCTAATAAATACCAAGATCTTTTCCTCATGTACCCTAATAAGAGTTTCTACTTTATTTGCAAGTGCAAGATTATTCTGTAGAATTTCCTCAAGGCAATTACAGTATTAGTGTATTGTTTTAAGTTGGGTAGTATACCTTAAAATACAGTATCACATAGTCTTTTGACCTATTATTGAGGTTAGCAAAAGACGACAGTGTTTATTCAGACTGTAGAACTTAGAGGTCCATAAACTATTTGGTCGACTAGCGACTTAGACAAGGAGTTGTATGACAACTGTAGAGATTATAGAGTCTTATCTTCTTGGTAACTTTAATTATTGTGTACCTTCTTTCATCATAATCCAGCGTATTTATATTTTTTGTACTACCTTGACTTATGCCGCTATTATAGCCTAGTTTTTGCAAGCTTATTCTTTTAATCGAGCTTGCTCATGACATATGTATTATTGGGTGCACATAATGATACAATTGTCTAATCAGAATCGGTGTATTAAGGTCTAGCTAACCTTAGTGCGCTTGGTTCGCTCTTTGCATGACTACTTTACGTGGATTGAGATATATAGTTGACTAGTAGACCAATATATTTACCCTTAGACATGTCTGAGCATATCGTATCGGTTACATAACTATACTGATATGAGCATGTGAATAGGAATTTACCCAAAATAATATTTTAATCCACAACTTCCTTGATAATTCCTTTTGAATTCCATAAACGCCTTGATCCCCATACTTGTATTCTATTACCTCCACCTTGAATTCTTTATTATTGCTCTCCGTCTTTCCCTATTCCGGAAAGACGAAACCTCGTGCTTAGTATAAGTTTGATACACAGAGAGTACCAGATATACCCATAGGCCAATCACATTACTAGATGACTATCTTTTATAATTGATTAAGGGCATATCATATATGATATATTTGGTGTTAAAGTTTTGAGGATTGAATAGCATGATTAAAATTTGAGGATATTTTTCTTAAATGTATAGCTTGTGTGATAGATGGACAAATTCTAAATTGGGTAGAAGTCGCATTGTCAACTTGAGGTGATTCTTTGATTATGATCAAGTGATCAAGTAAGATTAAATTGAGAGATTTAAGTCATTTTAATTTTAAGAATTTTTAAGAATGACTAAGATGATGAGAATTTAATAAATTTTAAAATCTTGATAATGAGGACCAAATATTTATACTTTGAGCACATAATTTAAAGTTTGAATGTTGAAGATTGAATCATCGATTTAAACCTTGAGGATAAATATAGAATTCTAGGCTGAACAATTGGTAAAGTAGATATAAAATTTTACAATTTGATAATTTGAATTAAAAGTTAAATTTTGATTGATGGATTACCTATTTGAAATATTAAGGATGTAAATTGAAACTAAAATTGGAAGAGTATGAAATTCTTAAGTGAAAATTAGGAATAATATTTGATTAGAATTATTTTCTAGAGGAGATTATGATAGTTGGGGATCGTGGTGTAAAATTTGATATGGGTTATTTAAACCTTGAAGATGTTATATGGATTTAATTTAAATTTGGATGTTGATGATTTAAAAATCGAGAAGAGAGTACAATATGTTAAATTTTGATTAACCAGAGGTTACCTTAATTTGGAAAGTGATTGCGATGGATTAGAATATATTTTAAATCTTGGAAGAGATTGTGATTGACTTGCCTTATATGCGAATGTGAAGGAATTAACAAATTATGCCTTATTTTAATTTCGAGGATGAAATTATTTTTAAGTTAGCTAGATTATAAACTCCCTCGCCCAAAATTAGACCTACTTGGCTTAGATAATGAGACTAAGGCTAGTTTGAATCCAATTAGAAATAGAACACGGTATTTTATTTAATTTTACAATATTGTATCACTTACCGTATCATACCGTTGCTTCGCTAATTGGAGCACTACACTAGCCACTGCCTGCCTACAAACTTCACCTCCTTGTCCAAGACATGCCCGCCATCTATTCTGACATTTGCGTAACTTATGATTATTCTCTCTTGTGCTACATTTTAGTCACACAATATTCATCGCGGACGTTATTTCTTAATTCTAAATAATTCTAATTTTATGTCCTTGTGCGTTCCAATCGAATTTGGAGACACAATCTTGACCCATTTCGTGCAACCTAATTTTTGATAATATCCTATCCTGAGCCCTCTATGTCCATGACACTTGTGTCCCACCTAATTTTATCCCCGTGTACTTCTAATTAATTCAAGAACACCGTGCACATTAATTTTAAATTAATTTAACCAAATTCTCATCTTTGTGTAATTTTTTAATTGTTGGGTACTTTTATGCAAAGGTGCATTGAGATGTCCACACCATTGGACATGACACATAAAGAAACCTAATTCTCCTCCATATGAATTTTTTCCATAATTTTCGGAATGTGCAAATGTGCAACATCGCCCCCTCATTTTAACCTAGCCTTGCATTTTAAACAATACAATTTATAGCCCTCCAAACATTCCCACGGCAATTGGAAAAATCATGGAGGTTAGGATGGAGGAAGGTACAGAATAAACTACAAATCTATATCTTATACCATCCTTGACTTTCTATCATGGCTTAGTTTAATTTCGAGGACAAATTTTTATAAGTTGGATATAATGTAAAATTCCTAATTCTAAAAACCGTATTAATTATTTTAATTAATTATTAATTGATTTATAGTAATTATTAGCTAATTAGTGGAAATAAAATTTATTTAACTTTTATTTTTAGGTGTTTGTGCAATAGGGAATTTATGGAGCAATTATAATTTTTTCTTAATTTATTCCATATAGGAGGCCCTGTGGACAGTTGATAGCTTATTGTATGCACTAAAATAATTTTTAAAATTTTATATGTATATATATATATGTGTATATATATATAAGGTTTATTAAAGGAAATAGAAATAGAAAAGAAGAATAGAAGAAAAAGAAATAAGAAAAAGAATTAGAAAAAAAAGAAAAAAAAGAATTATATAAATGGATTAAACCCTAAACTATAACCCGCAACCCATTAGCAACTACCCGCACCCACTTAAGCAAAAGCAGCAGCAGCAGCTGCCAAACTGCGACCCACCCGCGCGGCTGAAGAACCCCCGCTATCTCGACATCTCACTCTCTATATATATCAGTTAACTCAAACCCTAACCCTAAACCGCCTCTTCCTCTGACTGCGCCACCGAAACCTAGCATGACCGCCACCCAGCCTCGACAGCGCACCGCCGTTCAGCGCCGCATCGCCGTTCGCGCGCACAACCCCGCGACTGCAGTCTAGACAGCGACGTACCCCTGTTCAGGACCCGATTTCCGTGCACCCGCTAGACCAAATTCGACCCCGTCTTCACCGGTATGTTCATGACCTAACCCCCTTCCATATTTGTGTATTAGTTGACCTCGAACAGCGCGTAAACCTAGACGAAAACAGCGACCAAGTTGACAAAAAATGATAACTTTTGGGATCGCAGAAAACTGGATAACTACCTATGTTCACGGATTCGTATCTCCCACCACAGAGATCCGAATTCGATTTTTCTTTTTGGTATACGAAGACCACCTAACCTAGTTTATTTTCTGTTAAATACAATAATTTATTAGCTGCTGTATGTTAAATTAAATTAGTTAGAAAATCCCGAAAATATACTTTTTCCAAATTCTAAAAATTACGATATGGAGCGCGCCCCGCCAAACGGGACCGCCCCGTCGTATGCCAAGTATACCAAAAGGTGCGCACAGTATACCCAGACATGTGGGCTTTCGCGAAAATTGATTCGGACGCGTATACCCGTCGAAATTTGTCCGTATCCGCAAAAAAATCTCCCGTGTCGTGACTTTTGCAAAACCCCGCGCCATTTAGTGCACGCTCGTCGAATGCGACAAAACTTACGCCACTGGACTCGTGGTATCGCGCTGGTCCTGTGACCCAATTTTCACGCAATTCTGAGACAGTTGACCAAGTCGCCTATTGGCGGGCCCCACGGTTAACTTTTTGGGCAAAATTGTGTTCGGCTCACCGAAATCCACATTTGGACATACCGTTGACTTCGTACTGACTTTTAGAGTTTATTTGACCTATAATTTGTTCCATTTAGAGAACGTTACCCCTGGCACGCTTTTTGGTACAAAGTGGCCCACATATGGAGCCCGCTTTGACCCAAAATTACCGTTTTGCCCCTATATCCAAATTGGACGAAAGGGTAGTATTTTTTAGCTATTTTGCTTATTCTGGGAATGTTGGTAATATTTATTTCAGCATCCGGAGACGTTAATTTTGAGGCCATAGTTTCTGACTCTTGGTGTTTGACATCTGGTCATTATATTTTGCAGCTCTCTTGTCAGGTAAGTATACATTGCCATTGTACTGTTATTCATATTCCATATGTTGCATGCATCTTTATTTTCTGTCATTAGTTTATATATTTTAACTGCTATATATAAAATACGCGTCCAAGGAAACTTGGATGCAACGACGGTATCGTCGTGATTTGTTTTTAGTTATTTATATGCATTGACCTTGTTTATGAGACCGTCCCATCATCATGAAGCATCATTAGGTTTCATTGGCCGTGACACAGCTATTACACGAGTGTGAGTCTCATATAGATCACGGACTGCGTGACAGGTCTAGCCTCTTGTACGTATGAGCCGTGCGTTAGGGATAACTGCTGTTAGAAACATTATATGCTAGAAGACTTAGCAGTTATTAGTAGTCCAGGGACATAGCCTATTGTAGTACGGTGGTCCAATCATTGTCCTTATTTGGTTGCAGGGATGGGCTATTGTACTAAAGATAGGCTATGAACCAAATCGTGTCATGGATGTGACATGCTTAGAGCATGGGGTGGGGAGAACAACAAGTAAGGCATTTAGGCTCCTTTGCACTTTCCTTTTATAACCCGGAAGCTCCGTTGGAGATACGGGCGGTGATGACCCTTATATATTATATATTATCAGGCGGTCTCTGCCGTTCAAAATATGACATGCTTTGTAGGCCCCTGATTCTTCGAGAGAGTCATGCCAATCCCATTTTAGCCAGATAGCCCACTTGGTGGAAAGTTGTTCTCAAACTGCATTCACTTAGATGGTTAGGCGACCCATTGGATATTTATTTCAGTACTTTATTGGCATACTTCTATGTATCTTGTTATGTCCCTCTGAGGACCTGGTCCCTTTCCAGGTGTAGCTGTTCATGAGTATTTGCAGGAGCGCAGATCCGGACTGGTTACTTATATTTTCGAGGAGGTCTTCTCTTCGAGCCCGTGATTGTTAGTTGATATTCTTATATTGTGTTTGTTGTGTTGCACCTATATATTTGAGTTGGTAGTGGATTTGTTTTCATCCAACTATCATCTTTAGATATTGTATATTGAGATCTAGTTTCATAGATATTGGTTATTTATTTATATTTGATTTTCTGTGGATGAGATTTAGATTATGCTTGTGACTTGAGATAGTTTATACCACTTGTGGATTTATCATTTATATTACAGCGTACGCATGTGTTATGGTTTTCATATATTGGAGTTGTCATATACATGCGGCTGGCATGCTTACGTGTCCTAGTCCTACGTATTTTGGGACTGGGGTATGACAGTATACTCCTTGGGACAAGTGTTGAAGTGACAGTCAAATAAATAAAGTGTCAGTGATGTGACATAAAGTGACTGATGTGACTGAGGTGACAAGCCATAAAATATGTCAGGAAGAAAGGACAACTAATAGAAATAAGTGCCAACGGTTGAGGGCCATGCGTCCAAGAAAATAGTGGCCGCATGGACGAGCTCGCCGCATGGACAAGCTCGCCGCATGGAGTTCTCTAGGACTTAGCAAATTTTTCATTCGTTCAGTGAGTAAAAGCACAAGGTGTTCAAGGACACTTGTGTAAACATTAATCATGGGTCCAACAAGATGGATATATGCTGTCAGTATGCGGCAACCGTTCAGGCCGCATAACCCTCTCGGGCCGCATGGCACTCTCAGCCACATATGCTCACTGACCGCATGCGAAATTCGTCTTCTCCCGACAGCAAGTTCAGCCATGAAGACCGTAAAATTTCTTGGTCAGGGTAAGCCCCTTTCCCCGATCGCGAAAAAAACTCCAAAAATCCAAAAAAATATTTTCATCATAAAAATTTTATTTTTCCCCCGAATCAAGTGAAACAAAAGCCAAAATGCTCTAAATGAAATGCTCTAACATAAGGAACAACTAGTTTTTGAAACCACTAAGATTTAGTAGACCAAACCAAAGAAAACTCATAGAATACATAAAAAATCCTAAACTTGAAACTCAGATCTACAAAGATCTACACATCAAAACCCAAAACTCCAAGAACTAAATATGTTCAGCAACTCAAGGAGAACATTTTTCATCAAATACATTTTTTAAAACAACATATATATATAAATCTAAAAATTAATGACTTCACCACTTTGAGCAAGATGTACTTACCTTGGTGGACTAACAAACCACTTCCTAGAACCGAGTCTAGGGATAGGGCTTAGAGTTTCGGTCAAGGGGAGCTCTAGAGGAAAAGAGGAAGAAGAAAGAAGAAAGAAGAAAGAAGAAAGGAAGTGGAAATAAGGAAGAATGAGAGAGGAGAGAGAAAAACCACACACACACACACACACACACACACACACACACACATATATATATATATATATATATATATATATATATATATATATATATATATATATATATATATATATATATATACACCAAGTGAAAAATTGAGGTTAGTCCTAGGATTAAGTCATGACACTCTCCAACCAAATCTCAACCATCTAAATTAGGCTTAGTGGTTCCAAGAGTAAACCGAGTCTGGTATCCATCCTATATTCGGGTCCTAGCACGGGTCCATGGCAATTGCCAATGTGTTCACTACTGGTCTTGGGTAGTCTCCCACAATAAACAGAAAATACAATTAAATAATTATAACATATTTAACAAGAACCAACATGTAAATACAGTATGAATACATCTACGGTAAAAAATTTAAATATCACAAATTCAAGAATATCAAATATGGGAAAGGGTGTGACAGAATCTAAGTAATCCTAATTTAATTATCACGGATTAACCATTTTATGAAAGATAATTAGGATCCTAAATTCCTTTAGGGAAAATTCAGCAAACACATGGTGATTAGATAATAAATACCTAACTATAACATAAATTTCACAAAGATCAAAGAGAGGGTAATACCTATTGGAGGTTTGTCTCCCTTGCTCAAGGAATCAGGACTTGATGCTCACGATCCGACACGAGGAAGGTGATACCACTGTCCTTACTTGATCGATCGTCTGCAAAGCTCCACAACAAAGAATTGATGTATCTAGGAGATCTCAAGCTCGTTTTGAGATAAAGGTTCCGAATCTAGATCAATTATGATAGAATTGATCTAATCGATTCAACCATTGGAGAGATTTGCTCTCAACAGGTCAAAAGTCGATGAAAAGAGGTAGGATGCGGGCAGATAAAGGAAGAAGAGGATGAGCTCACTCTTCTTCTCTAGCCAAGAGTGAAATTGGGAAGGAAATAGGGAGCGAGTGATAGGGTCTGGTGATGAAATTCTATGTCCTCGAAATTGAAGAGGAGTGAGTTTATATAAGGAGTAAAAATTTTAATTTTAAAACACTTCTTATTATAAACCTGAATTAGTGATAATTATAATTAAAAATTGGTTGGTCCCCACCAAGGTTATTTGCAACAAATTCTCCAAATTAAGGAGTGATTGATTCTTCTAGAAGTTGTCTTGCTTGGGAAAGAAGAGTGGTTAATTAAAATATAAATTACTCATGATATTACCTAATTAATTATTTTTAAGAAAATATGATTATATTAATAAATAATTTATGGAATTTAATAATTCATAAAACAAAGTTGAGTTTGAGGGGTTACAGAAAACCTTTCTCGGGGTTGCTCAATTTTGCGGAGCTTCCCCTGAACGCGAGGCTTCCACGACGCAAAAGCCTAAAAGTCCACTATAATTACGAAAATCAAAGAAGACAGCCGAAAACTGCTTAACACAACCAAGAATGTACATGAAATCTTTATGCCATAATGATAAAGATCGCTGACTCTCAAAACAGAAATATTTCCAAGGAAAGAAGCAAGCGGATATGTAAAGAAATATAAATTATGCTTACTTGTTCCGTACGAAATATGATCACGGATCGTGAGCCTTCGTGTTGTAGTTGAGAATAGTTCTTCATGAAGTAAGAAAAAAAAGGAGGAAAGGGAGAGAATCTATTCTCTATTGGTCAAATAAAAATCAACTAGCAACTCATGAAGAGACTGCTATTAGACTTGTATACAATGTCACAAATCTGTAAGTTAAATATAACTAGTAAATTCACGTACGTTGCACTTAAATAAATATTTTTAATGATATTATTGAAAAATAGTTCAAATATTTAAATATATTTGAATTAAAATTTGTTAAATAATTTAAATATTTTTTTTAAATTTATTTTTTAATTTAGTTTTCAAAACTTTTTAAATTTAGTTCTAAAAAATTATATTTGTGTGAAAAAAAATTAAATTTTTTTATAATTATTTTAATAAATAATAAAAGATTTACAAACAATTTAAATAGTTCAATTTTGAACTATTTTTAAGTCTGGTCGTAAAAGCCTAGATTGATTGTGTTCAATCATTTTGACAATAAAGATAGATCGCAATAATTGCATATTGCAACACACCTTATTTTTATTAAAATCTCACCGTATAAAGGCAGTCAGCACACAGATATTGGTCTCCATCTACTGACGGAAGGAATTCTAAAGGGAACCTTCTCGAAACATGGTAGTCCACATGCGCATCCGACCGTAGATATTATCCGAGAGAATATCGGGCCGTTCCTATTCTCCCGCATACGTCGGTGGCGCAATCTATTTAATAAATAAATCATGCACTCTCCAAAGAGAACCAACAACAACAACAACAGAAATCCCAAACTAGGGTTTCGCGCTTGTCGCTTTTGTCGATAATTTTTGGGGGAAATTTCTGTTCTTTATAGATCGAGCTTCCATGGCGAGAAATACAGCAGCAACTGTCTACATAGGTATTATTTGATTATATGTTTCTCAAATTTTCGCGTAATTTCTCCCTATTTTGTTTCGATTTATGTCAATTTAGTGGTTGTTCTGGTTCTAGTTGCGAAATTTTAAGAATCGTGGATTGACGGAAGGTTTTTTTTTATCACCAGATCTCGTTTATTTAGGTGGTCGATGGTGATAATTTTGGGGATCTCGCTCGTTTAGGCTTGGTTGAGTCAAATTAATTCATAGTTTTCATAATTGTATATATTTTCTTATGGGTATATGTATATTTATATTTGGTATTTTTCTGTTAGTTTGCGCGATTCTAATGTCTGTCCGATGTGCTTCAAATATTTTAGGTGTTAATTTCTAAATTGGACTCAGTAGGGAGGTTTTTTCACCGGATCTCGTTTCTTCAGGCAATTAAGTGGACTTTAGAATGATTGATGGTGATGATTTGGGTATCTAGCTTGTATAGTGAAATTTAATTCATAATTATACAAAGTTTAGGTGTTAGCGTATAATTTGGACTCATTAGGCTATAATTGATTCTAAAATAATTTCTTTTTTTCAATTACGCTGTTATTTGTTTCTATTTTTATTTGTTTCTCTACTTCAGAATTTAGGTAATTCTTTTAGTTTCCTTTGTTTACACAATTTTTTGGGTAGTTTTTTTCCCGCATTTTGTGTTAAATTATTGATTTAGTTTTCAACAATCTTAGTGTTGGTGGAACTTGGATTTATTTACCATGACCTTAAAGATTTTGATGTCTGCTCATAATAGTGACACATTACGAACAATTTAGTCAAAGGCGTTCCCCTCACAACAAGTCATACAAGCTGCGCCTTGCATCACACTAGACAAGGCGTCTTTCTTTAGGCATGTCTTGCAACAAGGTGCCAACAAGAAAAAGGCGCGCCTAGATGTGCCTTATGTATTTGCTCTCTATTTTGACTCACCCGACATACAATGATAGTGATGAGAATATCGGTGGTGAGGATGGTGATGATGATTTGGTAGAGCTTGATGAAGATGAATGGCTGTTCTATTGGTTCTGTTTTTATTTTTCAATTTGTGTTCCTTTTATTTTGTTACTACTTATTAGAGAATACTAATTTTTGTTAGTTTTGTTGATTGTTACTGTTGTTCTACTAGTTCACTTATTTAGAAAGCATTAATTCTTGTTAGTCTATTGATTGTTAGTGCCACTTCTTCTCTGCTAGTTCACTTATGTTTTAACATATTTTTGTTGGTTTTAATATGTTATTTGGTTTTATTCTTATATTACTAATTTATTTATTTACGTATGTTTTTTTTATTTTTTGTTTTTGTGCCTTGTTTTGCTGATGCGAGCGCCTTAAGTGCGCCTTGTGCCTCAAGCGATATGGATCCTTTGCACCTTGAGTGCTCCTTGCGCTTTTGACTATGTTGACTACAAAGCATTACACAAAAGTAGGACTGGAACGTATTAGAATTACACCAAGAGTCTGAAATACCCTTGCAACATGATATCTCATGAGATCAATGTTCTAAATTGTGGCCTAGACGGCCTCCGGCCGCACCGGAAAGCCCCTAGGCGCCGGTCCTAGGCACTAGGCGGGGCTAGGCAGCCTTAGGTGGGTCTAGGCGGCCGATTCGGCCCTGTTCGGCCCCTTCGAAAATTCAAAAGTTTTGAATTTTTTTTAAATTTTTTCAGATTTGAAAATTCAAAATTTTCAAATGAAATTTCAAATTTTAAATTTCAAACAAAAATTTCCAAAAAAAAATAAAAATCAAAACTTACCTGCTGCCCGTGCTCCTGTTGCTCATGCTGCTCCTGCTTCTTTGCTGCTGCTGCTATAACTGCTTCTTCTTCTTGCTGATGTTGCTGCTTGCTTCTTCTTCTTCTTCTTCTTCTTCTTCTTCCTGATGCTGCTACTTGCTTCTTCGAAGAGGGGAGAGGGGGAGGGGAGAGGGGACGGGAGGGGAGAAATTTATTTAGGGTTACCGTTTGGAACCCAAAAAAAATTTGACACAAAAAGAGAGTAACACACCACTCGAACCAATGACCTCCCACTCTCCACCAGTTGAAAGCTTATAACACCCACTTTTAACCACCTTGTCAAAGTTCTTTTTGTGTTTTCACTAATATATACTTGTATATATATATATATGTAAGTAGCACAAAAAAAAAAAAATCAGTTCGGCGTCTAGGCTGGGCGGCCTAGGCGCTAGGCAGACCTCCGGCGCACCGAGTCCGCATAGTGATTTTTAGAACATTGCATGAGATGACTTAACATAAAAGAAGTAGATGATGTAGTTTCCCTTTACTTTATATTTCAATATTGTCTTTAATGGATTAATTTCTTTTACAAGAAGGGAACCATTAAAGCTATTTTCAGCTCTTCATTCATGTAGCTTACAAGAAATTATAATTTACAACGGCACCAATGGATGTTTATCTCAATTATAATGGTTGTTTTTGGGTTGGCTATATAAATATGTTTTCTTCTCTCTTTAATAAGAGTGCCATATTGCCGTCTCTCTTTTCACACCCCTAATATTGCCATCTCTCTTTTTACACCTCTAATCCAAGTTTGTTTAGATCTACTCCCAAGTTCTATTAGCTTCTTTAGATTGAGTAATTTCTTTTACACTATGCATCAATGTATCTCTCTTATAGGAAAATTTTCCTCTTTATATTATCCTTAGTTGTTAACTTCAAAATTTTCATGAATGCACTCTTATGTTGTCTTTTGATGTCTGGCCCATGTCTGTGTCAAGGATCAAAGTATCGGCTGATACCGATACGTATCGGCTGTATCGGATTTGATTTAGGCACCGTCGACCCGATACTCCCAAAAAGATCGGTATCGGCCGAAACTTGTGGAAATTTTTTGGTATCGGTCCGTATCGGCCGATACGGACCCGATATGGGCCGATACGGACTCGATACAGGCTGATACGGAGACGTGCAAGCAAAATTTGTGAAGAAACCCTAACGTTCAGAAAATATTTTTGAAAAATCGAAGATTTGGATAAATAAGATAAAAAATCATGTAAAAAATTAACTAGATAAACTTCACAAAACCAGCGAAAAAGAAACCAGTAGTAGCACCAACATCGTCCTTCCCCTGTCTCCTCTCATCTCCACCTCTCCATTTCCATCTCATAAGTGTTAGTTGCTGCCACTGGTTTTTTTTGCAACCGAGAGCCTCTTATTTTTGCTACCAACCCACCTACTATAGTGGTAGGAGCTTAAATATAACATGAAGAGAAAGCACTAGCTGCTGCTGCTTCTTCCCATGCTTCCAACATTCAATATTCCGGAACAGATCAGTAAAAAAAAGGCAAAGGATAGGTAGTCCTCTCCTTTGTTGCCCATCCCTATGTACCTCACTTGTCCATTATATATTTTATTTAACATTGGGAGTAGGAGCATATGGATAGAGGTAGCATAGCAATACCAGTCATATCAACAGTGGGTCAAAATATAGACTTCATTGAGTTGGATTGGTGGTGGCTAAGTCACTGTTTGGTGTGGTGTGATATTAATGAGAGGAGGACAGCTAGCTAGGGGAGCTAACTGTCTACTAAATCAAATTTGTCACCATTTACTCTCTCTACTTCTTCACTCTCTCTCTCTGGACGTGTGATATATATATATATATATATATATATATATATATATATATATATTCTCTTTTATTATAGTTTATGTATAGTATTGTAGTTTATTATATATTCTCTTTCTCTCTTCCTCTCTCTCTCTGGACGTGTGATTTAGTTATTTTTTAACATTTAATATTGTCGATACTGCCGATACCAAAAAAATTCGATACTCCGATCCGATACCACCGATACCGTCGATACCGATACTTATACAAAATGTCCGATACCGATACCGATACTTTGAACCTATGTCTTGCACTCGGTCTTGCTACTTGCCTATGTCGGTATTGCCACAATACATTTTCGATTTGGATTGCTTTGGTACTCGATCTAAATAACTAAATTTGGCCGAATGTATGTCTTGCCAGTGGCCTATGTCGGTCTTGCTATGATACATTTTCGATTTGGATTGCTATGGTACTCGATCTAAATAACTAAATTTGGCAATCCATATCGATCGTTGAAATCTCACTATAAAATTACTTTTGCAAGATATTCTTGCAATGCAAATGAGTTGGAAAAATTTGATATTTCTTGTCAATTGGGGTGCGATGGGTATGTATTTACCATAAAATATAACTTTTTAGTTCGATACATTGTTGTTTCTTGATTGCTTATGAGCTAACTCTCTCTCTCTCTTTTGCAAGTTGCTCATGCAAAGACAAGAATGACCTTATGAGATTTTGTGATACTTTTGTTATTATGTACAAAGGTTATTCGTCTGCATTTAATTAATTTAATTTAATTTTATAGTATATTTACATAATATTGGGCCGAAGTTGTGCGCAACCATGCAATTTTTTAAGATGTGTGCCGACCAAGGTTGTGGGGATGGTGACACTGATGTTTTCCAAGGGTGGTGGTGATGGTGAACGATGTCTTGTTGAAGGTAGCGACGGTGATTGGTACATGTTTGTATGAGATGGAGACGACTATGGTGATGAGCACTCACCAGTCGGGATGACGGTGGATAGTTTCCAAGTTGAAGTATGCCGATAGACGATGTCAGCGTGGAGATGAATGCTACCACCCTGGGTAGCAGCATCTAGGGATAGAGATAAGAGGTTGAGAGAAAGAGCGAAGAAAAACCTAGAGCTTGGATAACATATTGAGAATTTTGGTTGAATGGAATAAATTTAAGAAATAAATACATTAACCCCCCATGTTTCATGGGTATTACAGGGATCACCCCTATTTCGAAAACAATTATATGGACCACCCCTATGGTTTATGTTTTATTTTTGAAATAAAGGGAGTGGTCTACGTAATTAGTTTCAAAATAGGGATGGTTAGTGTAATAAATATAAAACATGGGGGTAGTTAACGTAAATTGCCCCAAATTTAATTAAGGCTCTTGGTCATTATTTATAGGACAACAAAAGCATATGATAAGTGGTATCGCAATTCACTACTATCCCAACTAGAGATGAAAAATAAATAGAGCAGTAGATGTGCTCTCCTAACTAGAGATGAAAAATAAATAGAGCAGTAGATGCGTAAAAGTTTCTACAGGTTTGTTTGTCTATGGCTATCATTCATGCTTACATGATTGTGTTGAAACAAGTCTCAAAATTCTTGCGGTTTCTTTTCTTCTTTCCTTGATCAGGTTAAGATGTTAACAGCAGAGAATATTCTCTGCACTTGTTCTTTTTTCAGTTCTATACATTCTCAGTTGTTAGGTTAAGGGTTGTGCATAATATGGCTCAATCGACAGTGGTACCAACCTTGAGGAAATGTTCAATACATACACCTTTAGATTTCTTAGATTTCAGTGCTTCTGTTTTGCATGGTCTTTATAGCTCGATTATTCTTTTTTGCTTCAGCTTGTCTACTCTTCTTTTGTGGCTGAAGTTCTTGCATCTTTGGTGTTTGCTATCATTTTCTCGAACATTTATATACCACTTTCCAATTTTCTGAGAACCGGCCATGACTTTATATGATAAATGCTTCTTGGGACATATGGTAAGTTCTAGCAGTTGCTTGTTTGGGGTCTTTGTTTGTAAGATTTTAATATATGTATTACTAGCTGCTAATATCTATAATTATTTTAATGTTCGAAGGTTTTATCATTTATTTACGCTTTTTTTTTCTTTGAAAGAAAATTTGGGGGCGTGCTGGATTTATTTGGACACCCTTTGACCTATTTGTTATATTATTTGATTGTATTCTTAATAGGTAATTTGGATGAAAAGGTGACAGAGAGAGTCTTGTATGAGATTCTTATCCAGGTAGGTCGTGTAGTAGACCTACATATACCTCGGGATAGGGAAACAAATCGTCAGAAGGGGTATGCTTTCGCTGAATATGAATCTGAGGAGATTGCAAACTATGCTGTTAGGCTTTTTTCTGGCCTTGTTCGTCTGCATAATAGAACTCTTAAGTTTGCGGTGCGTAAATTTATTCTTTCATATTCGACATACTTCTTGCTGCTTGGTACATGTTTGGATCTTTCGGCATCTCTAGCTTCCAATCCAAATCTTGACCCTCTTATCTTGAAGATTATACATTCTTAACTAGTAATCCTCATCTACAATTTACAGTTGCTTTTATAAACGTTTAGTCAACAGTTGGTTAATATTTTGAATAAATGAATTTCTTTTAGGTGCAATTTGATTATAATTTTCTACTTTGTTTTGTGGAAAAACCTTCCATGAAAAAAAAATTGTTTGGACAGATATCTGGGCAAGACAGGTTTCCTCAAAACTCGGCTACTCCAGCTAAGATTCAACCAAATCATCTACCTCAACCAAATGGTTCAAATCAAAACCCTGTGCATGTGCAAGACAATGAACTGTCACAAATTTCTGCTCAGTCACTAGTTGACTGCAGGGTTTCACCTGGAACTCTGTCTCCCTCTCCATATTACTTACAAGGTGACTTAAATTTTCTGAGATCTCTCGAGACATCATACCATCCATGTATTTAACATACATATACTTATATCTCAGCACCTTCTTAATTTACAGCTTCTCCTCAGGGCTTGGTAAATAATGGACCTAGCAACGGCAGCTATGAATATAGTAGGCGTGTTTTGGGGTCTGTGTTGAACTGTGTTAGTCGTCCTGCAGGCAGGCAACCGATCACATATCCTTCCTACTAGTTTTAGTAGATTGTGGCTTACAGTAGATCAGCTACTTATCTTAGTAATGTTGTATCTTATGTGGGTGGGTTCTGCATAGACAATCCTCCAGGTAGTGTGTAGGCTTATCTTTTTAGTTCTGCTCTAGTGTTTTAAGGGGATTAAGCTGATGTGGGTGGCATATATGTTCCATGATGCTGTCGGTACAATGTGTGTCACATTATAGACTTTGATCTCTATTTCAAGGATCATGCCTAAACAATCCTGCTAGGTTGGTGGCTGAAGTGTGTAATATTTTATATGTGAAAGCTAAATCATTGTAGTTTTTTCTTTGCACTTGATGTTAACCATCTTTAAGAAAAAATATTGTAGGTTTTTTCTTTGTGCTTGATATCTACTATCTTTAAGATTTCAAAATGGTGCATCTTTGTTTGGGCTTCCTTTCCTTTTTGCTGTTACAGACGAAGTCATTTTTAGAATTTGTCAGAGTTTTGGTTTAGGCTACTGTAGCAAAGGTTCATGTTTGCGACTTACGATTTATGGTAATAAGAGACGAAGTCAATGTTAGAAGATGACAATATCTGTTCACTTAGCAGGTAAATTATATTGCTATGCACATTGGTGCTAGAGGTACTATGTAGAAAGTAGCTTGAGAGTTCAGTTTCAAGGTGCTGAACCTCAGCTAGTGTGTACTTTTCAATTTTTTGTTCTTTTTTCTACTATTCTGGCTACTGTAAGGTTCAAGTTCACATTACTTCATGAGTACTTGGACGCTAGTAGGAGCTTTCTGTAATAAACAATGCCAGGGGCAGGGTCAGCATTTCAGCCGAGTCTGGCCATAATATTTTGTTTAGTACTTAATGTTAAAATTAGTCGGAAAAAATGTGTACCAAATTTCCTGGCTAATTTGAGGAACTTTAAGTTCACACTGAACACAAAAGGAAGGTAAAAGTAGAACAAAGAGGTAAAAGAAATTGATTAATCATTAAATTTTAGTTAGTAATTCATTTTAAATATTGTAAACTGGAAAAGTATGATATTAGGAATTTGATTATTTTTCTTGTAGTCCAAATATTAAAATGAAAAATGTCTTAATATTATATCGAAATCTTAAAAGGAAGAGTCTAAATGGAAAGAGTGGGGACTTGGAATTCAGAAGTTCCCTTGTATTTTTTATGCTAATAGGTTGAAGTAATTGATGGACAAAGGAATTAATTAGTGGGTAAAATAATTCTGTGTATGTAGAGTACTTTTTTAAGATTGTAAGGTAGGCAGCTGAAGTTTCAAAATTGTAGGATAGGCTACTATAAATCCTGCCTTAGGCAGCCAAACTTTTATTCCTGGGAATATTTAGGATGAAAAATCAATTGTCATGTTTGATTTTAGTTATTAATTTTTATGAAAATAATGGCTCTCTTTAGCTTGGGTGTAAGCTTATTCGAGTTGGGTTTGTTGGGTGGATCTGAGTTGGGTCGGTTTGGACTAGAATTTCTTCAAGGAATTTCTCGACTATAATGTGAAGAAGCTTTTTATTTTTTATTTTTTTATAGCTTTCTGTCCTGGTACTTGTAGTTGAAGTTTGCTGATTGTTGAAGCGGATAGTTGTTGCCCTGAACAGTGAAATGAGGGAAACTAGGCAGCTGACTTAAAGCAATGATTACTTCTCTTTTGCTTTTGTCAGATATAGGTTAGATCCATAACCTAGATCCATTGGTTTCAGGTTGGGTTGGGTTTTTTTTAGCACGGCTCTGAGGTGAGTCTAGCTCATGCAAGTAAAAATGTATTTTGGTAATAATAAAATGATGTTGGTGGGATTCAACCTTAATGTCTTAACCAATTAAGACTACAATAACTTTTGTTTATAAATGCTTAAAAAATTATATTGTTTTACATGAATTATAGATGAATTATTTTTGAGAATATTAAATCAAAAGATCAAATCTAATAATCTAAACTTTCAATGGAATTTGATTCCCAAGAATATGGGATTTTCAATTATATAGAATTTTGAGTACCAAATGCACCCTAAGGTTACTGGAAATCAAGGTCGGAAAACTAATTTGCCATGATTGGTATAGTTATAAAATTTTACTTTTGGGAATTTTTAATGCTCGGAAACGGATTGCTACTTTATTTTTCATGGGAATAAATTGTGTTTGGTCATACTTGGTTCAACCGAGTGGCCAAAGTTCCCCATCAATAATGTCCAAGTCAGGGTCAGGTCCAAAGTTGGAATAGTCTTGGATCAAGATCGAGCCTTGGCGGGTCTGAATTTGGGTTGGTTCTAGCTGAGTCGAGGTTGGTCCAAGTCGTATAGGGTCAGGACTAAATCGTATAGGGGCGGCTTCGGGTCGAGTAGGGTTCATGTTAGAACAAAGAGAGCCCGCTTAGCTAAGAAATTGTGACAGCTCCACTCCTAAAATTCGTAGGGCTGTCCATGTGGCTATGACCAACTATATAGGTCGGGTGATCTAGCGAGCATAATTTATATTTGGTCTAACAAATATATATTTTAATCAACAATAGTAAATGTAATAAGAATGAACATGATGTAGTAAGGCTGACCATCCAATAATACACGTATGAGTAAGTCCGAAAATAATAATGTGTTGTGAAAATGAGAGAAGAATTGTAGCCGAATCAATGATATTGTGCTTTTCTCATTAATAATATATGTAAAAAGAGAATATGATAGAAGTGGTTATAGATAGGGATAAGGACATTAACATTTGGTTTTATCCACAAATTTTTCCTTGGATGCCTACTTCAGTTATTGTCTCGTTTAAAAAAAATTATTACGAAATCCATTTTTGGAAAAAAAAATTATAGTAAAAGAAAATAGTACAATTATATTCTTCTTGAATATGATTATTCAGGAATCCAAGTGGGTGTGACTTACCCTGCCTTGTTAAAAATCTTTCGAAGGAAAAATTCAATGGAAAAAAAATCTCATCGAAGGAAAATAGTACAATGCGCAAAGACATGCTTTGAGATGTATCCATTAGCATATTCAGGATACTTGCATCTACATGATGCTCTCTCTCAAAAAGATATTACATTTTAGTTCTAATATCAATTCAAATAAAAAATCAACCCCTAATACAATGAATATTACATCTCACCCAAATACTTTTCTTTGTTCTATACATTTATATACATTATTCTCATCTTCTCATAAAGGGGTTGTAGGCTTATTTGTGATTCCTGGACACTCGCAACTCTCCTTGATATGTTGAACTGTTATAATGATACATGTGCACATTCTTTATTTGATTCATTAAGTACAAGGATGATTTGATGAGTTTGTCGCAGTGATTCGTTTTATTTATCTCCAAAATACCTGTAACACTTATTAGAAATTTTTCCTTCTTTGTGATATCCCCTTAAGGAGAATTAGATAGATACCATGCATCTGCATATCTCATAAGATCAAAACATTCATATAAATTAATTTGTGTCTATGTGTAGGTGTATATCAACATGCTCATATAAATATATTATTCTGAGTGAAAGACAAAATATATTTTATATTTTTCTTCTTTAATTATGGTACTTCAGGACCCATAATATGTTCTTTCATTATTTCGTTCGTAACATATCCCATTGACCTGACCATTACAGATATACTAAGTAAATGATTAACTACTCATATTAAATCTCTTCGGGAGATCTTTTCTGGAGATTTATCTATTAGAGATTATCTCTTCAAGAGGTATTTTAATCTCTTCAGGAGATACTGGTACTTCCATATTTTCTATCTCTTCAGGAGATTATCTTTTCATGAGATTTTCTTTTCAGGATTTATTGTCGAATCCGTTCAGGAATTTCTTCATAAATATAATTGGACATTTTAGGATCATTATTTTTATCTTTTCTTAAACAAATACTCAATGAACATATCATATTCTTTTCGATGGTTTTAGTCGATATATGACTCATTTTGCAAATCTTTCGGGGATATCCTGATAATTTTAAATCCTTCAAGGATCTTTTTGTCTAAGTTACCATGACCGGGGAATATATATTTTTATATTCTATTCATGGTCAGAATCCTTGAGCTAATATTGCTCTATATATTTGGTTTTTTTTTTGTTTATAAATACCCATTTAAACCTACCGTTTTTTTTTTTTTTTGATTTTGTACTATAAGATCGAACACTCTACATTGTGCGAGAGTATCACATCTTTTCATTATCTTTTGCTACATTTAAGGATTATTCGTGGTTCTTTCTTAGTCTATTCTGGGATCGGAAGTATATCCTCGACTGGAGCTATATACTTTGAGAAAATTTGGTTCATGACATCTTCCGGATCGTTATGAAGTTTCTCTTCAAAAGATGCTATTTCATGAGCTACTTCTTCAAGAGCATTAGGGGGTGCGATATTATTCGGTCTCTTCTTCTTGAGAGCCGAATCTTTAGAAACCTTTAGATCTTACTCGTTTTTAATGTAGAACTTATTCATTTGCTGCCTTTATTTTGGTTCTTTTGGTACATACTTCTATTTGAAGATACATACATTCATAGTTGGTATAGCCATTTATGCAACATTATTAAAGACATCAAGTAATCATCTAATAATTCATTTGCAGTGAAATATAAGGAATATTTTTTCCTAATTTAGGTGAGATTAAATAAAGTGGAAGTATGTCACGATGAGTCATGACGTTCTTCTGGAGCGATGATTCATGAAAGACATTTATCTTCCTCCTATCTTCCCCTAAATACATCAAATCTATCTTATCAAAGTTATCAAAGTGATAGTTCGCAAATTTTACGTAAAATATATCTTATGACTAAAGATCTAATAATCTAAAGAGATGAACGTATCAATTTCCAATACTATAATTCACAAAACATAAATGCTAAAACTACAATTTCATTTAATACCAACATAAGTCATAATAATCTAGAAAACAATGCAATTCTAAATAAATGAAATTAAGCTACTAATTATTCAGATATAATTTTCAGGATTGATAATTTAGAAGCAAATTTTTTTGAGGTTGAGAAAGCCTAGTTGATCATTAGTTTTGCTGTCATTTGCTAAGAGATGACCGCACAAATTAATTTTGATAATTCTTTTCATCATTGTCTCTAGGTGTCTTGATCATGTCACAATTTAAAAGTTGTGGGATTATTCGACTTCTGGCTCACAATGGGCCCTTAGGATTGAGCTTTTGGCTCAACGTGTGACTTGCCATCCCCAATGTGAGTGACGTGTAACCCTAATAAATAGTTGGAGAATCTATTGGGACGAACTTCTAGTTTTTTAGACTTGTGGTTACAAAAAAATATTCCTTATTTTACTTGCTCAGAGTTTTAATATGATACCTACTTTTTCTTGTATCCTTTAAAACTCGGTAAATTTTTTGTGGAATTATGAGAGTATGAGGCGTATTTGTTGGATAAAATGTTTTGTCGAAACCTTTAATTAATGTGAGCAAGGCCAGCTATTCTGGATATTACTTTCGATCTAGTATTCTTGTTGGAGAAAAAGATCATATTTTTAAGAATGATGCGTGTAGCGGCATTGTAAAATTTAAATTTAAATGTCTATAGAACTTCAGGTCTATGATATTTGGGAGGACAACCAAACATCCGTAGTCACCCTATGGATTGGACAAACTAATGGCACTAACTTTAAATATTTTTATTTTATATGAGGTTTGCAACTTTAAAAAATATGCAACTATGAAATATTATCATTTAGGTTGGTAATTTTTACTTTTGGCCTTTCGAGGGCCAGTCATGCTGCGACCTATAGAAGTTAGTACGAGGGCGACTGATTTTTTTTTGGGCATGCAGTGCAACCAGAGAGACGGATCCACATGTATGGCCCCTAGCGAAATTTTGTGATTTTGATTTTTTATTTTTATATAGTATGTTTCATTGTATATGTGCTAGGCTAGATGGGGTGGGCTTGGAAGTATACTTCAGAAAATATGCTTCATTGTTTATAAATATGTTTCAGTGGGAAATGGACTAGATGTAATACTTTATTGTACAAAAAAGTACTATTTAATATAATATTATATTATTATATCCACACACAAAAAAATCGAACATTTTTATAAGTGTACTACCAGTGGATTATAATTCTGAATCCGCTACTGAATGTAACACGTGCTGATAATGTGGTGTATACGTCCATTTGGGGTGGTACAAAATTTAAGCAAGCAATTTATCTTTTTTGGCACATCAAGATTTTATGTGCATATGCCCAAATGAAAATCGTGGGTCTCAAGTTACTATATATTGTATACTCAAAGAAAAAAACTGTGATTAAATATTAATTATGGTGTCCGTTGTACACCCAGTAGCAATTGTTTCTCGTATTCCTGAGCATACAATGGTTCAAACAAACAAAAACCCAGTTCTTTCTTGTCAATCTATGTAATATATTTTCAAAAAAAATACACACAAAGTACACTTGCTCATTTGTAAATAATGGGTACCTCTAATTCTGCTGGATAACAATAATTGTCTATATAGCTTCATAGCTAAGTTATTGTATTTAATTTGTTAAGTGGAAACTGTATATGCTGTATCTATGATTCTTTTGCATTTAAATATCATACTAAACTGGAAACAATTAAGTTGACAGCAGCAGGTTGTTTATATCACAGATATTCTGTTAGCAAAAGGAATTGTTTTGTTAGTAGGGATCGAGACTAGTACTACTTTCATTCTCTATTTTAATTGCTTCACATGAAACATATATATGTACTTTTATATTCTCTATGGCTTACAATGACAAGAGCAGAAAACATGGATTTCTACGGACTGACTGATAGAAATATGAACTATATATAGTCTTGATATATTATATTCTCTAGCTAATGTACTTGCTTAATCATGCATCAATATAGATTGACAGTTTACATATGCTGAATTACAAAAGTAAGCTCATCAATATAGAAAGATGAACTATAGTCTTAAGAATCGGATGCTAAATCATGAGCTTTTCGTTCCTTTGGCATCTCTGTTGTGGAATAGCCAAGCAACATAGTGGATAATGAATTCAGTTGTTTGTGGAACCTTTTGCAGGACTAAATACTAATGAATAATGTACGGAAAAAAAAGATATTAACCTGTTGTGGAGTAGCCAAGGATTTTGGATCCAGGTGTATTAAAGCAACATAGTGGATAATGAATTCAGTTGTTTGTGGAACCTTTTGCAGGACTAAATACTAATGAATAATATACGGAAAAAACGATATTAACAACCGGTTCTACTTAAATATTGGATCAGATGATTTCATGGATGAAAACTATAAGAAAGATACTGATTTCACATACAATTCAGTCTAATATATTGCTGCATAAAAGCAAACTAGAAATCATAAACAAAGCTATATGCAGCCTAGCAAACATAACATTAAGCCAGAGAGAAGTAACAACAGAACATGGACGATACCAACTTACTTCCAACTAAGAAAATATTTGGCTAAAAATAACGAGTTTTTCACCGAAAGCATGAGAAAATAATACAATTTAGAAAAGCATTAAGTTGTGAAAAGATTAAGAGTGTGATAAACTATTTTAGGGTTGTTCATTTAACAAAAGAACTATGAACCTGATGTTCACTTTAAGAGCATAAACATAATCAAATAGTAACCACAAGTGACGATTAGTCATGCTTGCTTACTTTTCATGTTGACTTTTGTTGCATATTGAGGAGCATCTTTCTTAGTCGAGTTGTTATGAAAATGAGAGAGATTGTATTGAATCAATGTTCTGGGGCTTTTTTCATTAATAATATATATAGAAAGAGAATATGATAGAGCGGGTTATAGATAGGGATAAGGACATTCACAATTGGTCTTATCCACAAATCATAACAATATGTTTACAAATACTCTACTATAATAGTGGAACAATAACATAAATGAAACATGAATATGCAAGACATAACAAGATCAAAGTGTTTACTTAATGATACTTGAATCCAAGAAAATTTTGCTAATGTTCTTCAAAGGTAGGTCTCATGCTCACCTGACTTGGAAGGGAACTGAACAGGAAAGTAGCAAGATAGATAGTAACATGTTAGAACGTAAAACAATAAATAACATATACATAACACAAGGTTTAGGGGTAAAAATTATACTAATAAGTTATATGATATGCAATTGAGGATAACGTTCGCACGTCAGGCCCAAAGGGTAGTTCGCACGTATTGATTGTCAGGCCCAAAGGGTAATAAAACTACCGTTGCTCCTTGGGAGGCTCACATTTATGGATAAATAACTCTCGTAGCTCTTTGTGAGACTCATGACTCATTCGGAAGTGTGCATTACTTCCTACATGTTTAGTAACTGTCGTCTCCATTCAATGCTATTGAATGGGTTGTGTTCATGACGTGTCTTGTTAAGATCTAGTATCTATGGACCATCCAAGAGCAATCCATAAGTAAAAAACGGGAAATAAACAAGTAATCCGTAATACCACAAGAGATTATCAAGTCCATGTGTAGTACTAAATCCATGATCCTGCCCATAAACTAATAATCCTACCCATAAACTAATTGTATATGTCTCTATCGTCTCGATGATAAATCAGATACGAGGGTACGTGTCCTAAGATGAATGCACAGGTCATCCGTGTTCTTGGTTGTGTCCGTATCCAAGGGATAAACAAGTTGTCAGACTCGGACGTCCTAAGATGAATGTACACATAAAAACATTGTCTACAAATAGCAAATATCATTGTCTACAACTAGTATCAGGCTTGATCGGTTCGTACTTGAGTCTAACTCGGACGTCCGAAAATCATAATAACAATAATCACAATAATGTAACATAGTCTACGAATTGAATTGCAATTTGGCAAGCTTGTGTAAACCGTGTTTGGAGACGAGTTGACATGTTGACGCGAAAGCGTACGATAATCGATAAGTGTGAAAATCACCGGATAATTTATCCGAATATATCCACGAGTCGAGTCGAGAATGATATGAATAATAAGAAAATAACGCCTAGAAGTCCAATAATATAGTTCAAACACTAAATTTTGCCAAATTTTGTCGGCTTTCTTTTTCAGGTAGGGAGCAAAGTAGAATTATAGTGTGTCCATATTTTTACTTGGAGTGTGAAGTTATCTTCGTTTATTGTATGTTATACAATAGACTTAATATAATTTGATAAGAGTACTTTTATTATTTAGGTTCATGATAAACAATACTTTTTTGAATTCCAACCTTTGTTTGTGTATCCACTAATACTATAGCAATTGGTTGAAACAACCTATCTTATTCACATACTATGTAAATTTGTAATGTAAAGGTTCTAATCCCAATCCAATCCAAGAAAAAGATACTAATTAAATAAAAAAATTCAAACAAGTAATGTCCCCTTTTAGTATTTACTCAAATTTTGGAATATTCAATTTTTGAGGCCAAAAAGAGCTAAGTTAGAAATGATTATAAAATATAAAATTCAAAATGCAAAAGAACTCTCATAAGTGGATTTTGACTAGCGGATTGCAAGAACGACATAACTGGCAAGCTTGTAGTGGATTTTGACTAGTGGATTGTAAGAACGATACAACTGATCGGCTTGTGGGTTCGTTTATATAACGACGATTCATAATATGTTCACAGAAATTGAGGAAATTGTCTTCGTAGGACAAGTTCGACGTTGTGAATCTGATGTAACCTTTTTTGCGCGCCAAATGGACTTGAGAAGTTATTAGTTTTTCGGTGTGAACGGTTCATGCGGACGTCCGTGTTTAACTATAAACAAAAGTTAAACTTGAAAACGTACAAATTGTTTTATACAAGAATCTAAGTACAAAATTCTGGAGAAATAGTAGCTATTGAGATCTGATCTGCAATCGATCACTTTACTCATTGGACTATCAAATACACGAAGAAGAAATACTAAGTCTCAAACACTGGAGAACTTGACTGCAAGAAGGCTTTGGCAACTAGCACACAAGACTTATGTCTTGGAATATCACTGATTAGAATTATTTATAACCATTCATTACTTGAAACGATTATTAGAGTACGCACACACAAAACGAGCAGTTTGTACCGTATTTTCTATTTTGTGTGCGCACATATGGATAACTGCCATCCATGGTCTACTTCATGCGTACACAAACTGAGGTTAGCTTGACACGTGACAACCTGTACGGGGCAGGCTTCGGTCGTGGTGCTAACTGCTTGCACACGTTTTGAGAATCACGACATTAATTATCCATAATCTTTGAATTCATAATCGCATACTATTGGTTAAAAATGAATAAGTACGCATACATTTCTCCTTCAACAGAGAGAAACGTAGAGACGTGCGCACTTTTTATGCTGACAATGTACTTTCGTTGAAGGAGAGCAAGCTACGTATTTTTGTTGAAGGGGAGCAAGCTGCATACTTTTTTTTCCTCTTTTGAAATACATGGTAAATGTACGCATTACGTGGCATCTTCTCGATTGGAGTGTGGAGATCTCAGTATTAAATGAGTGTGATTTCCTCGATTCTCACGAGATTCATCAACCGTCGGACACGTTCTCCAATGAAATAAACGACACTTCTGCCTACTTTTGTGGAGAAGCAATACTTGCGTACTTTTGTGGAAGGGAAGCAGGTTATGTACTTTTGTTGAAGGGAAGCAAGCTGTGTACTTTTATTGGAAAGAGAGGCACTCACGTACTTTTGCCATGTTGTCACGTAGGAGTAATTATTACTCCGTTGTCAAAAGATCTGATTGTCTCGACTGTCGTTCCTCGTACAATGCAAGCACTTTGGATGAAAATGCACACACTCCTATTTGATGAAAAAGTACGCATTCCATCTTCCCGGTTGATGAAAATGTATGCACTCATGTTTGCAGAAAAGTGCGCTTCTACTCCCAACTTTTAGGAAAATGCGCTTCTTCCCTTTGGGTCATTTGTATAGCTTTTATACGCGTACTTTCTATATTTCTACAAGATCCACTTTAATGTTTTTGAATTTTTACATAAATTTAAAATACTTTGAACCTAGAAGCATGGAAAGTAGCTATGATTTTATGCGCGAAACTTAAGCTGAATCTTAACAACTTACTGACGTGGATGCGTGTATCTTTTGCGCCGTCAATGGTCACGATTTTAAGCTGTGATCTTGGCATGATTTCCTGCATGGATCCTGAAGCGTTACTTTGGCAGCTGAAGAGTTTATCTGTGCCTATAAATAGGCGGGTTTTTGGGAAATAGAGCTCTTTACGAACTCTTGAAAATCCTTCGTCGTCTTTAACCCTGCCATGACTTCCAAAGCTCCTCAAGCGTCCAGGAAGGAGAAGAAAGCAAATGTATCGGCCCAAATGTCGTGCGTAGAAGACATGAAATAGCTCTGTCCAACATATATACATGCATATGCATACATGTACACATACTTTAGGATTTTTACCTCCACGTAATTCCATCTTCCTCGTGAAATTTTGCAGTTGCATTGCTTATTGATATGCTTGCTGACGTTCTGGGGTCCAAAGCAGGCATGTTGCATACAAATTATTTGAGTGACCTAGCACATATGGAATTTCTCCAATCTGACAAGGATCTGCCAAAAGACAGACAGTTATTGATAGCTTCCCAGGGAGAGAGGATGTTGTCTATGATAAGTAATGCTCCATTCACATCATTGGTCGACAAATAGTTTTCAAAAGTGGCTTTTCTGTTTGAGGATGCCATAAGCAATAACGTCACAAACAAAATCGAAGATAAGGTTGTTGAAAGAGAAATGTTTCTCCCGAAGATGACACACGATTACCCTTTGTCCATCTTTTACCATGCAATGACCCAAATAAGGATGAAATGGGACTTGACACCTTTTATCCATGGGACCAAAATTGTAAAAATCTGTCATAAGCGTGGTGAGAACGGAGGAAGCGTCTTCTACAACATCCTAGATGGACCTTCTTGTCCTATCTGTGGGTTGTACTCCGGATCTATACCCAGCGAAGGTTCTTCGCTTATTGATCCTTGGTTGGTGCCAACTTTTGCCAACCTTTTTGCTAGAGAAGGTGGGATATATCCCTCAAGGAATTACAAACTTACTAGGTGGGCTAACAATGCTAACATCAAATGGACCCACCTTATTATCTGGATACTAGACAAGTACAAGAACCTTGAGAATTCATGACTCTACGAAGCCATTAGAGGAACTTGTTATGGCATCGTACGAATCCGAATATGTTTCTTGCCCTAGCAGAGCGATATAATGCACGTACTGGGGCTTTCTTCATCCCATACGACGAACTGGGCTTTGCGCTGCATGAAATGCATGTGGTGTCGTCACTGTTAATGGTTGAAGTGCCATATGGAGAATACGTCCCTACTAATAGGGAACTCTAGGATTTGGCCAAAACAAAACCCTGACTCGTTGAAGTTTTCTAGGAGCTGATGTGTCATTATCTTACCTGCAACCTCATCCATAAGACTGACTCGGGTACAATTTTTATCACTAAGTGGACCAACTATATCTTTGAGAATTGAGCGGAGAAAGAGCCCACTCAGATTCAGCCCCTTCGGTCGATAGACATCAATGCGATCGAAAGGATCATGAAAGATACGGAGTATGATAGGAGTTTCATGGAGGCTGTGGGAGATTATCTAGCTGGCCCACATGCTCTCAATTTTCTTCGATATGTCCAACACGAGATTTCTCCTGAGGCTTTGCTAGCTGGCTATTTATCACTGTGGCTCCGTCGGTGGGTAGTCCCAGGAGGAGCTGGCTCAATTGATCGTCTACATCGCATTGTACTGTTCCCGACGGGTCGACTACTTTTCAAACATCAGGTAGCTCTCTTACCTTTCATGGTGTGTAGACTAAACGCTGGCCTGTGTGAATTTGCCGACTGTTTGGACAAGACATGTGGGTCGGATTGACTATCCTAGAACAAATATGCCTACCTATCTGATAGGATGGCTACTATTGCACCCTGATGGATCCTGATCTAGAAAGTGAGGATACCGCCATGAGTGCGTATATTTATAGATATAGAGAGTCGACATGGAATGACAAAACTCTCTACAAGGCTCGGCTGGGGTCTTCCACTGGCTGCTCAGTATCCGTCCTTCCTAGTTGAACTACATAAGTGACATATCTTATTTCATCGAGCCATATTTATCTAGCCGTTTTGACACGCAATTCGGTTATGATCAATTTCACGTGGGAAATGCCAACACATGCTTATGGTCCACCGGTGGGTTGATTGACAGATGTCACGACCCACTCCCACTTTTTGGAAATACGAGTACGTGACCAAGTCAAACCTACGTCGCAACATCGACTGTCTAGACCTCAATGACAATCATCAATCCAAATAGGTAATATTTAATCACAATTTTTATCTATTTCTCATTCAGAACAACTATTTAATTTATAAATCCAATAATATATCGAAACAACATTCGAGAACAAAGTCGCTAAACATGAAATTTAAGAAACCGCCAAATTATCTAAATGTTTTAATTTTAGTCTCCAAAAGCATCTCGATCTCCAACAAATGTCCAAAGAGCAAGATATCACCTAAAAATGTTTACCCAGTCATGATGGAACGAATACAATTTATTGCATGCAGTTCCAAATATATGATAGCGACTATAAAAATAGTGAATTTTCATGGAATACATGATGAAATAAGTAAACTAATACATGACATGGAAAGTAATGTGAAACATGTAGCATTAGCAATGTAGTACACGACGACAAGTAAAGAGTGACAAAGAAAATACATAATTATCTAAGCGTATTGAAATACCTCGTTTGACATGTACGACATCCCGCACGTGAAATGTGCGACTGTTATCGTTCAAATTAGACCAGAAAAGATGTGTTGGAAATGTTTACATGTCTACTAGAATAATTTTTCATCTGCCTAATATACACGGATCCAAAATCACGACACAAGGGTCATAAAGCACAAGAATACAAGCATGGTTATCACAACTACATGGTAAACATGGAAGACAATATATATATATATATATATATATATATATATATATATATATATATATGAAAGAGAGATCCATCTATCTGCGTAATGGTCGTGTCAAAAATTAAGTATCACATTACTAATCATGCAAATATAGTAACTAACAATACTGAAAACAAACAAGATTGTAATCTCCATTTTTTTAATAGAACCGCATCGAAGTTAGCTTTCCAAATATATAAATTAATAGGTCAAATTCTATCTGGAACTTTCTGTATGTTTGAGTACCAGGTGTCTGTAAAACAAATGTGTTTAGGTGTTTTCGTGTTTCTGGGAGTTTTCGAACACGAAAATGCGATATGTTTAGCTTTTCGGAGAACTGATACGAAGGCCAACCGCATACTTTAATCCTAGAATTAATTGAAATATGCTAATAGGTACAATATTGTCTATAGGTAAAGAACTGACTATACAACATAGGTTTTAACTAATTTGGACTATTTTGGATAAAAAGAACACATGTATGTATTTAGTTTATATAAAACTAAATTGATAAATGATACTTAAGATCTTCTCTAACCTATTTTATGTATCTAATGGCAAATTTTTTATTTGTTGTCATCTACATGTCCTTATAATTAAAGAAAAAGAAGAATGGTTGAAAGTTACCTTTTGAAGTTCAAACTAAATGAAGATCCAACACCACTGAGAGTTCAATCTTCTCCACCAATTTGATTTCCTCCTCTAGCACCTCTCCAAGGTTTAGAATTTGATTTGGAAGAGAAATGTGTGGAGAAGAAGAAGATTATGATTTGGAAGAAGAGATAAAAGTAAACTAGGATTTTGGTTTTTGTAAAATTATATATATATATATATATATATATATATATATATATATATATATATATATGAGGAGGAGGAGGAGGGGCGTTGTAGTTGGCGGCCAAGAAGTGGGGAAGGGGGTCGGGTTTGGAGAGGGCAGAGGCCGGCCACTTGTGGGAGTTGGTTAGGGTTTGTTAGAATTTTGGTTTGGAGGGAGTTGGTTATGATTTTGCTTTAAGAGGTTTGGTTATACAATTACCTACTTGTCCTAAACTAATTAATATGAATATGAATATGAATCTAAAATGGAATGAAATCTCCTATTCCATAACATAATACAATTACTTTAATTAAATCTACATAATAAATTCTATTTAATATAATTGCCTTAAGTAGAATCTACATAAATAATTACCTTAAGTAATATCTAATTTAAATAATCACCATAAGTCAAATCTAATTAGCAAAGTTTACTAGTAATAAAATTTAGCATAAAATAAATTAATAGTCTAAATAAATAGCTAAAAATTTAAATATTTTAGGATATAGAGGTTACAAGTCTACCCACCTTAGAAATTTTTTATCCTTGAAATTTAAATTTTTCAAAAAAATAAAAATTAAATTTCAATCATCAAAATTTTAAATTCAACAAACAGTAAAAATTATGAAGTCAAATTTTTATTGTTATTCCACAAGGTCCTCAAAATTCTAAACTAATCATATTTCTTAAAATCTTCAAATTTAAAATCCAATTCCATTCTTATCACAATCTCCTCCAAAATTTTAAATTAATAACTAAAATACTTGAAATATTTAATATCCAATCCTCTAATTTAAATTCAACCAATGCATATTTATAAAATTTAAAATCACATCCTAGGAATTTGAATTCAAAATCTAATCCATTAATGGTCTTATTCTTCGATTTTTTTCCCCACAATACTAAAACAATACAATACTTACGAAATTTTCAAATGCAACCTTCAAAATATAAATTTTAAATTTATATCTAGCAGTCAAATAAGTATAATGATAATCTTCTTAAAAAATTTAAAATTTAAACACAAATCCAATCATAACATAATCTTAAAAAAAATTGTTAATTAAAAAAATCTTCAATGTTGTCATATCAATTTAAATTTAAATCCATTATATCATAATCTCCTCAAAATTTTAAATTTAATAAATCTCTAGCTTCCTATCTCAATTTTATTTATCATCAATTTTAATCAAAAAATAATTTCTTTAAAATTTTTAAACTTATCTTAGCAAGAAAATCATATTCATCAAACTACATTGAAATCTAAGTTGCAAACAACCAAAAATTAATAATTCTCATCAACAGTTGATTAACCTCAAAAAATAATTTACCAATCGAAAAGTCTACCCACCTTTGATCACACCAACTTATCAAAACACCATAATAGATGATCACTTAGATTGTTCTCAAATTCATCTAATAGAGTTTATCTCAAAGTTCAACATTTATTCCTATCTTAATCACGTATCCTATGTAACACCCTTAGCTACCCAAGCAATAAAACTGAAATAAGGTATTCCTATTGTATACCTAGTCCTAGTCAATCTACTAAATTCAAATCAATCATAATTTGTGAATGAGCACTTTCTCCTAAAATTTTATCACTAGTCGCAGGTTCGCAGTAGTACGACTAACTTAAGTACCACCAAGAGTTCGCAATCTTTTGCGAAATCAGACCTGCATGGCCCACCATAAAAATTTATCACGACCTGCTCCCACTTTTTGGGGATACAAATACGTGGCCAAGTTCAGCCTACGTCGCAGCATCGACGGTGATATGCTGTCTAGACCTCAATGACAATCATTAATCCAAATTGATAATATTTAATCACAATTTTTATCTATTGCTTATTTACAATAACTATTTAATTTACAAATCCAATAATACATCAAAACAACATTCGGGAACAAATTCGCTAAACATCAAATTTAAGAAACTGCCAAACTATCTAAATGTTTTAATAATGGCCTCCAAAAGAATCGATCTCCAATAAATGTTCAAAGAGCAAGATATCACGTCACCTAAAAATGTTTACCCAGTCAGGATGGAACAAGTACAATTTATTACATACAGTTCCAAATATATGATAACGTCTATAAAAACAATGAATAGTCATGGAATACATGATGAAATAAGTAAACTAATACATGACATGGAAATTAATGTGAAACAAGTAGCATGAACAATGTGGTACATGATGACAAGTAAATAGTGACACAGAGAAATCCATAACTATCTAAGTGCTTTAAAATACCACGTTCAACTTGTAAACGACAGGGGATAACGTATGTCATCCCGCACGTGAAATGTGTGACTGCTATCATTCCAAATTAGACCATAAAAAAGGTATTTCCAGTTTTGGAAATATTTACATATCTACTAGAGTAATTTTTCGTCTGCCTAATATACATTGATCCAAAATTATGACACAAGGCTCAAGCACAAGAATACAAGCATGGTGATCACAACTACATGGTAAACATAGAAGACAATTTATATATCATGAAAAAGGTATCCATATGATACTATTTGTGTAACGATCATGTGAAGAATCAAGTATCACATTACTAATCACACAAATATAGTAACTAATAATACTGGAAACAAACAAGAATGTACTCGTTTGTCGTCCTTAGTTGCTGGTATGGGTAAGATAGCAAGTCCAATCCAAACAACCTATTTATGCATTAGCAATGTCAATATGTGAATGAACCATTGAATATCTGTCACACCCCAGTACCGGAATACGGAGACGCACATGGCTAGCTCCCCCGTACAAGAAATAGAACGTCGTACGACGGTCATGGCTGTAACTAGACAAGGGGATGCATACTACAAGCAAGTCACTTAGGGTCACACAACATATCTATTGTCTTAATCAGTCAAGCAAGAACAGTAAACATAAAATATATATGACAACGAAGTAAGGCGTTCCAAACGTCCTGCCACGATATTTTGGAAACCAGCTGTACAAAATAAGAAAGCTAGTAGAGTATCAAAAGTACATGACCATGATCATCTGCAGTCTGATTAATTACAATCATGTAGGAAACTAAATGTCCAAATTCACGGCTAATAAGTGACGGTGGCTAAATGCCCAAAATAAGTAAAGTGTGCAATAACGAGCAGGGAGGAAGGAACCCACTCGTTCCCTTCAACGACCATCCGTCTGGTACACGCCATTATTCAGGGGGAAGTACGTTTGATCCTTAATCGCTGGCTCTAAACCTGGCCATGCAAAATCAGTGGGGTTAGACCCCAAAGAGCAAGTACCACAAAGGAAGTACGAATGAAAAAATAAAACCAGGTTATATATATATATATATATATATATATATATATATATATATATATATAGTTCTGTCTCGTAGTTTCGGTTCATAACCTATCGTGACACAATAATCTAACCCTACAACCAAACAAGGACAATGATTATACCATCCAACCATGATAGATCATGTCCCTAGACTATTTGACAGCATATACAATACACAAACAAGCTCAGTTACATAATCGACCAATCATTTATACGACTTACTAGATGGAGTCCGTATTATCCCAGAGATATTATGCATATAGGAATCCTCAGATAAAACTAGGTACTAGCAGGGTTAGCCGAGCCATAAATCGCCGCATAGCACATAGTATTGCGCACCGGTCCCTCGTAAGGCCACCGTTCTAAGATCGCATAGAACACATAGTATAGTATAATAGTCGGATATTGCCATCCAATAATGATGATTTAAACAATATCCATGTGGACTAGCCTGCATACCCCAATTCAGATGACTGAAGGTGGCTAGTTAGGCACGATATCGAGATTCCATTTCCTCCCAATACTCTACTAGTTTAGTTGTATAGTTAACCATATTGTTAACTGGACTTACATGGCGTGGTCACATGGTATTCTCCTTATATGATGTACCATAGTACGGCCATGCTAGATACAAATCCACTTGTCACTTTGCAGTTCAACTTGGATTCACCCCAGCGTGATGCAACAATCAACAGATCTTAGCCACGTTTGGTCATTGACTAACCCTTATGTCCATGCTGGAGATTAAGTCATATCACATGTCACGTAGCGCATAGGTACACCACAGTGTAAACATGTAATATAATTGCGTAGGAACACTTAGCACGTAGGAACGCATAACACGTAGTAGTGTATCAGCACGGATACAAGTGGTCGGGTCATATGCATAGATGAGTCTAATAATCTTGTGGTCATTAAAGTCACACATACATCCCATAAATTTTAATGGAACATTCAAACAAAACCAGTCCAATAAAGCGTGTGCAAGGGTCGCATACGCACATAAGGATCAATGTCGCATGGGGATCAGCTGCCGCATAGAAAGTCGGGCCGCATAGCCGCATAGGTCACATGGTCGCTGACCGCAGATGTCGCATGAGCTCAAGGCCGCATGACCGCATGAGTTCAGGCCGCATAGCCTCATGGTCGCAGACCACATGAGTTCAGGCCGCTGACCGTAGAGGTGGCATAAACTCAAGGCTACATGAGTCTACTTGTCGCATATGGGTCAAGGCCGCATATGATAAGTTGTCGCATAGGAAGTCGTCTTCTCCAGGCAGCCAGTTCAGCCATGACGAGAACTCCAAAAATCGAAATTTTGTTTTCTTCATAAAATTTTTATTTTAACTCCGAATTGAGTGAACCAAAAGCCAAAATGCTCGAAATGAAGTACTCCATCCATCCCAAAATCTATTTTTTAAAAATATTGTGTTTTAGTAGATAAAAACCACCAGAAACTGAAGGAACCCATACAAACCCTAAACTTAGAATATAGATCTACTCAAATCCATCCATTAAAACCAAAAATTCCAAGTACTAAAAGTGTTTAGAATCATCATGAGCACATAATAGAGTAATAAAATTCAAGAAAAAAGTAAGAATCGAAAATTAAGAGATTTCTTCATGTGGTGCAAGGTGTACTTGCCTAAATGAAGGAAGAAGAGGAAATTGAGAGAATGATGGAAGAGATAGATAGATGTTGGGTTTTATAGTTAGGGTTTGAGGTTTAGACCATGGGTTCAACTCATGAATGAACCAACCCAACAATCAAACCATGAGTCTAATTGAACCAAAGAATTGGTCTAGTCTCTATGCATGCAACCTAATTAATCATGCAAGCAACAAATAATATAAGTAGAAAAACTAATATATTCCAAATATGTATATCGGGAATGGAGAGTGACATCTCTACCCACCTTAGAAAATTTTTGTCCTCGGAATCCAAACTCAAGGTTAGCTAGATAAATCAGAACAAGCACTGTGCTAACTACACACATATCTACACATGCACTCAAATCCAAGCATATAATGAAGAAAAATAATGTCACATAGCATGGGTAAACGAATTAGGAGATTCGAGATACGAAGGCATAAGAACGAATATACTTTCCGTATCGAACATGTGCGGATACCGAAATCGGATATCGTCCTCGCGCTCCCATGCCGACTCTCCCAAAGGGTGATGACCCCAAGAAACCCGGAGAAGATGGATAGTCTAATTCTTGAGCACCTTCTCCCTTCGGTCCAAAATGGATACGGGTTGCTCATCGTAAGACAAGTCGGTACCAACGACTTGCTCGAAATGGTCGAGGATATGACTCGGATCCGGGACATACCTACGCAATTGAGACACATGAAATACATCGTGCACCCCACGTAGCGAAGAAGGAAGGGCAAGACGATAAGAAACATCGTCCACCCGCTCTAGAATATCAAACGGACCGACGCATCGCGGACTAAGCTTCCCGCGAACCCCGAATCTAATGACTCCACGGGTTGGCAAAATTCGCAAGAACACGTGGTCTTCGACACAAAACTCTAAAGGCCTACGATGCTGATCTGCCCAATGCCGATGCCTATCTTGAGCAACCCGAAGTCGCTCTCTGATTTGCTTGACAATTTCTACCGTCTGTGTGATCATCTCTGGGCCTAACATCTTTCGCTCACCTATATCATCCCATGCCATTGGTGACGTGCACTTCCTCCCATATAACGCTTCGAATGGTGCCATCTGGATGATTTCTTGATAACTGTTGTATGAGAACTCAACGAGGTGAATGTGATCTTTCCAAGACCCTCCAAAATTTAAAGTACAAGCTCGCAACATATCTTCAAGGCTCTTGATGGTTCTTTATGATTGTCCGTCTGTTTGTGGATGGTAAGCGGTACTGAATCTCAACTTGGTGCCCAAATTCTAGTACAAACTCTTCCAAAAATGTGAAGTGAACCGAGTGTCTCGATCGGATACAATACTCACTGGGATGTCGTGCTGTCTTACTATTTGTCGCATGTACATCTCCGCTAAATGCTTTGTGGATTGTCCTACTCGGAAAGGAATAAAGTGAGATATTTTTGTTAGATGATCCACTATTACCCAAAATGCATCACGACCAGTCGGGGACCTAGGTAAACTGGTCACAAAGTCTATCGTGACATGTTCCCACTTCCACCCCGGAATAGGAAGCAGATGTAATAGTCCTTCCGGTCTTTGTTGGTCGGCCTTCACTTGCTGGCATACCAAACACCGAGAAACGAATCGTGCTCTCTCTTTTTTCATCCCGTTCCACAAGAAATATTGCTTGATGTCTTGATACATCTTGGTACCTCCTGGATGAATTGAATACTGGAACTATGTGCCTCGGTCATTACTTCTTTCCGGATATCTCCGCTTGGTACACAGAGACGCTTTTCAAACCTAAGAGTTCATCTTCATGAATCATCAACTCTTTCCTGTGACCAGACTCACATTCCGTCCGGAGCTTCTGAACTATCGGATCCTCTGCCTGGGCTGCCTTAATCCTCTCTATAATGGTAAATTGTACCTGTAAACTAGCCAATACTCCTACGTCTTGCGGAAGTACTATCTCGATCCCCATTTCTCGAAGATCTTCTAAGATGTGCCGCTACGATGTCAACATAAATGTACTACCTCTCCTGCTAAGAGTATCTTCTACCACATTTGCTTTGCCTGGATGGTACTGAAGTTCCACATCATAGTCCTTTATCAATTCTAGCCACCTCCTCTGCCTCATGTTCAAGTCCTTCTGAGTGAATACATACTTTAAGCTCTTGTGATCCATAAATATTTCTGTCCGATCACCATACAAGTAGTGCCTCCATAGCTTAAGTGCAAATACTACTGCTACCAACTCCAAACCGTGAGTCGGATAATTCTTCTCGTGATCTCGAAGCTGCCGTGATGCATAAGCTATCACTCTTCCATATTGCATCAACACACACCCAAGTCCTTTGCCTGACGCGTCACAATACACTGTAAACCCTCCAGAACCTACTGGAAGCGTAGGAATCAGAGCTGAAATCAATCTCTTCTTCAATTCTTTAAATGATGTCTGGCACTCTGTTGACCAATCGAACTTAGCCTCCTTGCGCGTTAATCGAGTCCGCAGTGCTGAAATCCTTGCAAAGTCTTCTACGAACCTTCTGTAGTATCCTGCCAATCCCAGGAAACTACGCACTCCAGCTACTGTCTTAAGAATTGGCCAACTCTCTACGGCCTCAACCTTCTTCGGATCTACTGCTACTCCTGCCCTAGAGATAATGTGACCCAAGAATGACACGTGATCTAGTCAAAACTCATACTTGTCGATCTTTGCGTATAACTGGTGTTCTCTCAAAACATGCAAGACCTTCCGAAGATGCTCTTCGTGCTCCTCTTCGCTACTGGAATAGACTATAATGTCGTCTATGAAAACCACTACAAACTGATCTAGATATGGTATAAAAATGCGGTTCATCAAATCCATAAATATCGATGGAGCATTAGTCAGTCCAAATGGCATAACTAGGAATTCGTAATGCCCATATCGTGACCTAAATTCTGTCTTAGGTAGGTCTTGCTCTCGAACTCTTACTTGATGATACCCTGATCGAAGATCAATTTTAGAGAAAACCTTGGCTTTACTCAGCTGATCAAACAAATCATTGATCCTTGGTAATGGATACTTGTTCTTCACCGTCACCGCGTTCAACTGTCTGTAGTCGATACATAACTGTGACGACCCATCATTATTCTTCACTAGAACCACTGGCGCTCTCCAAGGTGATCCACTGGCTCGAATAAATTTCTTTGACTTCAGTTCTTCTATATGTTGGTACAATATGTCTAGCTCTGATGGTGCCATTTGGTAAACTTTACAAGATATTAACCCTGCTCCAAGGATCAACTCTATACAAAACTAAACATCTCTTACTGGGGGTAACCCTGGTAGTTCTTCTGGGAAGACGTCTAAGAACTCCTAAACTATCTCAGGAAGTTGTTCTTCTGCTAACAATGTCGCTGCAATTCTCTCTTCATGCTGATCTCCTACAGATCTCGCAAAGATAAATTCTTCCATGTCCGGGATACTAAATAATACCCTACCCATATGACAATATATCGTAGCATGACTGTCTCTCAGCCAGTCTATGCCTAAGATAACATCAAAGTTATATTCAACACTATACATAAGGAATTCGATCAACCGTGTTGGTAGTGAACGTCCGCATACTACGACCGGACACACTATACATATCCTACTAACTCCTACAAGCCCATTACCAGTGCGTATATTCAACATCTATAGCAACGCCTCGAACTCTAATCCAATGCATGTCGCGAATCGTGCAGATACAAAAGAATGAGATTTGTCTGAATCAAACAATGCTACAACAGAAATAAATGCTTCATAAATGTTACCTTCCACCACGTCGTCCGATGCTAAAGCCTCCTCCAAAGACAAGATAAAAGCCTGCCCTTGGTCTTGCTGTGCTTCTCGCTGTTATCTCCCTTGGTGACGCCATTGTGGCCGTTGCTGGACATGCTGCTGATTCTGCTGTTGCTGGTATATCTCAGCTTGCATCAGTTGTCACGCCCCGATTCCGTGGAATCGATAGTCGTCCCCCGGGCGTGACCGCCGTGCGGGCCTAGGTTGCGCACCGCATAAGGCTAAGTATTTTGTTTTGCATAGCGAGCACATATTCAGAGTACGCAGATAAAATGAAACACAGAGTGAAGCATGGAAAAGTTCTCTTTTATTGATAATATAAACATCTATTACAAACTCCCTGAACTGAGTCATAAGGATTGCCTCTATGGGCTTACAAAAGTGTTGACACAAAATGAGATAGCAGTCCTGTACATTACATTCTTTACTAAACTCAAAATATAAGACCTTGGGTCGAAACGACTGCTTTGCCACGAAGTTGCATGGTTGCTTGGTGGCTAGCTTCTAACTTCAAAATGCTTCTTCTTCTTCAAAATGCTTCGAAGGTGGCACGGTCGAGGCGTGCCTACAGCTGGACTGGATTGGGGGTTTGTCTTCTGCTCCTCGCTTGGTTCTCCTAGCGCGGGGAACCTGTTTCAACGAGGGTCAGTACATCGAAACGTACTGGTGAAGGCAAGCTAACCCAACTATACCAATCAACACGTTGTTTTTAATGAAGCATGCATATTTTGTGGGTTTCTATCTTGCCTTAGTTCATTTTACAGCAAGAAATAGATATAGAAATCATTGAAATAACTCGCCATCGTTCGGTGACATTTACCTGTCCGTCTGAACCACCTGCACAATACTTACTCTGTCTTCCCTGCCAAGCAGACACAAGTTAGTTGCAACAGGTTTAAATATACGAGGGGATCACTGGCACGTTGCCAAGGTGGACGGCTAGTCTCAGTACGGAATGTCGTGCGACGCATATTCAGGACGTCCCAGGGCATTCCGTCCTATAGCAGGCGACTATCATGAGTTCCGTCCGGATCGGATCGGTGCCGGTGCCCCAGCGACCGTCCGCAGGAACGAAGACCTTGTGCACAAGTTGTCCGTGATCAACGCAGTACACTAAGTTAGCATTTGAGGCAATACAGGGCAATATCAGGCACAGGGCAGTAACAGGTCAAGATCTACTTTTGCATAGTCTTCCTGTTGAGTTATTGCATTGAAGAAGAGTTCTATACATAGCACAGTTTTAAGAAAAAATATACATTCTAACTTATATTTATGCATATGATGAACATTCCAAACGAGCAAGCATGTAAGTAAGTAACCGTTCACAACTTTCATTTTGACAAGCATAACTTTACCCAAGTCGATTTCCTTATTATCTTGAAGTCTTTTAGTTATTACTTGGTATCGTTTGATCGGGGCAAGCACGAACAAAAGATTTAGATGTGAAGACTAGCAAGAAGGGCTAGCTAATCGGGATGGTAGCCACTCACTTAGTAGTTGGAAGGAAGAAGGAAGGGAGTGCCTAGGAGTCCGTTCGAGCGACGCCTACTGCTGGATCACCTGCATTGCCACGAACAGCTGATCAATACTTCTTCCTTTCTTTCCATTATCGGAATTGAAGTACAGTTCGAAGAACGAAAACAATGAAATCACCGAAACCGTTCAAGAAATCTCAAGCAAATTCGAAAACCAACTCAAAGCACGAAAGCAACAAGCGACAGCGAAAACTAGGCCACAAAAGATGCAGCGGAGAGGTCCCTCCTGACTCTGCCGCTAAGTCGATCCCGGGGGCACGGTCCACTGAATATGGGAATCGATTCCGAAGAAACAAATCCATAACGAGGACGAGTTCTTGATTCAATCTATCCCGATCGAACGATACCGTCTTGTATTTCTTAGCCGCGCTCCCCGAATAGGGGGAATGGGACACTACATCCTACCCAACCAATTGGAAGTTTCGTCCCGAAACTTAAGGAATAGAACCTACCACTAGGAAATAATGAGGGGAACCTTTCCCTCATCTCTGTTTCAAGCTCCCAAGTAGATTCTTCGACAGAGTGATTCCGTCAAAGCACGCGCACTAGAGGAACCGAACGGGTCCGAAGCAGCTTTTCTTTTCTATCCAAAATTTGTACAGGCTGTTCAACGTACGTCAAGTCGGGCTGAAGGTTCAGTTGTTCTATTTCTACCACGTGGCTCGGGTCGTACACATATTTTCTAAGTTGTGAAACATGGAATATATCATGTACGTCGGATATGGATGGTGGTAGGGCAATCTGATAAGCAACTGAAGCAACCCGCTTGAGTATTTCGAATGGCCCGACAAATCTCGGACTTAGCTTTCCCTTCGCTCCGAACCTGCTGACTCCTCGCATGGGCGAGACCTTGAGGAATACCCGGTCGCCTACTAGGAACTCTAGTGGCCTTCGATGTACATCCGCATAGCTCTTCTGACGACTTTGAGCTATCTTTAATCTGTCCCGAATCAATCGAACTTTCTGGACAGTTTGCTCCACGAGCTCGGGGCCAAGTATCTGCCGTTCACCAACTTCGTCCCAGCAGATCGGAGATCGACACTTTCGCCCGTATAACGCCTCATTCGGCGCCATTTGAATGCTTGATTGATATCTATTGTTGTAAGCAAATTCGGCTAAGGGTAGATGAAGGTCCCAACTAGTCTTCAAGTCCAAGGCGCAGAGTCGCAGCATGTCTTCGAGGATTTGGTTGACACGTTCTGTTTGGCCGTCGGTCTGTGGATGGTAGGCGGAGCTGAACTTTAACTTCGTCCCCATTGCTGACTGCAGGCTTCCCCAGAAACGTGATATGAATCGACCATCTCGATCGGAGACTATGGTTACGGGCACGCCGTGGAGTCGAACGATCTCGTTGAGGTAGATTTGAGCCAAGCGATCAGCACTCCAAGTTGATTTGATAGGCAAAAAATGAGCAGACTTGGTAAGGCGATCAACAATAACCCAAACCGCATCATGTCCCCGTTGCGTCCTTGGCAAGCCAACAATAAAATCCATCGTTATATGTTCCCATTTCCACTCCGGAATAGCAAGGTTCTGAAGCTCTCCGCCTGGTTTCTGGTGTTCGGCCTTTACCCTTTGACAAGCCATGCAATGCGACACAAACTGCGCCACATCTCGTTTCAAGCCGTGCCACCAAAACGTCGTGCGAAGATCCCGATACATCTTTGTGCTACCCGGATGAGAAGTATAACTAGCATAATGGGCTTCCGTGAGTATCTCTTTTCTGAGGGCTGCGTCGTTTGGAACGCACAGTCTTCCCTTCACTCGAAGCATCCCGTCCGTGCCTACCGCAAAGTCGGACGCCTTCCCTGCTGAAATAAGAGCATGAATCTTTTGCAGGAACGGATCGTCCTTCTGAGCGGTCTTGACCTGTTGTAACAAGTCGGGCTCGAGGCGCAGTTGTGCTACCTGCGCCCACTTCTTGTATCTGATTTTTAAAGTAATGCCCAGTGATTCAAGATCTCGGCGCAGCCTATCATCAATAGCCAAACTCCCTACAAACACTCGACTCAATGCGTCAGCTACTACGTTTCCCTTTCCAGGCGTGTATCTGATCATGAGATCGAAGTTGCTAAGGAGTTCAAGCCATCGCCGCTGCCAAAGATTCAAATCTTTTTGAGTGTACAAGTATTTCAGGCTCTTATGATCCGTATAGATTTCACACGGTACGCCATAAAGATAGTGGCGCCACAGCTTTAATGCAAATACTACCGCGGCAAGCTCGAGATCATGCGTTGGGTAGTTTTGCTCGTGAGGCTTTAGCTGTCGAGACGCATAGGCTATCACTTTATCGCGTTGCATCAGGACACATCCTAGACCCTTTCCTAATGCGTCACTGTATATTTTGAAGTCATCCGGTCCGTTCGGCAGAGTGAGAATTGGGGCAGAGACGAGACGCTGCTTTAACTCGGTAAACGAAGCTTTACAGTCGTCCGTCCAAGTAAACTTCGCACCCTTTCGTGTGAGTAGAGTCAAGGGCGAAGCAATTCTAGCAAAATTTTGTATAAACCTGCGGTAGTAACCTGCTAGCCCAAGGAAACTTCGGATGTCGCTGGCTGACTTCGGTCGTTTCCACTGCAGGATTGCTTCTACCTTCTTCGGATCAACTGAAATACCTTCCGAAGAGATGACATGCCCTAAAAAGGATATATTGTCTAGCCAAAATTTGCACTTACTTAATTTGGCGTACAACTTGTTGTCTCGAAGGGTTTGCAGCACCATCCGCAGGTGTCCTGTGTGCTCATCCCTAGTCTTTGAGTACACCAAGATGTCATCGATAAAAACCACCACGAATTTATCGATGAAGGGCCTAAATACACGGTTTATCACATCCATGAATGCTGCAGGGGCATTCATCAGTCCAAACGGCATCACTGAAAACTCGTAATGGCCGTATCGAGTTCGGAAAGCAGTCTTTGGCATGTCTTCAGGCTTGATCTTCAGCTGGTGGTATCCCGAGCGAAGGTCAATCTTAGAAAACACTGCTGCCCCCTGTAGTTGATCAAACAAGTCATCGATCCGTGGCAGAGGATATTTGTTTCGGACTGTGACCTTGTTCAATTCCCTGTAATCGATGCAGAGGCGTAGCGTTCCATCTTTCTTCTTCACGAAGAGAACAGGTGCGCCCCAAGGAGACACGCTCGGACGGATAAACCCACGCTCAAGTAATTCTTGGAGTTGGCATTTTAATTCCTTCAGCTCTGCAGGGGCCATTCTGTACGGAGGTTTGGAGATTGGCTGCGTGTTTGGGAACGTATCGATAGTGAATTCAATCTCTCGGTCGGGCGGCATGCCGGGTAGTTCGCTCGGAAACACATCGGGGAACTCCGCCTCAACGGAAGTAGACTCGACGTTTGCGTAGTCCTGCCGTGTATCCCGAACCGATGCTAAGAATCCCTCGCAGCCGGTGTGAAGCATTCGCCGAGCAGATTTTGCCGAAATTACCATGCAGGCCCTGGTCGCATTTGTCGCTGGACTACTAGTGTAACAGAACTCGGCTTCTCCGGGCAGACGGAAAACCACTCGCTTCTCTGCACACTCTATAGTTGTCGCGCACGCGCCGAGCCAGTCCATTCCCAAAATGATATCGTAGTCCCGCACATCAAGAACTAAAACATCAAGTGACAGCTTCTTCTCCCCAATACAAATATAACCGCCTAGGCATGCTGAACAGACAGGTATTTTCGTACCAGACGGGGTGCTAACGCTTAAATCTAAATGCAACGGAGTCATTTTTACATTGTTCTCCATGGCGAAGTTTGTAGATATAAAGCTATGGGTTGCACCAGAATCGAATAGAACACGAGCAGGTATATTATTGAAAAGCAAAGTACCTGACACGACGGTATCTGAAGCTAGAGCTTCTTCCCGTGTCATGGTGTAGACTCGGCCTTGAGCTTGATTACGCCCCTGCTGAGGCGCAGCTCGGTTTGCCTGGGGCGCCGGAGTCTGATTTTGTTGTCGAAGCGGTTGGAGCGGACAGCTGCTAATCTGGTGTCTAGGATCGCCACAACGAAGACAAGTCCCGAGCTTACGGCGACAGTCCTTCTCGATATGCCCTGGCTTCCTGCAAAAGTTGCAGGTCTTGTTGGTGTCGCCACGCTGCTTACCGCCATTATTTGGATGCTTTGGAGCGTTGTTTCCTCTATCGTTGCCTTGGCGTTTGTGATTGGAAGTTTCCACAGCGCCGTTGGCCACGTGAGGATACTGCGGTTCGAGAGAAAGAGCGTGGTTTAATACTTCCCGCATTGTCTGATACTGCGAAACGACTACGTGCCCGTGGATGCCAGGATGTAGCCCTCCTTCGAATCGTCTGGCACGACTCGCTGCATCGGGTAGATAGGCGCTAGCAAATTTGGCCAGCTTGTTGAATTCTGCCGAGTATTGCTTTACTGTCATGCTGCCCTGCCGTAGCTGGACAAACTCGTTTTCTCGCTGATGGCGCACAGGTGGGGGAATAAACTCCTCCTCAAACGCGGCACGAAAAGTCGTCCACGCGATCGCCTCCTCCCCATGGCCAAGTTGAAGAGATCGTCGATGCACGTCCCACCAGTCGTGCGCATTGAGGCGGAGCAGTAATTGGGCACAGGTGACGCGCTTGTCTTCCGGCACTTCTAGGAGAGAAAAATGATCTTCAAGCTCGGCGAGCCAATCTAGGGCCACGATCGGGTCCTCAGTCCCATTAAACGGCGTGTTGCAGACCTTCTTGAAGTTACCAAAGGTGAAGGCAGTCACTTCCCTCGTCCTTGGCACTAGCGGTGTCTCGACTTCAAGTGCTGGCTGCTCCACGGGCGTAGCTGTTGTTGCAGCAGAATGGTTGGAGGCCAGGGTCTGAACAAGCTGTTGCAGGGTATCCACCTGCTTCTGTTGGACTGAGAGTCGGGCCTCAAGATTGCTCTCGAACTTGGCTTGGCGGGCATCATCCCTCTGTCATTGCTCCGTTAACATTTGCATCACCTGCTGGAGCGAATCTGATCGAGACATGCCCCGTTGGCTCCGAGAGCTTCCTGAAGTTCCGGAACTGCTCTCCTGAGTCCTTGTCTCGCCTGGGGCTAGCGCTGATGGTTGCGCTTGCGCCGTTCCTTGAAAAGAAAGTAAATTACATCAGGATCATAATGTATTATGGACTTATTGCATGAACGTATCTCATTTCGGCCTTAACGAGTTCAGGAGTTCGCACAGGGTTTTATCGTTAAAGGAACTTTTCTAGTTCAAGAGTCAAAGGAACTTTGAAGCTGTGCTCTGATACCAACATGTCACGCACGCCCCGATTCCGTGGAATCGATAGTCGTCCCCCGGGCGTGACCGCCGTGCGGGCCTAGGTTGCGTACCGCACAAGGCTAAGTATTTTGTTTTGCATAGCGAGCACATATTCAGAGTACGCAGATAAAATGAAACACAGAGTGAAGCATGGAAAAGTTCTCTTTTATTGATAATATAAACATCTATTACAAACTCCCTGAACTGAGTCATAAGGATTGCCTCTATGGGCTTACAAAAGTGTTGACACAAAATGAGATAGCAGTCCTGTACATTACATCCTTTACTAAACTCAAAATATAAGACCTTGGGTCGGAACGACTGCTTTGCCACGAAGTTGCATGGTTGCTTGGTGGCTAGCTTCTAACTTCAAAATGCTTCTTCTTCTTCTTCAAAATGCTTCGAAGGTGGCACGGTCGAGGCGTGCCTACAGCTGGACTGGATTGGGGGTTTGTCTTCTGCTCCTCGCTTGGTTCTCCTAGCGCGGGGAACCTGTTCCAACGAGGGTCAGTACATCGAAACGTACTGGTGAAGGCAAGCTAACCCAACTATACCAATCAACACGTTGTTTTTAATGAAGCATGCATATTTTGTGGGTTTCTATCTTGCCTTAGTTCATTTTACAGCAAGAAATAGATATAGAAATCATTGAAATAACTCGCCACCGTTCGGTGACATTTACCTGTCCGTCTGAACCACCTGCACAATACTTACTCTGCCTTCCCCGCCAAGCAGACACAAGTTAGTTGCAACAGGTTTAAATATACGAGGGGATCACTGGCACGTTGCCAAGGTGGACGTCTAGTCTTAGTACGGAATGTCGTGCGACGCATATTCAGGACGTCCCAGGGCATTCCGTCCTATAGCAGGCGACTATCATGAGTTCCGTCCGGATCGGATCGGTGCCGGTGCCCCAGCGACCGTCCGCAGGAACGAAGACCTTGTGCACAAGTTGTCCGTGATCAACGCAGTACACTAAGTTAGCATTTGAGACAATACTGGGCAATATCAGGCACAGGGCAGTAACAGGTCAAGATATACTTTTGCATAGTCTTCTTGTTGAGTTATTGCATTGAAGAAGAGTTCTATACATAGCACAATTTTAAGAAGAAATATACATTCTAACTTATATTTATGCATATGATGAACATTCCAAACGAGCAAGCATGTAAGTAAGTAACCGTTCACAACTTTCATTTTGACAAGCATAACTTTACCCAAGTCGATTCCCTTATTATCTTGAAGTCTTTTAGTTATTACTTGGTATCGTTTGATCGGGGCAAGCACGAACACAAGATTTAGATGTGAAGACTAGCAAGAAGGGCTAGCTAATCGGGATGGTAGCCACTCACTTAGTAGTTGGAAGAAAGAAGGAAGGAAGTGCCTAGGAGTCCGTTCGAGCGACGCCTACTGCTGGATCACCTGCATTGCCACGAACAGCTGATCAATACTTCTTCCTTTCTTTCCATTATCGAAATTGAAGTACAGTTCGAAGAACGAAAACAATGAAATCACCGAAACCGTTCAAGAAATCTCAAGCAAATCCGAAAATCAACTCAAAGCACGAAAGCAACAAGCGACAGCGAAAACTAGGCAACAAAAGATGCAGCGGAGAGGTCCCTCCTGACTCTGCCGCTAAGTCGATCCCGGGGGCATGGTCCACTGAATATGGGAATCGATTCCGAAGAAACAAATCCATAACGAGGACGAGTTCTTGATTCAATCTATCCCGATCGAACGATATCGTCTTGTATTTCTTAGCCGCGCTCCCCGAATAGGGGGAACGGGGCACTACATCAGTAACGAACGCTGAGCTAATGGTCGTACTGCTGTCGCTGGCCCTCTTTGTTGCATTGCTCCTAGTGCTGGCAGTGCTGGAAATTGCTGAACTGGCCCTCCTGGCCTCTACATCATTGGACAATTGATAATCCGATGATCTGGAATGACACACCTCATACACAACCCATTTGCTCTCCTACATACATCTCTAGTGTGGCCTCCCTTTCCACGATAAGTACATCCCGCCGGTGCTCCCTGGCGTTGTTGTTGCTGTCTTGGCTGCTGCCGAGCCGGTACCGTCACCGTCGAAACTACCTCCCTCCTTGGTGCTGAATCATGGATGCGAATGCTAGGTGATGGTGCTGACGTCCGAGGTAGTCCTCCACCTCCTCCTCCACTCTTAACATGAGACCTCTTCTGCCCTTCTGTCCTTGCCGATAACCTCTGCATGGTAAGCTTGTACCTCCGAGCTGCTATTAGTACTTACTCATAAGTCTGGTAGTCGTGCTCCTCTACCAGTTATAGAATCTCCAAATGAAGTCCTTGTTGGAATCTCATTGCTCTATCCGGATCCGGAGCCACCATAGTCGGAGCGAATCTACTCAGCCTGCAAAACTCGGCTGCATATCCATCCACTGTTCTACCGGTCTGCTTAAGACTGATAAATCTCTGTTGGATCTCATACTGTGCTTCGACTCCAAAGTACTTGGCCAGGAATCGAGCCCTGAAACTGTCCCAGGAGATAGGACGTCTCAAGCCAACCTCTACTGACGTCCACCAGTCACGGGAAAGGTCCTGAAGCTACAATCGGACCTGGTCAACTTGTTCATCAGCCGGAACCTTTGCCGCTGGTAGAATGACTTCGATGTCTTGGAGCCATGCATCTGCCGTGATGCCGTCCTCCGTGCCGTCAAAGTATCTAGGGTTAAGTCTGCAAAATCTAACCGACGCTCCCGAATCAGTCCTTCCTCCCCTTTCCAGGGATGTCTACAAACCCTGACTCAAACGACATCTTGCTCTTGTTGTTGAAACTGCTGTTGCTTTTGCACTGCCATCTGATACTGCTTCGTATCCATCATTCCCCGGAGGATCTCCAGTAACATTGGGGTGTCAAGCACTACTGGTACAGCTGGTACTACTGTGGGTACGGGGATCTCATGAGCTGATTGCTCAACATGTCCAATTTCTGGTTCCACCGTGCTAGCTTGTTCAACTACTGGTTCTACTCGAATTTGACTCTGAACAGGTGCTACCTCCCGTTGTTGCCCAGGGAAACCCTGTCCTGCCATGCGTGCTGCTCCAGCAACTGAAGAAACCCTAAAGAAAAGAACAAGAAACATCAAGAACAGGACATGAAGGATCAAGGAAACAATTGATTCGATAGTCAAGCAAGGTTTCAAAAAGAACGAATTCAAGATTTCAAAGGCACATGTTTGATTGAGACTCCTATGATCATAACACCCCACAAGTCTGAAAATACAGACCTGCATGGGCCACCACTAAAATCTTGTCACGCCCCAGTATCGGAATATGGAGACGGACATGGCCAGCTCCCTCGTACAAGGTATAAAACATCGTACGACGGTCACGTCTGTAACTAGACAAGAGGGTGCATACTACAAGCAAGTCACTTAAGGTCACATCATACCTATTCTCTCAATTAGTCAAGCAAGAATAATAAAATAGAATATATATGACAAGGAAGTAAGGCGTCCCAAACGTCCTGCCACGATATTCTGGAAACCAGCTGTGCAAAATAAAAAAGCTGGGAGAATATCAAAAGTACATGACCATGATCAGCTGCAGTCTGATTAATTACAATCATGTAGGGAAACTAAATGTCCAGATTCACAGCTAATAAGTGTTGGTGGCTAAACGCCATTTTCAGGGGGAAGTACGCTTGATCCTCAGGCGCTGACTCTAAACCTGGCCATGCAAAACCAGTGGGGTTAGACCCCAAATAGCAAGTTCCACAAAGGAAGCACAAATGAAGAAATAAAACCAGATTATGAAATATATATATATATATATATATATATATATATATATATATATATATATATATATATATATAGTTCTGGCTCGTAGTTTCGGTTCATAGCCAATCGTGACACAATAATTTAACCCTACAACTAAACAAGGACAATGGTTAGACCATCGCACCATGATAGACCATGTCCCTAAACTATTTGACAAAAGATACAATACACAAACAAGCTCAGTTACATAATCAACCAATCATTTATATGGCTTACTAGATGGAGTCCGGGTTATTCCAGAGATATTATGCATATAGGAATCCTCAAATCGAACCAGGTACTAGTAGGGTTAGTCGAGCCATAAATCATCGCATAGTACATAGTATTGCGTACCGGTCCCTCGTAAGGCCACCGTGCTAAGATTGTATAGAACACATAGTATAGTATAATAGTCGGATATTGCCGTCCAATAATGAGGATTTAAACAATATCCATGGGGACTAGCCTGCACACCCCAATTCAGATGACTGGAGCACCCAAATTCAGATGACTGGAGGTGGTTAGTTAGGAACGATCTCGATATTCCATTCCCTTCCAATGCTCTACAAGTTTAGTTGCCTAGTTAACCCTATTTTTAACTGGAATCACATGGCGTGGTCACATGATATTCCCCTTATATGATGTACCATAGTACGACCACGCTATATACGAATCCACTTGTCACTTTCCAGTTCAACTTGGATTCACCCCAGCGTGATGCAATAATCAACAGATCCTAGCTACGCTTGGTTATTAACTAACCCTTATGTCCATGCTGGAGATTAAGTCATATCACATGTTACGTAGCGCATAGGTACACCACAGTGTAAACATGTAATATAATCGCGTAGGAACACTAAGCATGTAGGAATGCATAGCACGTAGTAGTGTATCAGCACAGATACAAGTGGTCGGGTCATGGTGCATAGATGGGTCTAATACTCTTGTGGTCATCACAGTCACGCATATATCCTATAAAGTCCAAAGGAATATTCAAACAAAACCAGTCCAATAAAGCGTGTGCAAGGGGCCGCATGCGCACATAAGGATCAAGGCCGCATGGGGATCAGCTACAGCGTAGAAATTCAGGCCGTATAGTCGCATAGGTCGCATGGTCACATGGTCGCTGACCGCAGATGTCGTATGAGCTCAAGGTCGCATGACTGCATGAGTTCAGGCCGCATGGCCGCATGGTCGCAGACCGCATGAGTTCAGACCGCATGGTCGCATGGTTGCTGACCATAGAGGTGGCATAAGCTCAAGGCCGCATGAGTTTACTTGCCGCATATGGGTCAAGGCCGTATATGATAAGTTGCCGCATAGGAAGTCTTCTCCAGACAGCCAGTTCAGCCATGGAGAGAACTCCAAAAATCAAAAAATTATTTTCTTCATAAAAACTATTTTAACTCCGAATTGAGTGAACCAAAAGCCAAAAAGTTCGAAATTAAGTTCTCCATCCATCCTAAAAACTATTTTTTCGAAAATACTATATTTTAGTAGATCAAAACCACCAAAAACTCAAAGAACCCATAAAAATCATAAACTTAGAATGCAGATTTACTCAAATCCATCCATTAAAAAAAAAAATTCAAGTACTAAAATTGTTTAGAATCATCATGAGCACATAATAGACTAATAAAATTCAAGAAAAAACAAGAATCGAAAATCAAGAGATTTTTCCATGTGGTGCAAGGTGTACTTGCCTAAATGAAGGAAGAATAGGAAATAGAGAGAATGAGGAAAGAGAGAGAAATATGTTGGATTTTATAGTTAGGGTTTGAGGTTTAGATCATGGGTTTAACTCATGAATGAACCAACCCAACAATCAAACCATGGGTCTAATTGAACCAAAAAATGGGTCTAGTCTCCAGCATGCAACCTAATTAATCATGCAAGCAACAAATAATATAAGCAGAAATACTAATATGATCCAAATACGTATATCGGGAGCAGGGAGTGACAATATCCTATCACTTGGATTTCAAAATAACCTATAGCTACTTTATAAATTTACTCTATTGGTAATATAACTATAGCAATATCCATATTTTTTATGAATATCCGTAAAACCTATATTATATAGTCAGTTCTCTACTTGTATCAATACTATACCTATTAGACTATTTTAATTAATTCTGGGGTTAAATTATGTGGTAGGTCTTTGTATCAGATTTCTAAAAAACAAAACGGATCATATTTTCGTGTCCGAAAACTCCCGGAATCACGAAAACACCGAAACACGTTTGTTTTACTGACACCTGGTACTCAAATATTTCTATAGAAAATTTCAGATCGAACTTGGCCTATTAATTTATATATTTAGAAAGCTAACTTCGATGCGTTTCTGTTAAAAAAATGGAAGATTAAATGGAGTCCCGAGTCAGGAATTATGGTATTTCTAAGTTGCTATGGCTGCTGAAAACGATGCTGAATACGAATTTGGGTTATTTTGGATAAAAGAACACATGTATGCATCTAGTTTATATAAACCTAAATTAATAACTAACCTATTTTTTTTATCTCTAAATTTCTATCTGTCATCTACATGTCCTTAGAATTATCTAAAGAAGAAGAAGAATGGTTGAAAGTTATATTTTGAAGTTCAAAATAAATGAAGATCCAAAACCAATGAGAGTTCAATCTTCTACACCAACTTGATCTCCTCTAGCATTTCTCCAAGGTTTAGAATTTGATTTGGAAAAGAATTCAGTGGAGAAGAAGAAGATTAGGGTTTGGAAGACGAGATGCAAGAAAATTAGTATATATATATATATATATATATATGTATGTATGTATGTATGTGGGGGGGGGGGGGGTGTAGTTGCTGCGAAGAAGTAGGGAAGGGGCCGGGTTTGGAGAGGGGAGAGGCCGGCCACTTGTGGGAGTTGGTTAGGGTTTGTTAGGGTTTTGATTTGGAGGAAGTTGGTTAGGATTTTACTTTAAGAAGTTTGGTTATACAATTACATATTTGCCCTCAACTAATTAATATGAATATGAATCTAAAATAGAATAAAATCTCCTAATCCATAACATAATACAATTACTTTAAATAAATCTACATAATATACTCTATTTAATATAATAACTTAAGTAGAATCTACATAAATAATTACCCTAAATAATATCTAATTAATATAATTACCATAAGTCAAATCTAATTAGAAAAATTAACTAATAATTACATTTAGCATAAAATAAATTAATAGCCTAAATAAATATCTAAAAATCTAAATATTTTGAGATACAAAGGTTACAACGGAGCTCACGGATGGAGATATTTCATTATAGGGTGTACTGGGGTTAAGTTCACCCTACCCTCGAAGAATGCTCTGCTATGCATCCTCCACTCTTACGCCAACTTCTACTGCTCAATAAATAAGTTTCGTCGAGATTTTAATTTGAGAGGTACGTAGCTTAAGGATAATTGAAGAGACAAAGACTACTGCGATAGAGTATCATGATAGCCTAGATTCGTTGGTAGAGGAGTAGGACAACGAGCCCATGGACGCAGTGAGAGAACCGTTTGAGGGAGAGTTAAACAAGGTACCTGCCCCTGCTATCCAGATCTATTTGGAAATGTGAAAGCACAAGATAATGCCTCCTGCTGAGTGTCGTCCTGTAAAGAAGAGGACCACAACTTTTACAAAGCAACAAGCAAGGCCTCCAACCCCTCCAAGAAGAAGTTTAATTTTATTCTTCAGTCACTTCTCCCGGTACAACCGGGCCATCAGCTCCTACTACTCTTATTAAGAGAATTAACACATCTGCACCTCCTCCGACTACTACTGAGAGAGTTGGTGCATCAACTTCTTCTCCGATTGTTGCGGGGGTTAGCGTCTCAGCGTCTCATACGGTTGAGGTAGATCTCATTCTTGATGTTGCGGCTAAACTTATTTTGTCGATCACTTACGTAGTGCCTGAATCGTCTCACCTTTTACAGCAAACTATAATAACCAGAGGACACTTAACAACTGCTGCTTCCCTTGCTAGGAAAGATGTCGAGATAGAGGTGATTCCTCCTTCCTAAGTCAATACTCTTAAAAGGGAAGGATCGTCGAGTCATACCCCATCTCGAGTCGACATGGCTATTGATGAGTTCTCAGATGCTATTCCTAGGACTGATATTGATGCAGGAATATCAGAAACATGAGGATATGATGACCCTCTGCCTGATGCTTTCTCTCCTCACATAAGAACTTCTTTGACGGATTTGAGAGCTTCCCTGAAGGAACAGGAACCTGATGATGCATACATGCCAGTTACATCTAGTACATGCTTCTCCATCCTACTATACTACAAATTCTCGCACTCCAGGCTTCTGTAGCACGAGTGTCTACGATGACAACCCAGACTGGAAGGGGCCAATATGTCATTCATTCCTTCCAAATTGGTTTATAGCATCTTTTCAATGCCTAGTTCATTGACTTTGTTGCATTGTGTTGTAGGTGCAGAGATCCATGAAGAAGCTCTCCCCGAGCATACAGAGAAAGTGGTTGTTGAACAATCAAAGATAACTCTTGCAGCTGGAGTTACTGAAATGACTAGCAGTGCTGGGAAAGAAGGAATAACCAACGCGACCCATTTGGACCAGTCGAACCAGCTCACCATTACTGTTATCACGGCTACGGAAGGTATAATATCCTGGATTTAACAGTTCTCCCCCTTACTGAGTAACTGACCATGTTAACGATTGTTCATCTGTCTTGCAGTGGCATCATCCAATGGTGAGTTTTTAGCTCCAGCGATTGATCAAGGTGGGGCCTCTCAGGCGATGGGACTGCTACATCCCGTTCAGAGTATTGAAATGGCTACCACAATGACATCTTTACTCCCCTTTCAAGGGAGGGAATTGGCCTCTGTAGCTATGGCGCCTAGTTCGGATGCATTCTTTGAAACTGTAGTCGAGATCCAGATCTACACCTTCTCTAGGAAAATGAAATGCACTCTGAAATTGGTGCTTGAAAAGGACTTGGATTTTAGCGAACTGAAGGACATGGTTCTTCCTTATATTAGTACCATCAGAAGATTCAAGGGTGAACAGAGTGCCCTAACATTAGAGCATATTCTGAATGGCCTTGAGTAGCTTATCAACGAGTACTTGCAACTTCGTGAAGGAAATCTTGCTTTACTTGTTGAGGCAGAGTATGAGCCAATAACTGCTCAATTCCAAGCACAGAAGACGAACTCCATATCAAATAAAATTTCTCTTTTTGATCACAATATCTTTTTGCATGAAAAATACGACTTGTACATTCCACACACACACACACACACACACACATATATATATTGGACTTACTATCCATTGCGTACTTAGAACTAAATACGGATAATAAGTTAAGACAACTGACACATCAGAGATAGTAGAACATTGGTAGATAAAACGTTTGCTCAGAGGTAGTTTGGGCATGGCAAAATTTTATATTAAGATTCCACTGGGATGTCTGCTTAGAGCTGATATTGACGTGACATAATATAACTCTGCGGGAATTTAACTTTTTGGAAAAATAATGCAGCGTAATGGGGACATGATTGATTTCTTTAATAGCGAATTCATTTTACTGGGGAGAATGAAGATGGATAGTTCAGAGGTATTATGGACGTGAACTATTTTTGGAAATATTTTGTCTTAACTTAGGAAAAAATATTACAGAGTTTTTAATCCAACTGGGGATTGAAAATACGACATCCTCAGAGCGGCTGGGCTATAAGAATACGATTATTTACTTGAGGATATTTTTAAGTGATAGTATAGCTCAATGCGCTGTTGAGCTTGCAAACGGTTCTCATTCAATTCTTATAACTCTTGTAATCGTAAGCGATCGTTGTTTTCGGTAGTTAGCTCGTTGGACAGAGCTATCCCGAGAGAAGGGATTTGGATCTCGATAGGAAGAACTTCTTTACACTCGTAAATCAAAGAGTATGTTGTGCTGCCGGTTGGAGTCCGTATCGTTGTCCGATAAGCCTAAAAGCATTCACCAAGCTTCTCATTCCAATCACGTTTGTTAGACAAAACAAATTTTTTGAGGAGCTTGATTATAATCTTATTGAAGGCTTCTACTAAAGCATTGGCCGCAAGGTTGTATGTTGTAGACACTACGTTATGGATCCAGTTCTTGTCATAGAACCGATATAATGACGGGCTGACAAATTGTGGTATGTTGTCATGAATTATCCTCCGAGAAACACCGAAATGGTAAATGACGTGATGCTTGACGAAACTGCTTACGTTATATGTTTTCACTTCAATGACTGGTACTTCTTCTGCCCACTTTGAGAAGTAATCAATTATTGATATGATAAATCGATGACCTCTGGCCGAAGGCGGGCTAATAAGGCCTATGATGTCCATTTTTCAAGCTTCAAACGGCCAAGACGTAGCTGTAGGGTGTAAGAACTTCAAAGATTGGTGTATAAAATTAGCATGAATTTGACATGCTCTGTATTTGCGAGCATAATCTGTGGTATCTGCCACCATGGTGGGCCAATAGTAACCTATTCTTCTTTGTCTATCTTGGAGTTTGGTGATAAGAACATAAAATATCATATTTTTATTCCTTAATATATACTCCTTTATGCTCATTTAATGTCTAAAGATACTCATTACTTTTATATTTTGATCTAGGATGCAATTGAAGTCACTAAAAGCAAAATGGAGCTAATTATCAATTCTGGACAGTTCTGACACCTTGTAGCAAAATGGTCATAACTTTCTCATCCGAAGTCCAATTGAGCTGATCCAAATTGATTCGGAAAGCTAAGTGATAGAGGCACAATTTTTCTGTTTTGGAGAAGTACTTTCCCGCTTCAAGGGCGACCAATATCCGAAAAGAAATTTGTGGGATAAGGCAACACAATGAAGAGTCTCTCCACGAGTACTGGGAACGTTTTAAAAAATTATGTGCAAGTTGCCCCCATCATCAAATTAGCGAACAACTACTTATCCAGTACTTCTACGAAGGCCTTCTACCAACTGATAGAAGCATGATAGATGCTGCTAGTGGAGGAGCTTTGGTAGATAAAACTCCTGAGGCCGCAAGAAATTTAATTGCAAATATGGCGGCAAATTCTCAACAATTTGGCACTAGGCTAGATCTTCCATCTAGGCATGCTAACGAGGTAAATATTTCTTCCCTAGAACAACAAATTGCTAGTTTAACGTCCCTTGTTCGTCAAATGGCTGTAGGTAACATGCAAAAAGCAAAAGCTTGTGGGATTTGTTCAGTAGCAGGACATCCAACTGACATGTGTCCAACTCTTCAAGAGGAGTCCAATGAACAAGTGAATGTGGTAGGTGCTTTCCCTGGAGAACCGCAAAGGAAGTATGATCCATATTCAAACACTTACAATCCAGGATGGAGAGATCATCCTAATTTCAACTATGGGAATCCACAAACAAATTATCCTGTCAATCAAAATCGCCCAAGTTACCAACAGTACAAGCAGCCATTTCCTAAACAACAACCAAACCAAACTTCTAACTCTGGTATGTCTTTAGAAGATATTGTTAAGTTTCTTGCCACTAATAATTTATAATTTCAGCAGGAGACAAGGGCTAGCATTCAAAGCTTGGACAATCAAATGAGCCAAATGGCTACAACAATTAATAAGCTAGAGGCACAAAGTTCTGGAAAATTACCATCTCAAACGATAGTAAATCCAAAAGAAAATGCAAGTGCAATCGTTTTGAGAAGCGGTAAAGAGGTTGACATTCCAGTAAAAGAAGCACCTGCAACGTCAAAACAAGAAGAAGAGAAAAGCACCGTGGCAGACACGAACGTCCCCAATGATGATGAGGTACCCAATTGTAAGTTTCCACCCCTTTGTGATTATAAGGCAGTACCTCCTTTTCCTCAAGCTTTAACAGAATCTAGAAAAATTGAACAAAATAATGAGTTATATGAGACTTTTCATAAATGTGATGTAAATATTCCACTTTTAGATGCTATCAAACAAGTACCTCGCTATGCTAAATTTTTAAAAGAATTGTGTACAATAAAAAGGAAACAAAAGCTTAAAGGATATGAAAAGGTAAAAGTTGGGGAGAGTGTTTCTGCAGTAATTCAACGAAAACTTCCTACGAAATACAAAGATCCTGGAATGTTTACTATCCCTTGTAAGATAGGTAACAATAAATATGAGAAAGCCATGTTAGATTTAGGAGCTTCTATCAATGTCATGCCATATTTTATATATGAATCTTTAAATCTTGGACCTCTGAATAAAACTGGTGTTGTGATTCAATTGGCTGATAGATCTAATGCCTATCCTAAGGGAGTAGTCGAGGATGTTCTTGTACAAATTGATAATTTAGTTTTTTCTGCTGATTTTTATGTGCTTGATATGGAAAATGGCGATCAAACTGCTCCTATTTTATTTGGAAGACCATTTTTAAAGACATCCAAGACTAAGATAGATGTTCATAGTGGCACACTTACTTTGGAATTTGATGGTAAAATTGTTAAATTTAATATTTATGATGCCATAAAATATCCTGATGATGATAATACTGTTTATTCCATTGATGTGGTTGATTCTTTAGCACAGGATATTTTTGAACTTGATAGCAAAGATGTATTGGAAGTGGCCATTAGTGAGCATCTTGAAAAAGAGCATAAGGAGTTAGCTTTGAGTTCTGATTTGCAGGAAACTGTTGCAGCATTGAATGATTTTCCAAAAATACAACAATCAGGTAACATTTCTTATATTTCATTACCAATTTCTAACAAGAGGCCTTTACCCTCTATTTTGTAGGCCCCTATTCCAGAATTGAAGCCTCTCTCTAGTCACCTCAAGTATGTATTCCTTGGAAATGGAGGAACATTACCAGTGATCATCTCCAATAAACTTAGTGCACCACAGGAAGAAAAGCTTGTTCAGATCCTTAAGGAGCATAAGACGGCTATTGGTTGGACAATTGCGGATATAAAAGGAATTAGCCCGTCTACATGCATGCATCGCATCTTACTTGAGGAAGGAGCAAAACCTTTCCGTCAACCTCAAAGAAGATTGAACCCACCCATGATGGAGGTAGTAAAAAAGGAGATCCTAAAACTTCTTGAAGTTGGAGTGATCTATCCTATTTCGGATAGCCAGTGGGTTAGCCCAGTGCAAGTGGTTCCTAAAAAGACCGGGATAACTGTCATGAAAAATCAAAATGATGAGTTAGTTCCCACTCGTGTCCAGAATGGGTGGAGGGTTTGTATAGATTATAGAAAATTAAATGCTGAAACCCGAAAGGACCACTTTCCTTTACCTTTTATTGATCAAATGCTTGAAAGGTTAGCTGGTCATTCTTACTATTGTTTTCTTGATGGTTATTCAGGTTATTTTCAAATTGCAATTGCTCCAGAGGATCAAGAAAAGACAACTTTTACATGCCCATTTGGAGCTTTTGCATATCGTCGCATGCCATTCGGTCTTTGCAATACCCCAGCTACTTTCCAAAGGTGTATGGTTAGCATATTTTCAGACTATGTTGAGCATATTATAGAAGTATTTATGGATGATTTCACAGTTTATGGAGACTCTTTTGATAAATGCTTGCATAACCTTACACTTGTTCTTCAAAGATGCATAGAAACTAATCTTGTGTTAAACTCTGAAAAATGCCATTTTATGGTTGACCAAGGTATAGTTTTGGGTCATATTGTTTCATCTAAGGGAATTGAGGTAGATAAAGCCAAAATCGATATTATTCAATCTTTACCTTATCCCTCCAGTGTGCGGGAAGTTCGTTCTTTTCTTGGACATGCAGGTTTTTACCGAAGATTCATCAAAGACTTCTCCAAAATAGGGTTACCCCTTTGCAAGTTGCTACAAAAGGATGTAGAGTTTGAATTTGATGAAGCATGTAAAAATGTATTTGATACACTAAAGAAACTATTAACTTCTACCCCAGTTATCCAGCCCCCTGACTGGAACATGCCTTTCGAGATAATGTGTGATGCAAGTGATTATGCAGTAGGTGCTGTTTTGGGTCAAAGGATTGGAAGAGCATCTCACGCCATTTATTATGCTTCAAGAACTTTGAATGAGGCGCAAATAAATTATTCTACTACTGAAAAAGAACTTTTAGCTGTTGTTTTTGCTTTAGAAAAATTTCGATCTTATTTGCTTGGTACTAAAGTCATTGTTTATTCTGATCATGCAGCTCTTCGCTATTTGATGACAAAGAAAGAGGCAAAACCAAGGTTAATTCGATGGATACTTCTCTTAAGTGAATTTGATGTGGAGATCAAAGACAAAAGAGGAACAGAAAATCGTGTTGCAGATCATTTAAGTCGTTTAGTTCATATGGAGGATGAACTTTGTCTATAAGAAACGTTCCCTGATGAGCAATTATTTGCTTCAAGTGTGACGTTGCCTTGGTATGCAAATATTATAAATTATTTGGTTACTAATATGTTTCCTTCTGGCTTGTCAAAGGCTCAAAGAGATAAGATCAAAAGTGATGCCAAATATTATGTATGGGATGACCCATACTTGTGGAAGCACTGTGCAGATCCAGTGATAAGAAGGTGCGTTCATGAAAATGAAATTATTTCAATTCTCACATTTTGTCATTCTTATGCATGTGGATGACATTTTGGAGCGAAGAGGACGGCAATAAAAGTATTAGAATGTGGTTTCTATTGGCCGTCTTTATTTCGTGATTCATATTCTTTTTGTAAAACATGCAACAATTGCCAAAAGACAGGTAATATATCTCAAAGGAATGAAATGCCACAAAATCCTATACTATTTTGTAAAATTTTTGATGTTTGGGACATCGATTTTATGGGACCGTTTCCTGTATCTTTTGGTTATGTTTATATTTTGCTTGCTGTTGATTATGTATCAAAATGGGTAGAAGCTAAAGCTACTAGGATTGATGATTCTAAAGTTGTTTCAGATTTTATCAAATCCAACATATTCTCCAGGTTTGGGATTCCAAGCGCCTTAATAAGTGATCGAGGCACTCACTTTTGCAATCGAACCGTGGAGACATTGCTGAGAAAGTACCATGTGACCCACAAGGTGTCGACTGCCTATCATCCACAAACTAGTGGACAAGCAGAAGTGTCAAATAGAGAGATCAAGTCCATCATTGAAAATACGGTCAATCCAAGTAGAAAAGATTGGAGTTTGCGCTTGGAAGATGCTTTGTGGGCGTATAGAACTGCATTCAAGACGCCTATCGGTATGTCACCTTACCGGTTGGTGTTTGGAAAACCATGTCATCTTCCTGTTGAGTTAGAACACAAGGCTTATTGGGCTATCAAGAGTTTCAATATGAAGGCATATGAAAATGGAGGACATAGGAAGTTACAACTACAAGAGTTGGAGGAAATTCGCAATGACGCCTATGAGAATGCTAGAATTTATAAAAAGAAGACGAAGAATTTTCATGACAAGATGATCTCTAGGAAGGTGTTTCAAGTTGGTCAAAAAGTCCTTCTATACCAGTCACGACTTCGTCTATTTTCGGGTAAATTGCGTTCTCGTTGGATTGGCCCTTTTATTGTTACTAATGTTTTTTATCATGGTGCAGTTGAAATTCAAAGTTTAGCAACTTCCAAAGTGTTCAAGGTAAATGGCCAAAGGCTCAAGCTTTTCTATGAAGGTTTCAAAGTAGAGAATGTGGATGAATTGGACCTTGAAGATCCAATTTGTATCAATTGAAGGAGGAAACATCCACGACAATAAACAGAGGCAACCCAAGGGGAGTTTGTTCTTATTCTTATTCTTTCATTTTTATTTTATTTTTATTTTTTTTCCTTTTCCTTGCATTTTACCTTACATTGGGGACAATGTCAGTTTTAAGTGTGGGGGAGGGGATTTACTTTATTTTAAGCATTTTTAGTTCGCTATTTTTCTAAAAAAAAATTAATTAATAATAATAATAATTTTTTTTAAAAGAATTTTGCTTTTTGATTTTTAATGATTTTTGGTTGTGTATGTCATGAGTAAGATTCAACTAGATTTGAAAAATTCATAACATGATTGAATAAATAATTTTTTTTTTCAACTTAGAATTAATTAGTCTAGTTATTTTTTATTGAAAATTGTAGTATCTAAATTGGTAGATAAAAGCCAGTGAGGATTTGAGCCTTTAGACTGACACATCAGTCTCATTATTCTTTCATGAGAGATATTCTTCCACTGATTTGTTTCTCTAGAACTTGCTTTGATTCTCTTCGAGGTCACATTGACACATGCATGCATGAACATGATTAAGGCCATCTTTGTTATGCGTTACATAAGCCAAATAGCCCACCTTGTAATTAATTTTCTTTTTGTTGAACCCCTTTGAGCTTTATTGACTTTTTCTTGGTATACCCACATTACAAACTTTCAACCAACAATATTTATACCTTTACCCAAGTCGCAAAGCTAGTGGAGCATTGTTGATCATTATGATATGTATGGGTGTACGAAAAAATAAGAGTGGGGGTGTCTAAATTTATGGTTTGGTTACAACCCATAAAATGGAACATATTTTCATCCTCAAATTTCCTAAGTTCCATTATTGTTATAAAAAAAAGTAAAAAAAAAAAAAAGAGAAAAAAAGAAAAAAAAAGAAAAAGAAAAAAAAGAAAAAGAAAAAGAAAAAGAAAAAGAAAAAGAAAAAGAAAAAGAAAAGGGTGGAAGTTGTTTTACATTGTTTTAATGCTTTAAAAGCCAAATTGAGGATGTTGCAAAATGGAGTGATTGATTTTACATATTTTATATTGAGATTGAGTTAATTCAATTTTGCTCCACTAGTTTTGATGGCTTTTGAGCTACACTCCCAAATATATCCCACCTTAATCCTAAGCCACGTTACAACCCATAAAAAGTTCTTATGATTTATGTTATGCATGTGATCCCAGTGGTGGAGAATGAGAAGATATGCAAGCTTATGGTAGATCATTTCTTTTGGAATGAATTTGAGTAAAATATATACCTTTAAACACATGAGAGTTGAGTATTTATTCCGTGAGGGTCTACCTATTTAGTTTACTCCATTTTTCAAGTAAAAATATCTACTAAGTAATTAGAAGTTGTTTAAAAATATATGTTCATGATATGTTATGAGTTTTGAAGAGCTTGGTTATTTTTTTATTTATGATATTGCAACCTTGATTTCTTTTTGAAAAAATAAATTAGAGTTTCGTCCGAGGACGAGCAAAGGTTAAGTGTGGGGGTATTTGATGAGAACATAAAATATCATATTTTTATTCCTTAATATATACTCCTTTATGCTCATTTAATGTCTAAAGATACTCATTACTTTTATATTTTGATCTAGGATGCAATTGGAGTCACTAATAGCAAAATGGAGCTAATTATCAATTCTGGACAATTCTTACACCTTGTAGAAAAATGGTCATAACTTTCTCATCCGAAGTCCAATTGAGCTGATCCAAATTGATTCGGAAAGCTAAGTGATAGAGGCACAATTTTTCTGTTTTGAGTTTTTCGATATTCTGCCTGCATCATGGACCAAATCACGCTTGAAGATTGAGTCAACTATGCTATGCACAAAAAGTGGGGCTGAAATAACCATTTCTCAACTTTTTCGTTGTAACTATTAGAGGATTTGTGGGAAGATATTGTGATCTTAAAACACTAATTTAGAGTCTATAAAAGGGATAGAGATCAGGAGGAAAAGGAGAACAACACACAACTCTTCTTCCTCTTCTCCAATATTCTTTTGAAGTTTTCATGAACGTGCGGAGCTAAAAGTCTTGTTGGTCGAAGGAAACAGAAGCCTTGGAATCAATAAAATTATGAGATCTAAATTATTTCATATGTTTTATTTATGTTTTGAGTATTGAATGTTTTTCTATGCCTACTTTCATGATTGTTTTGTTTAATTACTAGGAGGCCTACTAGTCTATTATCCATTCCGATCTACTGCTAAATTAGACATCAAATCCGTAATTGTTTGATTTTTTAATTTATGAAGCAACCAAGATTTAATAAACTACTTTGTTTTATTAGATCTTAGGAGAAAAACTTTTAACAAAATTAAATTCAACCGCTTGTGCTTGTGTTATTTTGCTTCATCGATCTCTTTGTTCTTTAAGAAATTACTAGATTAAATCTTCAGCGCTTGTCTTGGATTATTTAGTAATTAAAGCTAATTAGATCGCTTGTTTCTAATTATCTAAGCCTAAGAGAGATAGGAAATACTTCTAACGGTGAATATTCAAAATATGATAATTTATGTTTGCATCAATGATCAATTTTAAGATTCCAATGGTGGATGTTGACTGAGACAAACATTTTTTTTCTTTGATTGTTTTAATACTTTAGTTGTTTTTAGCTCTTTTTAATTTGCTTTGACCCAAAACTCTCCCCTCCATCTTATTTCACATAGCATAAAGATCAAACTAATTACTCTTCGTGGGAATGATCCTTACTCTCACTACTACATATTATTTCAAGAGTAAAGGTTTTATTTTTGGGTGCCTACGACAGCACGCCATTTGGGGCCTGGTTGATGTGCCTCAAAAATGCCATCATGAGATTCACGAAGCGCTTGTTTTGCTTCAACGTTTGAAAGGCTTCGCAGTAGGGGCCCATCATATGAACGTCGATATAACATCTTGGATGCTGCGTCATAATAGAACTGGAGGGAGCATCTATTAATGGAAGTAGCTTCTTTTGGATCATCCAGAAGAATTTTATAGGTCGCATAGTCTATGAAAGAAAATATCCAATCTTCAGAATTGAGGACCGGCTCCGTTGCATAGCTATGATGAATTTGTAGATTGTTCTTGGTGCATAACAATTATCGACTAATCACTGTGATCGAATGATATCTTCTAAGTGGAATAGCCAATGAAGCTGACAATCCGGCTAAAGCATCTGCTTCAATGTTATGTAGGCGAGGCACATGCTCGATAAAGAATCATGAGAAAGTTGAAGCCAACTTGATTGTAGTGTGATAATAGGGGATGGGGTCATCATGACAAACTTCGTACTCTCCTCTAACTTGATTAACTATCAACTTAGAGTCACCATAGGCCTATAGATATTCCACATCTAGCTGTTTTGCTAACTGGAAACCAATGAGAAAAGCATTATACTCTGCCACATTGTTGGAGTAAGGTTCCCTGAGAGAATATGCACGGTGTATCAAAAATTTATCGGGCGAGACGAGGACTATTCCTACACCTGCTACGATATTGCCTTTGGGCCCTATTCTCGATGCACCGTCATAGAATATTTGCCAAGTATCGTCTCTTATTGCCATGCTGGACTATAGCACTTCGTCTGTAATATCTTCATACAACTTTGAGGTCTTCGGAACTGGATGTGCTGCTAGGAAGTCGGCCAGAGCTTGGTCTTTCACTGCCTTTTGTTGGACGAACACCATGTCATAAGGAGATAACAACATTGCCTATGTAGCCAAGTGAGAGTTGAGTGTACTTGGTTTAGTCATCAGTACACAGACAGTGTTAATTTTGGAGATGACATGGATCGTTTGACTAGTCACATAATGATGCATATTTTGGATGACGAACACCAAGACAAGACATTCTTTCTCTACATGGTTGTACCTGTGCTCGACAACGACCATCATGCGAATAAGATAGTAGATAGTCTGTTCGTGGGCTTTATCACTCTTTTGTGCAACATGGATCCTAAAAAGTGATCCATTGCTCGAACATACAACACGAAAGGTTTTTCCATAATTGGTGCCACCATAACTGGAGGATTTATGAGGTATTGTTTGATGTCGTCAAATGCTCGCTGATATGCTTCATTCCAAACAAACGTCACTCATTTCTTCATGTATTGAGTGAATGGCTGGCATTGTCTTAGAGATTTGATATAAACCTCCTGATATATGCATATCGGCCTTGCAGTCCATGAAGCTCCTCAAGGTTACGTGGAGGATGCATTTTAAGGATGACCTTGACTTTGTCAGGGTCAAGGTAATGCCTTTAGAAGTTATGACGAATCCGAGGAAATTACTACTAGAGACTCCTAGGAAGAATTTGGTCAGATTCATTTTGAGTTGGTGTTCACGCATCAATTCGAAGACTGTTCTCAGACCTTGAAGGTGATTATCCTTGAGATGACTCTTGACTGCGATGTCATCTTCATAACATTTCACTATTTTTCGCAAATGCTCCAAGAAAATTATACTCATGGCTCATTGGTATTTTGCATCTGGTTCTTCAAGCAAAAGTGCATTACTGTGTAGCAGTATACTCCCAATGGTTTTCAGAATGATGTGTACTTTTCATCATATGGAAATATCTTGATTTGATTATATCCCTAAAATCCATCCATGAATAACATACGTACGAAATCGCAGGTATTATCTATAATGATATATGTAATCGGGAGAGAAAATTCATCTATTGGGCAGACCAAATTTAGATCTCGGTAATCTATGCAGACCCGGATCTTTCTATTCTTTTTCATGACCGGGACCACATTGGCCACCCAGTTAGGATGTTGTTCTTTCCGAACAAAATTGCACGCTATCAGCTTTTTAACTTCAGCTTCGATCGCATCCATAACATCTGGGCGGAACCATCGCTGTTATTGCTTCACAGGTTTGGCATTCGACAAAATATTGAGTTTATGTGTAGCTATCTGAGGATCCAAACCGGACATATCCTCATAACTCCAGGCGAAGACATCAATGTACTCTTTTATGAGCTATATAAGAGCCCGTTTGTCTTCATCGAAAAGGCTTTTGCTGATGAAGATTGGCTTAGGAGAGGACTGACCTATTATATCAATTTGAATGATTTCATCCTCTGTAGGCAGTTCGTACTGTTCAAACCGTAGTTTCTATTGCGACTCCATCTGTTGTGCCCAAGGATCAGCTTCGAAGGGTTCTAATGATTGATCATCAATTGAGTCAGCTAACACCATGTTGATAGAAAGTGCATGCTTGAATACTTCACCTAAGCTCTCGTCAGAATTCCAAAATAATAATTTAGAAGATTGAGAAGGTGTTTTCTCATTTGTCCTTGAGCTTTCAGGAGTGGTTGGAGGGGTTACATAACCTAAACTACTACGTGTACGCTGGTAGTAGGTTTCAGTTTTTCCTTTTAGTGATAAATGGCGTATCGGCAAATGCCAGCCTTTACCGTAGTTAAGGCCTTTATTGGAGTTCAAATCATAGCCTATCTTTTGGATAATATTCTTGGCAGATCAACTATAACGATAAATGTACATTTTTTCTGTGTCCTTTTCTGAGTCATCTGATACGATGTCTTTTTATTATTAACTTTGCCGAGGACTATCTGTTGGTCTCCATTCTTTCTTATTGGAACCACGAAGCAAGTACCATCACAGGAACGATATGACATGCCTTTTGGAAGGGTGGTGCCACCGGTATGGATAGGGGCTCATTAGCACATGCAAAGATCAGCTAAGAACTCTCTAGTAAAGGAATCAACATCAGTATAGTACGAAGGAGTATTCTGTATTCATAAAGTATAGAATCACCTCCTCCTCAACAAAATCGACAACATGCATTGCCTTGATAGCAGGCTTAGTGAGATTGATGACTAAAGGTTGATTTTCTAGAGCAGGGTGCTTGTTACGGCGAAGGTCAATAACAAGCGGGGGCTCTTTCTTGGTGATGTCTATCACCGGTGGACCATTGGCTTTCTCCTCACGAGTGGACTTGCGAAGGTTGATTATATTTTCGAAGGATATTTACGAGTGACGCGCCCTTTGACTCGGATCAGAAGGGGACCCTTACTTGCAGTATTTCTGGCCTCATCATCGGCCTCATTGCCTTCTTCTTCAAGATACTCTGGGGTATAGAGAACATAATTAGAGTAGTACGCCTTGGCACATTTGAATGGGTTGATGTCAGAAAACTCCGCTTGACTACTCCCTGACTGTCCACATACTTAAAACATTAGTGCATGGTTGAAGGTACTATCATGTTCTCGTGTATCCACGGACGTCCCAGCAGGACATTGTAAGATACCTCAGAGTCAATCACATAACATGTGACTTCAGTTCGAAGATCGTCTATCTGAATTTTCAGGCTTATCTTCCCAAGGGTGCGGCTTCTTCCAGCATTGAAGCCTAAGATTGTTTTATTAGTCATCGACAGATTGTGCATCGGGATATTCAGAGCTCGCAGCAGACTCCTAGGAATGGTGCTGAGTGATGAGCCTCGATCTATATGTATCCGACTCCCTTTGATAGAGCCGATATAACCAGTATATTACAATGTCCTATCGTGACGATTATTCTTTAACAACATTTCTTCTTAGAAAAAGGTGACATTGGGGATCTTCTCTATCACACTGTGACAATGACGATATACGATGGGATCCTCAACTGGCATCTTGAGCTGGGTCAACTACGAGTCGGTATGTGTGTAAACACCCAGATTTTTAGAATTTAATTTTAGATTTTTAATTATTGGAATTATGAATTTTTGAGATTAAGGAAAATTTTTCTGTAATTTTTAGCTAATTATAATAAATATTCTTCATGGATTTTTATTTTTTTGTATTAAATTAATTATTAAAATAATATAAAATTTATTATTTTGGGTTTATAATTAATAATAGAATATTGTGTAATTTTTTCGAAATTTATTGTGGTGTAAAACTATTTTTAGATTGCTAATTGCATTAATTTTTAATAAACCAACCTATAACAACCCAAACCAACCCAAACCAAACTGAACCAAACTGAACCAAACCGAATCAAACCAACCCAACTAACCGAACCCAGATCCCAAATCCATACCCCCAATCCACCAACCCAGGACCCGACCCTAAATTCTAACCCATTCAGTAACAGTAACCCCTCAGCTTCCCCGCACCCCCTCACTTCCCCTCCCAAAACCGCCAACCCCTCATCTTCGTCTTCCCGTAACTCCCTCTCTGTTACCCTATAAAATTCCTAGCCTAGCCGACCACAACCACCATCAACTCCTCTTCCACCCCGACCAACCACAGCCGGACCGCCGTCGCACGCCGCCGCAAAGTAGCCACTCCGACATCCCGAGCACATCACACAACAAGGTACCCATCTTCTAGCCCTTGTATCTTCCTGCACAGTTAACTAAATGTCGACCCGTCAAATCCTATGAGAAGACCACATGACCCTCTTGAACCCTATATAATTAGTTAGGCCTATCATGTCCTGTGTCGGTCTTAATTCGCGACACAAAACAGGAAAAAATGACCAATTTTGTAGTTCATAAACTGTTCCAACCACCCATGTTCATGTCTGATTTTCTTGTAACCTAGTTAATATTTTTAAATTTTACTTTAACAGTAATTTAGATAACATAACCAAGTTTTAATCTCTTTAATTAGTTTATTTTAATTCGTTGTATGCTGTGATTTATTCCCTGTTGAATTTGACCAATAACTTAGTTTTCTAAACCCGGAATTTCCTAAAATGGGGTGCGTCTCCCTAAACGAGGAGACTTCGTCGTGTGCAAATTATACTGAAAGGCGCGTATCGTCAACGCGGACGTATGTAATTTTACGGAAGTTGATTTGGATGTGCGTGCACACCGAAATCAACGCGTATCCGTCGAAAAATTTCGTATCGGCCTGTTTTGACACTCGTCATAATTTTATTTATGCTTGTCGTTTTGCAACGTAGCTTGCGCCATCGAATTTGTAGCGTTATGCTGGTCCTATAACCCAAGTTTGGTTCAATTCTGAGAACGTTGACGAAACACCGTTTCGTGGGCCTCACGGTTCAACTTGACGGGCGATTTTGTGACCGGCTCATCGGAATCCAGTTCTGGATGTTCCGTTGATTTCGTATCATTGTTCTGGACTCGTAAACACAAAGTTTGACGAATTTGGAGAATTTTATCTCTGGCATATTTTTCGGTGCGAAGTGGGCAACATGTGGATCCCGCTTTGACTAGAAACTGTCAATTATGCTCCTGTGTCCAAATCAGACTTATGGATAATCAATCATAGCTATTTTAAGTATTCTGAGAGCAATGGTAATATTTGTTTCAGTATCCGGAGGCGTACCTAGAGATTTTATTCATCTCGGAGCAACAGACGGAGCTCAGAACACAAGCAAGTGTACCTTGCCAACTTGTAGAATATTCTGTGCTATTATTTGCTTGTATTCTTTCCATATACTTTTGTGATATACCTATTCAACCTAGGACCGTGAGATGTTGCTTAACGTCCGAACAAGATTCGGGTGTCGATGCCGTACACGGAGTCGTGTAGCGTCCCATAGAGAGTTGAATCCACGATCCTATATATTTTCGTACTTGCGTTACCAAGTACTTTATACCATATGACACTTGACACTATTTATACAACATAATCTTTTCTGAGTTATTCATGGTGATTTTGTATAGGCTTACAGGATTCGTGACATAAGACTTGCATATAGATATCATTATGACTCGCTGTATTAGCTAGAGGTCATGATCTTACATGTTATGGACATGAGACGTTGTGGACATGAGACATGAGACATGAGAATACATTGGGTGGGGAGAGACACACATGCTACAGGCTGATTACATACATATATATTTTATTATTGCAGTGCTTTAGTCTCTGTTCCAGAGCTTGATCCATTACATGATATTACTGCTATCGGCTCCACGACACAGAATTTGTAGTGGTTTCAGCCTGAGTACTAGTGATGCTCTCAACTTGTATTTTATATAGCTGGTTACATAGCTTGTCCTGAGGATCTATTTTTATTTACTGCATTTTATTTGGCTTAAGTTATTCTTGTACCTTGCTATGTCCCCTGAGGACCTGGATCCAGATTATGTCCCCAGGTATAGCAGATGAGGATTACCCCGAGATATACGGGACAAGAGCTGACGCTGGAGCAGTACTGGCACTAGAAGACGAGGTTGTGCCAGAGAATTTCTTCTGAGTATTCTGTTACATACTCAGTTATTTATTCTTCCAGTGGAGTTGTGATGCTGGCCATTGCCACGTGGCTAGTCCCTCATTATTTTGAGGACTGGGGCATGACATGGTTTTTGTGGTGGCTCATGCAGGTCTACGACTATATTGCTTTGGTTTCAACTAAGGAATCGAGCAAGCCTGCAATTAGGATAGGATAAATTATAGGATCTCATCCACTTGTTGATCTGTTCTTGACCTCTATATCGACTTCAAAATAATTTTTTGACTTACATCCTGCCCTTATTCCTCTGTCCGCCTCTTATAGTCTACTTTGGATATAGAGTAATGGATCCACGAGCCAGTGACGAGACTCCCACGGGAATACCACAAGGTGCTGTGGTCACCTACGACGATGGAGTGACACCATTAAGTGGAGATCCATCCACTCAACAAAGCAATCAAGCAGATCAGCATGCCTCGAGGTTCAAGCGAGACAATATTCCACCACCGCCACAGTTTACTCCACCGATGCCTATTTTTCCACTAGGATAGCCTATGGACGGACAACAGATGTTCCGAATATTCTACACAATGATGCACGCACAACAAAAAGTTCATCAATAGGCCCATCAATGCCGGGCGAAGAAGTTCTTTGACGGACTTAGCTTTGAGCTACAGAGATTAATCAGCTCTGTTGCAACTACTTCTTATACGGACATCCTTGCTGCAGCCCGACGCATAAAGCGCATTATCAGGAGAGAGTCCAGCCAGAAGCGGCTGCATGCACTAGCACCAGACCGAGCACATCAGGAAGGACCTGCAAAGTGACCACAGATAAATCCACCACAGAGAGCATTTACACCACTAGCATTAGTCCTTCCTACTTGTCACTACTGTGGCAAGGTATGCCATATTGAAAGGGAGTGAAGACTCAAATTAGGATTATATTTAGCTTGCGGATCTAGTCAATATTCAGCCAGGGATTGCCCTGAGCATCGAGAAAGAGCACTGATGATTCATCGACTAGCCCTACAGCATCATGACTCCCTACTTGTCATTATTGTGGCAAGGTAGGCCATCTCGCCAAGGAATGCCGACACAGATTGGGATTGTGTTTGTTTTACAGATTCATCCAACATTCAGTCAGAAATTGCACGGAGCATCGAGGCGAAACACCGATAGTTCACCGACGAGCACCGATGGTTAACCGACAAGTTTTACCAGTACTGGAAGGATATCAGTCGTGGCCACCCTTGGCATCGCAGACATCACTCTTTCAGCAGGCCCAACAACAGCAAAGGGCACCACCACAGGGATGTGGACAGGCTTTTGCGATGACAGTGAAGGAGGCACAGACTCAAGGAGTAGCGAATATGAGTCAGATTTAGTTTTATCATAGCTATCTATAATAGTGAATATTCCTAGTAATACTTTAGCATGTGCCAGTTAGTTTCATTCCTAGCCTATACCTAGTTTTATGTTAGCATGAACTTGTTAGTCTAGATTAGTAATATGTCAGTGGTACCCAAGTTTTTATAAGCTGTAGTTGATCTTCGTTCTAACTAGGCTCATTTTCTCTTGAGTTACTTATCTCTCTTTGCCTAGAAAAAAGTTTTCATTTCTTTCCTACGTGTTCTGCTTGAACAAAACTCTCACCCTTACTTGCGATTTTTTCTTGTTTATGGTTCCTTATTATTTGTCTCATATTTTAACAACCATGTCTTGCAATCACATCATCTCTTTTGGAGCAAACCTTTCTTGACCGGTTACGTTTCGTTTTCTTAATTGCAAGGACACAATTATTTTATGGTGGGTAGATTATAAATACCAAAATTTTTAGAATTTAATTTTAGAATTTTAATTATTGGAATTATGATTTTTTGAGATTAAGGAAGATTTTTCTGTAATTTTTAGCTAATTATAATAAATATTCTTCATGGAATTATATTTTTTGTATTAAATTAATTATTAAAATAGTGCAAAAATTATATTTTTGGGTGTATAATTAATAATAGAATTTTGTGTAATTGTTCTAGAATTTATTGGGGTCTAAAACTATTTTTAGATAGCTAATTGCATTGATTTTTAATAAACCAACCTAAACCAACCCAAACTGAACCAAATCGAACCAAACTGAATTAAACCAACCCAACTAACCGAACCCGGATCCCAAACCCATACCCGTAACCCACCAACCCGCGACCTGATCCGAAACCCCAAACCATTCAGTAACAGTAACCCCCGCAGCTTCCCCGCACCCCTCACTTATCTCCCGAAATCGCCAACCCCTCATCTTCATCTCCCCGTAACTCCCTCTCTGTTACCCTATAAAATCTCTAGCCTAGCCGACCACCACCACCATCAACTCCTCTTCTATCCCGACCGACCACAACCGCCGACGGCCGTCAGACCGCCGTCGCAAGCCGCGGCAAGCTGCCGCAAAGTAGCCACTCCGACATCCTGAGCACAACACACAACAAGGCACCCATCTTCTAACCCTTGTATCTCCCTGTATATTAACTAAATGTCGACCCGTCGAATCCTATACAAAGACCACATGACCCTATTGAACCCTGTATAATTAGTTCGGCCTATCGTGTCCTGTGTTGGTCGTAATTTGTGACACAAAACAGGAAAAAATGACAAATTTTGTAGTTCAGAAACTGTCCCAACCAACCATGTTTATGTCTGATTTTTTTCCAACCTAGTTAATATTTTTAAATTCTACTTGAATAGTAATTTAGACAATATAATCGAGTTTTAATCTCTTTAATTAGTTTATTTTAATTCATTGTATGTTGTAATTTATTCCCTGTTGAATTTGACCAAAATCTTAGTTTTCTATACCCAAAATTTCTCGAAATAGGGTGCGTCCCGCTAAACGAGGTGACTTCGTCGTGTGTGAATTGCATCGAAAGGCGCATATCGTCAACATGGATGTGTGATTTTTTGCGGAAGTTGATTTGGATGTGCGTGCACACCAAAATCAACGCGTATCCGTCGAAAAATCCCGTATTGACCTTTTCTGACACTCATCATAATTTTGTGTGTGCTTGTCGTTTTGCAACGAAACTTATTCCATCGGATTTGTAGCGTTACGTTGGTCCTGTGAGCCAAGTTTGGTTCAATTCTGAGAACGTTGAGGAAACACTGTTTTGTGGGCCCCACGGTTCCACTTGACGGGCGATTTTGTGACCGACTCATCGGAATCCAGTTCTGGATGTTTCGTTAGGTTGGTATCATCATTCTGGACTCGTAAACCCTATGTTTGATAAATTTGGAGAACTTTATCTCTGGCATATTTTTCGGTGCGAAGTGGGCCACATGTGGACCCTACTTTGACCAGAGATTGTCAATTCTGACCCAGTGTCCAAATTGGACTTATGGGTAGTCAACCCTAGCTATTTCAAGTATTCTGAGAGCAATAGTAATATTTATTTTAGCATCCAGATGTGTACCTGGAGATTCTACTTATCTCGGAGCAACTGACGGAGATCAGAACACAGACAAGTGTACCTTGCCAACTTGCAGAATATCCTGTGCTATTATTTGCTTGTATTCTTTCCATATACTTTTATGATGTACATGTTCAACCTAGGACCGTGAGACGTTGCTTAACGTCCGAACAAGATTCGGGTGTCGACGCCGTACGCAGAGTCGTGTAACGTCACTTAGAGAGTTGAATCCACGATCCTTTATATTTTCGTGCTTGCTTTACCAAGTACTTCATACTATAGGATACTTGACACTATTTACGTGACAAAATCTTTCCTGAGTTATTCATAGTGATTCTATATAGGCTTACAAGATTCGTGACATAAGACTTGCATATACATAGATATCATTATGACCCGCTGTACTAGCTAGCGGTCATGATCTTTCGTGTTATGGACATGAGATATTGTGGACATGAGATATGAGATTACATTAGGTGCGGAGAGACACACAGGCTACAGGCTGATTACATACATATATATATATATTATTATTGTGGTGCTTTAGTCTCTGTTCCAGAGCTTGGCCCATTATGTGATATTACTGCTACCAGCTCCCCGACACAGAGCTTGTAGTGGTTTCATCCTGAATACTAGTGATGCTCTCAACTTGGATTTCACATAGCTGGTTACATAGCTTGCCCTGAGGATCTATTTTTATTTACTGTATTTTATTTGGCTTGAGTTATTCTTATACCTTGCTATGTCCCCTGAGAATCTGGATCCGGATTATGTCCCCAGGTATAGCAGAGGACATAACTATGCCATGATGTGCCCTGAGAACCTGGATCCGGATTATATCTCCAGGTTATTCTTGTACCTTGCTATGTTTCCTGAGAACCTGGATCCCGATTATGTCCCCAGGTACCTTGCTATGTCCCTTGAGAACCCTTATCCTAGACGTGCCAGTCTTCTACTTTGATCTTTGTGTGACTCATAACTATGCCATGATGTGCTTCATTTTAGTCGCACAATATTCGTCGCAAACATTATTATTTTAATTCCGAATAAATTCAATTTTGTATCTTTGTGCGTTCCAATCGAAATTGGAGACACAATCTCAACCCATTTTGAGCAACCCAAATTAGGGTAATATTCTATTCTGAGTCTTCTTCATTCATGACACTTGTGTCCTACCTAATTTTAGCCCCATGTACTTTCAATTTATTTTAGAACACCGATTGTATTAATTTTTAATTAAACTAAACCAAAATCCAACTTTGTGCAATTTTCCAATTATTGGGCACTTTTATGCAAAAGTGCATTAAGGTGTCCACTCGATTGGACACAACACATAAAAAAACCCATTTCTCCTTCATGTGAATTTTTTCATAATTTTTGGGAGTGTGTAACTCAACATCAACCTCCCCAAACCATAGCCCTCCAAATTTTGAACCAATGCAATCCTAACCATCCATTTTGAACCTATTTGAATCATAGCCCTTGAAATATCTTCATGACAAGCCCTTTTTCCAAGGGTTTGACCAAGCCAATTTCTAGGTCAACCCAATACCATACATATATAAATATTCTTTTCCTTTTCCTTTACTTTTTTCCTTTTCTTTTCTATTCCAAAACCACAAGTTACAGCTGACTCCTTCCCATCCTTACTGTTCATCTTCTTCTTCTTCTGAAATTCGCCAAACCGACCGAACCTCGACCGGAGACTCGCCTCGACCCCTCGCCCAACCCGCCGGAGACTGAAGTCTCCGACCCCGTCGACCGGAGACCCGCACGAGAAAGCCTACCTCTACCCCTCCTTCACCCGACTAGATCACGACCGGAGACCCGCTGCCACCGATCATCCTATTTGCCTGAAGCACTGACCCGCCGGCCGCAGAACCAACCAGCGCTGCCTCGCCATCCTCGCCACCGAATGCACTGATCGCCGGAGCCGACTCCATATCCCGCCATGCTCTCCACCGACTGTACTGAACCCGCCGGACTGAACGCTGCACCTCACCTGAATCCTTCCCTCCTCGCCTGAGTTCTCCTCCGGCCAACCGCCATTAATGCCACCAACACCTCGACCTCTCCTCCCTGCTCTCCCATCCTCCACGAGCAGCCCTCCATCAACCTCGACTCCTCTCCCCTCGCCTGAACAGCCGTCGACCTTCTCCTGTTAATCCCTGTCCTTAACCATCATCATCATAACCACCCTCATCACCATTATCATCATCATCATCATCCTCACCATTATCATCATCACCATCACCTTCATCACCATCATCAACACCATCGCCATCGTCATCATCATCGTCATCATCGTCGTCATCAACATCGTCAACATCATCGTCATCATCGTCGTCATCGTCGTCAAGCCGATCTCGTGCACGTGCACACCGAGGCCAGGGTGAGGAGTATTTCTCTTGTGATTTGTTTGTGTACACACACATGAATGATGATAGGATGTTAGCGTGTTGTGTTATGACAACTCTTTATATGCTGATTTCAAGAGACCCTACAAATAACCCGAACTCGTATGCACATACGTACGCGTATGTGTATATTACTTATTTGGTATATATATATTTAGTATGCGTATATTGATCATTTGGTATATGTATAAATATATTTAGTATGTATATATTTAGTATGTATGTATCTTATTCATTTGGATATGTATAAATATATTTAGTATGTATGTATCTTATTCATTGGTATATGTATATATATATTTTGTATATGTATTATTTTGGTATACATATAATTTTTGGTTGTTATATACATATATAAATATATGGTATATATATATATATATATTGTAAGTAATTAAATGCTATGCTAGTTATGACTATATATATGTATTTATGCGGTGTGGCCATAAATGTTAGTAGTAGGTATCCCGTGTCTATATTTGACTATATATATATATATATATATATATATATATATATATATATATATATATATATATATATATATACACACACACACACACACACACACACACACACACACACTATATGACCTTAGTGTTAATTACGGATATCCCGCAATTGCTTTGACCATGTGACCCTAAGTATTATGAGTTGACTGCCATATGTACACTGACGTACTGGCGAGACCCGTATTATTTTGACTGTCTGTTTTGTACAGCATTTGCAGACGCGACATCCATGCAATTAGACGTACACTTGACCCCTGTTGACCAGTGTCACCCTAGTGTAGCTGCTGAGTTCAGTGTATTGTGTTTGTGCGTGTGCTAGTATAACGACTGATGCTATATTGTATGATATTATATGTATATAGGACCATTGGACCGTCCTGCAAGACTTCAGGAGCAGGTCATTGGTATTGCCAGCTAAGGACCCCAGGCGAGTACATTCTCTGATAGTTTCTTATTTATGATATCCTCTATGTTCATTGTATCTAGTATAAATATCAATATTCCTTGACATGGTGGTTACACGGATTGGTATATTCGGATCTCGTCATGAGATGTTATTCCTTGTATATGGTGTATCTTGTACGAGTCTTGTTTTATTGATTATCTTGTGCATGTACAGACACTGATTCTCGAGGAAACTTGCTATCTTCCTAGAGAATCCCGTGCCATAGCGTACCATGGTTGGATCTACTATACCAGTCGGGGGTGGTGAGTATTTTAGTGTAGATATGTGATCATACCCTTCATGTACAAGTCTTGTTCTTATGTTAGTGTTGGTCATACACCGCACGTATGACTAGCCAGGCCAGTATTCGTGTACAAGTTCCCAAATCGATCATATGTTAAAGCTAGTACTCACACACTTAGTCATAGTATTCTTGTTCATTGATATATTGTTCATTCTCGTATTTATTTCCAGTATTTTCTTTATTGTGTATCTCTCGTACATGTATATGCATCTTGTATATTTCTATCTATTTACTGCTAGATAGTTTATATCATTGATGTAGAACTGCTGTTAGAGATGTACTTTGCTCCATCCTGACTGGAAATATTTTTCCAGAGGGTCTTGAGGACTGGTGTCCGACACATTATGGACCAGGTATAGATGTAGACTACACACCAGAGATCTTAGAGGAGACACTACCTGCAACTGTTTAGACAGTATTTATTTTATGCGTTGAGACTTATTTTGAGGTTATTTTGAGCTTATGTTAAGTTTAATTTGAGACTTGTGGAGACTTTTTATATTGGACAACTAGACTATAGTTTATCTCTATTGAGACATTGTGTTTGACTTATGTCATCATTTCTTATCTTTTATCGTGCCATTTATATTCTTATAGTTCTGTGGTTGAGTATACATTATGAGATGTTGAGAGATATTTATTTTATTATCCTCCTTACGGAGTTGATATCATTGACAGGTTGTGAGTTATGTTAGTATATTATTGAGACCTAGACATCATTCTACCGCCGATGCTGCGATGTAGGCTGGATGTACCCACGTACTCTGGAACGAAGAATGCTAACGCGCCTTCGATGACATCAAGTAGTATCTCATGAACCCCCAGTGTTGGTGACCCCCGTTGTAGGAAGACCTTTCTTGATATATGTGCGGATAATGGATCACTCCCTCGGAGCTCTACTAGCCCAAAAAAGTGACGCCGGTCATGAACATGCTATCTATTATCTCAGTAGATTATAGCCGGCGCAAAGTACAAGTATAACCCCATCGAGAAGGAGTACCTCGCTCTAGTCTTCGTTATTCAGAAGACTCGGCATTACGTGGCAGGACAAACCATCCATGTGATCTCGCGAGTTAAGCCGCTCAGGGTCCTTATGAATAAACCTGGAGCGCTCAACTCACGCCTAGCTACATAGGCAATTATGCTATCACCATACGATACGGTATTTATCCCGCAAAAGACGGTCAAAGGCCAAGCATTGGGTGATTTTCTTGTAGCCCACCATGTACCAAAAATCTCGAAGCTCTACGAGGAGATCCAGACAAAGTAGCAGATTCAAAAATGACCACAAGTGCAAAAGTCGTTTGACAAATATTCTTCTACGGTGTTTCAAGAATAGGGCCCAAAGGCGATATTGTTGCTGGCATCGGGATAGTACTGATTTTCTTACACGATCTGGTCATCAATCGCGCTTACTCCCTCACAGAGCCATGTCTAACAATATAGTAGAGTACAATGCCCTGGTCATCGGGATCTAACTCGCTAAATAAGTGGGAGTTGACTACTTGGAAGCCTACGACAATTCCAAGATGATAGTCAATCAAGTCTGAGGCAAGTACGAAGTCCAGAATGAAGACTTGATTCCCTACCACCGAGTTGCGCTCGATATTATCTCCACCTTTGAGGGGTTCTTCATAGAGCATGTCACTCGACTGTAAAATATTGAAGCGGATGCCCTGGCTGGCCTCACAGACTCTTTATCTATTCCAGTCAATACTCATGAACTGATCACCGTGGTCGATCGAGAGCTGGTCTGCCCGAAGAACAACCTCTTTCTGTGCCTGAGCTACTCAGTAGAGATAAGCACCGGCTCCCAAGACAAGAGACTCTCATTCATCGACTACGTAATCTATGGAATTCTCCCCGAGAACCCAAAAGAAGCCACTTCCATCAGAATATGTTCCCTCCAGTTCTATTATGATATGGCAACCAAAATACTATATCATCTTTCTTACGACGGTATTCTGCTATGATGCCTATCGTTTGCAAAAGCGAAGCCAGCTCTTTATGCGGCTCACGATGGGGTATGCAGTGTCCATCAGTTCGGACCCAAGCTAGAGGACCGTCCCTGGAGAATAGGTTAATATTGGCCGATAATGGTCGAGGATGATGTCAACTACACAAGGAAGTTCCAAGCGTGCCAAATCTACGCTGACTTTATCCACCAAGCCTCGGAGTTACTACAATAGACCGTTGCATCTTGGCCATTCGAAGCATGGGGAATGGACATTATGGGACCGATTAGCCCACCTTCATCTAAGGGACATCGGTTTAACCTCGCTATTACCGACTACTTCTCTAAGTGGGCGGAAGTCGTAACACTCAATAAAGTCAAAATATCAAACGTGATTAGCTTCGTCAAGCATCACGTCATATACCACTTCGGCTTGCTATAAAGGATCAACCACGATAATGGTCCACAGTTCGCAAGTCACACTTTTTATCGGTTTTGTGACAAAAATTAAATCCAGAATGTAGCCTAGTTGCCTACAATCCAGCAGCAAATGGTCTGGCAGAAGCATTCAACAAGACCATCATAAAGCTACTCAAAAAGTTTGTGTCATCCAATAAGTGCGACTGAAATTAGAAGCTGGGTGAATATCTCTGGGCTTATCGAACAACGATCCAGACGCCAACTGGAAGCACGCCATTCGCCTTGGTTTACGAGTGTGAAGCGGTTCTCACACTCGAGGTCCAAATTTCCTCGCTCAGAGTGGCTCTCTCCAACCGGCTAACCGTCAACGACAATTACCGTTGACGGCTACAAGAGTTAGAAGCACTCGACGAGAAGTGTCTCTTAGCTCAATGGTGCATTGAGCTGTACCAAGCACGCCTCTCAGGAGCCTTCAATAAATGGGTCAAGAAGAGGACTTACCGAGTGGGTGACCTTGTCCTGACAGTAAGAAGGCCGATGGTTATGACCCACAAGACGGTCGACAAGTTCCAACCCAAATGGGAAGGCCCATTCGTTGTATAATCTGTATTCTCCAACGACGCCTACTGACTGACAAAACCTAATTGCGACTTGCTCATGATGCCCATCAATGACAAGTTTTTGAAAAAGTACTATGTCTAAGGCTAGGCTTGTACTTCTTTCTATCCCCATCAGGACAACAAAAATACAGGGTTTCCACTTTTTATTGTTCATCCCTAGTGAGTGCTTATACACGACATTGTCCTTCCTCAACAAGCCATTGTCTTTATTCAGGAGTCTTGGAGACACAATGGATAATGGACCCTCAAAATCTTCCCAGGGGAGCAGTCCCCAGGTCTTTCTGCACACTCCCGCAGGGACCACACAAAAACCAGTCTCATTAGACGCTAGCCATTTCCATATTACCTCTGATCTATTGGCCTAACAATCTCTCCAGTAGAGTAACCCTCATGTCTATCTATATTCCCGAATAGACCACACTCAGCAAACCACTCCTCAGTGAGTTTTTCGGATATTAGTTCACGTCCATATTACCTCTAAACTACTGTCCTAACATTTCTCCCCGTCCGAGTTTGCCATGTCCATATTACCTCTGAGCAAACCTTTCGGGTTTGGCTATCGATTATCACGTCCATATTTACCTCTGATATTATTTGTCATCTCAACTTATCATCCGTACTTAACTCAAATTACGCTAGCGGTGTTAAGTCTACAAAACCTGTCACGTCCATATTACCTTTGGCAGGACTTGTTTCAAACCTATTACTTGCACTCAGGTGCGCAAGAAGTAATGGGTCCACAAAATCTATCACGTCCATATTACCTCTGATAGGGTTTCTTTTTGAACTTATTACTTGCACTCTCATGCGCAAGAAGTAATAGGTCTACTAGAGATACCCTAGTGGGATGTCCTCGATAGAAGCAAACAGTTCACGTCCATATTACTTCTGAACTATGAGATGTCCATTATTATCCTATCGAAAGAAAACAACCACGTCCATATTACCTCTAGCTCGTTTTCTTTTCCTTCCACAAAAATACCAGGATTGTACATAACCTCTCGGTATAACTATTGATTAGCTCACGTCTACGTTACCTTTGAGCTATCGTCCTCACAGCCTCCCCAGTAAGGTTTGCCATGTCCTTCTTACCTCTGATAAAATCTCCCTACTTGATTATCGATTATCATGTCCATATTACCTTTGATATCGATCGTCGTCTAAAATTATCATTCTTACTTAACTCTAAGTACGCCAGCGGTGTTAAGTCCGCCAAACTTGCCATGTCCATATCACCTCTGGCAAGGCTTGTTTTGAATCTATTACTTGTACTAAAGTGCGCAAGAAGTAATAGGTCCACTGAAGATCCCCAGTAGCATATTCGTGAAAGACTACGGTGTTGTACTATGTCCATATTATCTCTAGTACGACACCCAAAGTTTACACAAATAATTCTAACAAAAGGGAAAAATCTTTTATTTCTTCCAAACGGGGAACTAAAAAGCAAACTACATTTGAGGACTTACTAATGCCTCAATCAAAATCCAAGAAAAACAAAGAAAGAATAAACACCACTGATGCTACTAATCAGTGCATAACTCTTCTAATCATCCTCGGAGACGGGCAACTCTGGCATCAATCTTAGCTTTGACCCGGTGCTCGGCTTCTTGAGCTACGACAGTGGGATTACCGAGGTAAGCATAAACCTGGTGCTTCTCCTCCAGTTTCTTTATAGTATATTCAAAGGCAGTGTAAGACTGGGCCACGATTTAAGATTGTGAGAAGATAACCTCCCGTTCTTAGCGTGCCTCATGAACATCTCCCTCCAGGATCTTGAGGTTGGACCGTAGTTGTGCAATCTTCTTCTGGATTTCAGCAATAGTCTGAAATAATCCATTTTCTCAAGCAAGGCAGGCTACCTCACTTACGTCCAACTCAGTACATTGGAGTTCCAGCTTCTTGAGTACTTGCTCTAGACCCGCATTGGTCTTCTCATAGGCAACCCTCACTTGTTCCACTGAGTCCAGGAGGCGTTCAAACGCTATCCTACTTCAGTTAATTTTTGAAGCAACAGATCAGCCATCTGCTCAGATCTAGGAAGGGTCTTTAAAATCTGTATCTGGCCCAGGGTACCGTGCTTAGACCAAACGAAAGGCATCCCTCGTCCCAGTATAATTTGAAATCCTTGCCTTAATAATATATAGAAGTGGCTGTTACCGAAACTTTTGTAGAAGGCGTCAATGGAGCCAAAATCGAAGGGATTACAGGCAACGAGATAATCTGGGTAGCCTGTGAAGCAGAGGGGACAACACTTGACAAATCAGGTGGTAGAACCACAGTTGCCAGATGACGAGTTGCTTTTGCGAAGGCCAAAGTCTGCCCCGTCGAAAGTAGTGTCGGGACGATAGGCAAACTGGCATGCTTGGCCTTCACGCCAGTAAGACCCGGACCAGATCCCTCAGGAAGACCACTACCCCGAGCAACTGAGGGAGCTAAGACTTCATGTCGCCTAACATCAACCTGAGGATGTGACAAAGCAGTCGCCATGCCAAGAAGGTCTGCACATTAGAGGCCTCCCCTACACTAGCCCCAACAGGAGGCCCCGTCGGGTGTTCTCCATCCACAGAAGAGTGAGAGAAAGGCTCAGCTTCCTCGCGAGCTCCTTCTCCTTCCCTTACGTCTTCCTCGACAACCGACACTCCGGGGAGATCAGCATCAGATGCCGGAACCGTGCCTGTCGAAGGTCCCTCACGAGGTTCTCCATCCATAGAGGCAGATTACACTGACCCAGGTCTTGCCCTGATAAGTCATGGTTCAGCCTCCTCTGCTATACTCTCTTCCGCTGCCACTTTAAATATGTTTATCGGCGAGGAAGGGCCTATCGAATCAAAGAAATTAGTGAGTAACTTCACCCAAACGACGAAGAATTGAAGCCAAAAAATTTTGTCTCTTGAGAAACAATAAAATAATATACCTGGGTGAGGTATCATAGTTAGAGGTTTCGTCAGAGCAGACATGGTTGTCCCCATGGCGCCCACATCTCCAACCGAGGGGTCGGCTAAGGAAATGTCCCCTTTCTCGTCGAACCTTTCCACCATCTTAACGATAGGCTCACCAACATTTAGTATGTAGGAAGATGACGCTGTCTCCTACCCCCAGTAAGAAACCCCTGCTGTAGCGACCCGTGGAGGAAGTGTCCTCACCCCAGCTCTCGATCTCTGCATAAATTCAGATAATCCAGAACGAAGAGGGTCATAAAAAGTGGACATAGCAATAAAGCTAAGAGCACGTAGGGATACCGCTTCGGCATCAAGAATGGGATCCAGTTGGCGAATCACCAATGCAAGGGGTCCTACCTCCTCCTCCTCCTCTTCCACGACATGTGTAGGCTTCTTGGTAGCAACCCTCTTCCTATAACTCGACCTTGTGGTCTCATATGGTTCCCGTATTCTCTTCTTGGATGGAGGGCTCCGCACCGGAGAGGCCCTGCGCTTTATTGGAGAGTCCACCAGAGGCGATGGGTCGTCAGAAGTATTCTCTTCCCCCCGTCATAGAGTCGGGGTCAGTAGGCAATAATGCAGCCTTCCCCTTGCCTTTCCCCCGACCTTTATTAGACCCACAGCTCCGGGGCTTCAGGTTAGTGCCCAAGATGAAGTTCGTATCCCGATCAAAGCGGGGTGGTGGTGCATTCACGGCTACATAAAAGTTAGCCGATGCATGAATAGTATGCGTCAAACCCTTAGCGTCCGGCAGTGTGAATCGGACATGGGTGTTGGTGGGAGAATAATAAACCCAGGATCGAGCCCCATCAAGAAGGCTATCCTCAAAACCAAGATATAGGCTGGGATTGCTCAACATGAGTTTGATGTACCCGAACTGGTGAGCAAACCTACTCGGCAAATAAGGCTCCAAGAAGATAAGGTTCTGATTCCAGTACACTAAATATGAAGGTCAGATGGAGAGTAATCAGCTGAAGAGCCTCGGAGGTAAGACCTGATGGTCAGCACCACCATCACAATGAACTCTATTCACCTCATCCTCAATAAATTTTGGGATCGAGACGAAAAAAGAATAATTTGCCATATGGGCGAGTGTGTGTCGACACGCAAAAACCGCAGTATGAGCCCAAGGTATCCCACCATATCGAAGAATGAAGGCGTCAGCTTCCGTCGTCATCCCCTCGAGGCCAGGACTCATTAGAGATGGGTAGTGCATTAGCAACCACCCCATTAAATAATGATAAGTCATCTGAACACAGTTGAAATCCCTGTGACCGTCATGGACCAGCACCGTGTAAGTAAAAGCTTGCAGTCCACGATAGATTCTGCAGACCATTGCTGGGAGTAAGGCGAGGCGGTGACCAAAATCCAACTTCATAGCAGGAAGTATGAGGTTGTGGCTAGCCCTATTAATCAACCCAGAATCTCCCGGGACTACGCACTTGCGAAGCCAGACCATAAAGTATCCATCCAACACGACTTTTTTCGACAATGGCTGGATATCTTGATAAAAATAGCTGAAGGTATCGCTAGAGCTACCAAACCCCTCATCGGCTGCATTCATTCTCTTAGTGTCATGCGCTAGATCACAGATGACCGTGAAAAGACCGGTGTGGTCGAACGGTAACCCGGCCCAAAGCTGTAATTTGAAAAAGATGATGGATCCAGGCAGTGGTATGGAGTAACGTCCCCTCCGTGCTTTTATCCCTGTTCTTCGAGGTCTGTTGATAGGTGCTATAGTAATACAAAAACTCCCAGTACACTACAAGGAACCCAGGGTATTGTTCCTCCAACTCCTCAAACTCCTCGTTATCAGGAGTATACTCTTCATACGGCTCGTCGCCCAGGGCAACCGTGAACATCGTACATCTCGTGAAGGGCGAGTACCATCTCACCGCCGGGCGTAAAGAAAGTCCCCTTATGGCAGTTGTACATCTCCATCAGGGTGATATAGAGGCAACGGTTTATCTCCAGTCCATAATAGGTGCCCCTCACAGCATAAAAAAGATTGGGATTTTGTAGTTCCCGCTCATAGTGCTTTAGCACCCATCGGGCTAACCGACACCATGAGGGACTATAATAGGCCCAGCCAAGTGTCCATAATTGACCAGAAGGGTACCCTCCCCTTTTTTGGCCGCTTGGTGGAGGAACGTATCCGCAACATAAGCATCGATATTTGGCCCCAAGTCACTCCTGATGACATCGGGTGCCAACCCAAAAGCGGAGTAGGAAGGTTACTCCTTATGACAAGAGAAAGCCCCCTTGCTCAGACTTGGTCTGTACCGAATATACCAATAAGAGCACCGCATTTCTCAGGCGTCAAGTTTCAGTTCATCTTCCTCCGATTCATTGTTACATGGAAGTCTGACAAAGGCATATGACGATAGAAGGAGTGCATTGACATCGTTGCCCCATAGTGGTGAAGGTCCAGTTCTTCTTCGACTTTTCCAAGTCAGAGATAGAGGCTGTCAGCGCATCCACAAAAAAAGTAGGGTTTCTTAAAAGCGTAATCCTGCCCAGCAGCACTTCTCCCTGCATTCATCTGACTCTGAAGATAAAACTTTCTCTGGTCAGCGATCAACCTTTGCCTCTTAAATAGGAAACCCCTGTCTAGTTGGATTTGTAGGGAGACGATCAAATCTGTAATATTCATACTTAACGGGACCCGCTCGGGGTTGAGGATCAACTCATCGGAAGGAGTAACGGGCATGTTCACTGCAAAACCTAAAAAGCACAATTAGAACGTATGCCAAAAAATTCCAACAAAGTGCCATGCAGGTCATCCAAACATGGCTTATACTAGATCTGCGTAGGGAGAGGCTATCACCTATGTGACAGACCTTAGTTTTGTGCATCACAGGATCGGGCATGATGGGCCTCTTACCCATACGACAGGTCGTGTGAAAGTCTGCCAATGTCCTCATTCAGGTGACAAGACTTGAGAAAGGGCCACGCATGTCTCTTCATCCATGCGACGAGCCGTGCAAAGGGTGTCATTGTAGGAGAATGGGTCATCTTCCCCAGAGGGAACCCTACCTTTGATGGGCATCTGTACATCAGAAGGGATCTTAGGGGATCTACCCTCGACGGCGGGGGTCTTTCTCTTTCCTTTCCCCTTCGTCTTTCGGACCACGGCCTCAGTAACTTGGCCCTTATCCTTGGCAGCCGTGGAAGAGGAAGGAGATTTGGAGGCTATGGCAGTCATCGGAGATAGCAACAACGGAGAAAATGCAGAGAAGAAAATAAGAAGATTTTCTCTGTCCAAAATTCTTCCCTTTTTATAGACAATAGTATCACAGAACCCGTGTAACTACCATTTTTTCGGAGAGGAATATTTTTATTATTTTATATTATTTATATATTGTGTGGTATTTATTATTTATTGGTTAGTCAGCAAGCCTAATTATTGGACTTGTCATTAATGGACCAAATTAGATTTGTTATGACACTTTGAGACCAACATTGGGTTAGGTGTGAGACTCGTCTCACAGTATTCGTATTTTATGCGGATACGTATTTTGTGCTATTTATTGTATTATATTGGATCTTGAGGAAGCTCAAAAATTATCAAAAATAAAACTTTACTACCTGGCCGGTATACCGATGGTATATTGTAGTATATCGACGGTATACTGCCCGACATATATTTATTTCACTTTTTGAGATATTTTTGAGATATTTCTCTATAAATTGTCACTCTCGGTTCCCGAAATGTATATTTTGGGATATATTTATTTATTTCTTAAATTTGGTTCCTGCTTAGAGTATTTCTTGCTTACATGATATTAGGTTGCATGCATGGAGACTAGAGCCATTCTTTGGTTCAATTAGATCCATGGTTTAATTGTTGGATTGGTTCATTCATGAGTTAAACCTATAGTATAAACCTCAAACCCTAACTATAAAACCCAACATATTTCTCTTCTTCCCTCATTCTCTCAATTTTCTCTTCTTCCTTCATTCAGGCAAGTACACCTTGCATCACATAGAAAAAACCTTTGATTTGTGATTATTGCTTTTTTCTTGTATTTTATTAGTCTATTATGTGCTCATGATGATTCTAAACACTTTTAGTACTTGAAATTTTTGGTTTTGAGGGATGGATTTGTGTGGATCTACTTTTCTAACTTAGGGTTTTATGGGTTACTTAAGTTCTTGGTGGTTTTCATCTACTAAAATATAGTATTTTCGAAAAATAGTTTTTGGGATGGATGGAGTACTTTATTTCGAGTATTTTAGCGTTTGGTTCACTTAATTCAGAGTTAAAATAAAGTTTTATAAAGAAAATAAATTTTTGATTTTGAGCTTTTGCCATGGCTGAACCTGCTATTTGGGACGATAAAGATTTTATGCGGCCAGCACCATATGCGGCAGATAGTGCTATGCGACATAAAAATACTATGTGGCCTGAACTCCTTGCCGCATACCAGCATACGTCCATCTCTTTTGGACGTATAACTGACTAATACACATGTGTTCTGAAAGGACTCCTTGTGTTTCTTCGCTGAATGAATGAGAAATCTATACTGCAGGATAGACTATGCGGCAAGACAGGCTATGCGGCCGAGTCCCTTTTGGACGCATAACTCTGTTTTGCCTTTGCACGAAATTCTATTATTTTTTCCTTTCCTCTGACACACTTTATGGCTTATCACATCAGTCACATAAGTTACTTTTCTGACACGTATTTATTACCCGTCGTTTCTGTACTTAAATCGAAGAGTAAACTTTGACTTACTATATGCGGCCACTGATCCTATGCGTCCTGGAACTATGCGGCAACTGATCCTATGCGAACTAGACCTATGCGGCAACTAATTCTATGACGCAGCTAATCCCCATGCGGCTTTGATCCATATGTGCTCATATTTCCCATTACATACGCTTTATTGGACTGGTTTTGTTTGAATGTTCCTTTTGACTTTATGGGATGTATGCGTGACTTTGATGACCACAAGAGTATTAGACCCATCTATGCGTCATGACCCAACCACTTGTATCCGTACTGATACACTTACTACGTGCTAAGTATTCCTACGTGATTATATTACATATTTATACTGCGGTGTACCTATCCGCTACGTGACATGTGATATGACTCAATCTCCGGCATGGACATAAGGTTTAGACAATGACTAAGCGTGGCTAGCATCTGTTGATTATTGCATCACGCTAGGGTGAATCCAAATTGAACTATCAAGTGACAAAGTGGATTCGTATCTAGCGTGGCCATACTATGGTACGTCATATAAGGGGAATACCATGTGAGCATGCCATGTGATTCCAGCTAACAATAGGGTTAACTAGGCAACTAAACTTGTAGATTATTGAAAGGGAATAGAATCTCGAGATCGTGCCTAACTAGTCACCTCCAGTCATCTGAATTGGGTGTGCAGGCTAGTCCCCATGGATATTGTTTGAGTCCTCATTAGTAGATGTTAATATCCGACTATTATACTATACTATATGTTTTATGCGATCTTAGCACGGTGGCCTTACGGGGGACCGGTGCGCAATACTACGTGCTATGTGGTAATTTATGGCTCGGGTAACCCTGCTAGTACCAAGTTTAATCTGAGGATTCCTATTTGCATAATATCTCTGGGATAACCCAAACTCCATCTAGTAAGTCGTATAAATGATTGGCCGATTAAGTAACTGAGCTTGTTTGTGTATTGTACCTGTTGTCAAATAGTCTAGTGATATGGACTATCGTGGTGCGATGGTCTAACCCTTGTCCTTGTTTGGTTGTAGGGTTAGATTATTGTGGCATGATAGGCTATGAACCAAAACTACAAGATAGAACTATATATATCTATTTCATAACCTGGTTTATTTCTTTATTCGTGCTTCCTTTGTGGTACTTGCTATTTGGGGCCTAACCCCACTATTTTTGCATAGCCAAGTTTAGAGCCAACACTCGAGGATCAAGCGTACTTCCCCTGAATAATGGCGCACACCAGGCGGATGGCCGTTGAAAGGAACGAGTGGGTTTTTTCTTTCCTGCTCGTTATTGTACACTTTACTTATTTTGGGCGTTTAGCCACCGACACTTTTTAGCCGTAAGATCTGGACATTTAGTTTTCTTTACATGATTGTAATTAATCAGACTACAGCTGATCATGGTCATGTACTTTTGATACTCTGTCAGCTTTTTTATTTTGTACAACTGGTTTTCAAGATATCATGGCAGGGCATTTGGGATGCCTTACTTCCTTATCATATATGTTCTATGTCTACTGTTCTTGTTTGGCTGATTGAGACAATAGATGTGCTGTGTGACCCTAAGTGACTTTGTTATAGTATTCAACCCCTTCTCTAGTTACAGTCGTGACCGTCGTACGACGTTCCATACCTTGTACGGGGGAGCTGGCCATGTCCGTCTCCGTATTCTGGTACTGGAGCGTGACAAGGTTTTAGTGGTGGCCCATGCAAGTCTGTGTTTTCAGACTTGTGGGGTGTTATGATATTAGGAGTGTCAATCAAACATATGCCTTTGAAATCCTGAATTTGTTCTTCTCGAAGCCTGAATATCGAATCAATTAGATCCTTGATCCTTTCCATCATGTTCTTGATATTTCTTGTCCTTTTCTTTAGGGCTTCTTTAGTTACTACAGCAGCAGGCATGGCAGGACAGGGTTCCTCTGAGAAAAAATAGGAGGTAGCACATGTTCAGATATAAATTCGAGTAGAGCCAGTAGTTGAACAAGCTGGCACGGTAGAACTGGAAGTTGGACATGTTGAGCAACCAGCCCCTGAGATCCCTGTACCCCCAGTAGTACCAACAGTACCAGCGGTACTTAACACCCCGGCATTACTGGAGATCCTTCAGAGAATAATGGCTATACAGCAGCATCAGATGGAAGTGTAACAACATTAGCAGTTTCAACAAAAAAAGCATAATATCTTGTTGAGTCAGGGTTTGCAGATGGCCCTGGTGAGAGGAGGAAGGACTGATTCAGGGGCGTCGGTTAAATTTTGCTGACTTAACCCGAGATACTTTGGCAGCACGGAGGATGCCATCACGACAGATGTATGGCTCCAAGACATAGAAGTCATTCTGGCGGTGGCGAAGGTTCCGGCTGATGAACAAGTTGACTAGGTCCGATTGCAGCTTCAAGACCTGGCCTGTGACTGGTGGGCGTCAGTAAAGGTTGGCTTGAGGCATCCTATCTCTTGGGACAGTTTCAGAGCTTGATTCAGGGCTAAATATTTTAGAGTCGTAGCACAGTATGAGGTCTAATAGAGGTTTATCGGTCTTAAGCAGGCCGGTAGAAAAATGGATGAGTATGTAGCCGAGTTTTACAGGCTTAGTAGATTCGCTCTGACTATGGTGGCTATGGAGCCGGATAAAGCAATGAGGTTACAACAAGGACTTTATCTGGAGATCATATAACTGGTAGAGGGGTACGACTACCGGACTTATAAAGAAGTACTGATAGAAGCTCAGAGGCACGAGCTTGCCATGCAGAGGTTATTAGCAAGTACAGAAGGCCAGAAGAGGTCTTATGGTCAGAGTGGAGGAGGAGGTGGAGGAGTACCTCGGACAGCACCATTACCTGGCGTTCACATCCATGATTCAGCGCCAAGGAGGGCGGCAGTTTCGACTGTGACAACACCAGCTCGACATGTCCGTCTCCGTATTCTGGTACTAGGGCGTGACATAAATAGTACTTGTGATATTTCATTTCTTTCTTTCTCTTTCTCTCTCCTTTATTCTTCATTTTCTTTCGATCTTGGATGCGTGATCTTGAGACCTAGAGTGTGGTTTCTAAACCCTTCGTGGTGGTGGATTAGAAGGTTTAGGCTGGGAGCTCGCTTTGGCAAGTACACCTTGCTGATTTTGGGAACTTCTTACTTTCTGTCATGTTACTTCCTGGAGCTTGGTTGTTGATTTTTAGCTTAGACTTGCTTTACTATAGTTTTTTATATCGTAATTTCTAGCCTAGTGACCGTCTCAGTTTTGATTTCTGATAGAATCTTGTCCCATCCCTTTTTGGTAACTCGGTAACGAAAACAATACTGGAGTTATGACCGTGAGATTTAGTCCATATTATGATATGATACTTTCCACGAGAATTGACTCTCTATTAGACTTAGTTTCGATAATTATTGGGATTTGATTTGGATTCCGAAAATCAGACTTGACTTTAACCATTTTTATCCTTGCAAACTGGCATACCGACGGTATACTACAGTATACCGATTTCGACCGACTTGATTTCTAGATATTTTCTATGAACCCTATCGGTATGCCGATGGTATACTATAGTATATCGATGGTATATTGATCCTGCCGACATTTGTTTTCGGACTTCAGGATATTTGTCTTGTCCTGCATACCGATGGCGTACTGGACTGTGCCGACGGTATACTGATTTGTAGAATTTTCTTTTCCAGTAACTTTTTGCCTACTTGGAACGGCATACCGACGGTATACCAATTTGTTGGAATCCAGAACTTCCTGTATTTTTCCAATCTCTGGACTGGTGTACCGACGGTATACCGATCGTGCTCTTTCTTTAGGAATTGTTGGTTTTTTATGATTTTGTTTTGATACTTTTGGCTTTTGTTTGGACACGCGATAACTTGACCTGACTAGACATGAACTTACATAGTTTCAGAGGACTAGACTTGACTTGGCTTTACTAGGTTTCACTCGGCTTTGCCCGGCTATACGTCAGGACATGATTGAATGGACTTGACTTGGTATGACTTTACATGGCTTCATCGGATATGGCTAGACTTGGTTTTACTTGGCTTCATCTGGATTGACATGGCTTCACATGGTTATACATTGTTTCACCTGGCTTCACCTGGATTGACAAGGCTTCACATGGCTTTACGTGGCTTCACTTGGTTACACGTGGCTTGGTTGTTGTCGTAGCTTACATGAGTTCGTTTGTGCAATGTATATTAAACTTTTTTATATTTTATTAGAACTTGTTTTGTTATATCATGTCTAGGATGGATTATGCGGAATGCCAAACATGGATTCATACAAGAAACTGATAAGGGTTAATAACTAGAGATTCATTTAGTATATGGCTAGAGATTTTCCTAGATTGCATGTAGTCCTGGTTATTTATATAATTATCTTATGGAGTATCTAGTGGTTTATATTGTAGAGTATCTTGAGGATTATCCGGTGCTGGTTTGTGCATATGTTTATCCCGGACGGACTCCAGGGGCATGCGATCAGAAGGAACTCTAGCATCGCGTTGCATTATAATTGTTAGTAATTAGGATTGTGATAACCCTAGTTAGCTAAAGTATCAAGCCATACTTATATGAATTGCCATAATTTATGGATGATGGTTAGTCTAGGTTTTACATGATCACACTTTTATTTTCTACACTTATTACCCTATTGATTATCAGTTCAGGATATGTCTCATTGCAGGTTTACAGTAGTTCCTTTATTATCTTGAGATCATTTACATTCAGTCTTTACTTTCAGTATTTGTATTGCTTGTGTTGTTGGTTTAAGTTCCTAAATTGGCTTCCTTTGTGGTACTTGCTATTTGGGGGTCTGATCCCACTGGTTTTGTATGTCCAGATCCTGTAGCAGATCCGGAGGATCTTGCGTACTTTCCTGAGGATGGTGGCCACTAGGAGCACCAGACTGCTTGAGTGGGTTTTCTTACTCCCCACTCGATGTATATTCTACTTTTGTTGGCATTTAGCCACCGAGCACGTGTTTAGCTCATATTTTGGTTTGATCAGTTAGCCTAAGGGCAATAACATGATTGACATATCCTAGGGTTGATCATGTATGACTCAGATTCTGGCTAGTTTATTCATACTGTGTTACTAACATCATGATCATTTGTATATTATAGTTTGGGACGCTTTACTATTATATTTCAGCTGATCTTACATCTTGTTATTATTCTTGTTGTTCTTGTAATTGTGACACTAGGGTTTGTTGGACCTAGGCTTGACTGTTAGTTTACAGTAGCGACCCCTCATGTCTTACAGCTTCACTGTATATGCGGAGTACCGGTGTGCTCTAAGTATATGCAGCTGACATTGTTAGTCCCGCTCCCCAGTGATCTAGTTTTAGGACGTGACATTAGGCCCATTAGACTCATTCCCTTTAGTTAATTAAGGAGATTAGATTAATTTTTATTAGATTAGAAGCTTCCTAAAATAGCCCTCCCTAATTATACCTCATAATTAACTAGTAGGGGTATAGTGGGCATTACTTGTTGCTTGGAAGTGAGGCTAGAGGGGGCACTATTAGAGGGGTCTTTTTCTCTCTCCTCTCATTAATTTATTTTATTTGAGATCCCCAAATTAGTTCTTCCTTAAATCACTTCATCCCTCCACTAAATTCATCAAATTCACTCTCATTCCCTTTCATTTACATCAAGCATTAGATCTTGGATTGCAATGAGCACTTGAAGAAGGAGCTATTGGATATGAGCTAGTATCCATTTGGGTTTTACATTGGAAATCCATCTCCCAATAGGTAAATTATGAATTTTTTCCTTAATTAGACTATAATTCATGTATTTGAGCATTAGAAAATACCCCATGGCTTAGGGCTACCCATAGGAACAAGAACTAGGTTCATATGACTTGTATTGTGACTTCTACGTAGTTTTTGGTGACAAATTTGGGGGAATTCCGAGATTGATTCATCAAGTGTGTGTCATAAGACCAATTAAATCTATTTAGACTTAGATTGATGAAATGAGACTAGATACGAGTCCACAATTAGACACAAGTAGAGCGTATCATGGTATTTTGTGATACGTTATGATACGGAAGTTCATTTGGGTGATTTGTGCATAATAGTATATTTTTCTATTCAAATTCCTCTGTAACTAATTACATTAGTTGTATTATGATGAGATGGATATACATAATTAATATTTGCAAAGTATTGGGGGTTTTGTCATTCCATTTGGGTGCATATCATAGAGTTATCTTGAGTATCACAAGTATTGCGCAGTTAGTGTTTAGCAAATTGCTTATGTAGTATATTGTTATGAATATCATGGGTGTCTGATACTTGGTGTGTTAACAGGGTGTTGTGAGTGATGTGTGTGTATAGAACTCGAATCCTATTGCGGACTATTGGTGTGAGAGTTGTGTAACGCATATGTGAGTGTGTGTGTATTTGTGTGTTGGTCGTTTGTGTTAGCAGCTGCTGTTAGGATTGTATGGTGGTGTTAGCAGTTGTTATGATGAAGGGGACCAAGGGACTATGTGAAGGCAGCAAGCAAGGGGACCGGGTTCAGCTATGTGCATTGCATTGGTGATGCGAATATAAAATATCATATTTTTATTTCTTAATATATACTCATTTATGCTCATTTAATGTCTAAAGATACTCATTACTTTTATATTTTGATCTAGGATGCAATTGGAGTCACTAAAAGCAAAATGAAGCTAATTATCAATTCTGGACAATTCTGACACCTTGTAGCAAAATGGTCATAACTTGATCATCCGAAGTCCAATTGAGATGATCCAAATTGATTCGGAAAGCTAAGTGATAGAGGCACAATTGGATGTTTTTATTTTACCGAGATTTTGGCTATATCATGGACCAAATCACGCTTGAAGTTGAGTCAACTATGCTGTACACAAAAAGTGGAGTTGAAATAACCATTTTCCAACTTTTTCAAAGATTTTATTTTATTGTTTGGGTTGTTGTAACTATTAAAGGATTTGTGAGAAGATATTGTGATCTTCAAACACTAATTTAGAGTCTATAAAAGGGATAGAGATCAGGAGGAAATAAAAAAACAACACCCAACTCTTATTCCTCTTCTCCAATATTCTTTTCAAGTTTTCTTGAACATGCGGAGCTAAAAGTCTTGTTGGTCGAAGAAAACGGAAGCCTCGGAATGAATAAAAACTTGTGAGATATAATCTGTGTTTATATTTTTGATTTGTGCTTTGAGTATCGAATATTTTCTTATGCATATTTTCATGATTATCTTGTTTAATGACTAGGATGCATACTAGTTTATTATTCCTGACAATCTAATGCTAAATTAGATATCGAATCCGTAATTGTTCGAACCCTCTAATTTGTGAAGCAACCAAGATTTAATGAACTGCTTTGTTTTATTAGATCTTAGGAGGAAAACTTTTGACAAAATTAAATGCAACCGCTTGTGCTTGTGTTGTTTTGCTTCATCGATCTCATCGAGTTTAATACGCTACTAGATTAAACCTTTAGCGCTTGTCTGGGGTTGTTTAGTAGTTAAGGTTAATTATATCACTTGTTTTTAATTAATTGTGGCTAAAGGAGATAGGAAAATAATTCCAACGATGAATATTCAAATAATGAATTAATATATACTTGCATTGATGATCAGTTTTAAGATTCCAATGGTGGATGTTGACTGAGACCAACATTTATTTCTTTGATTGTTTTAATACTTTAATTATTTTTAGCTCTTCTTAATTTTCTTTTGATAAAAAACTCTCCCCCAATCTTATTTCATATAGCATAAGGATTAAACTAATTACTCTTCGTGGGAACGATCCTTACTTTCACTACTACATATTATTTCAAGAGTAAAGGTTTTATTTTTGGGTGCCTACGACAGCACACCAAATTTTTTGGGAACGACCCTTACTCTCACTAATTACTCTTCGTGGGAACGACCCCCGGAGCCTCCCCCTATAAAACCCTAAACTCCCCCCAGCTCCTCCTCGCTTCAGGCTGACCTCCCGAGACCCTCCGCCGGCTACCTCCGCCCTGCCGTCGTCCCCTCCCAGCGCCTCGCCCGACCCCGCAGCTGCCCGCTGCCAGCCCACCGTCGACGACGCCCCGCCGCTGCAACTTCTCCTTCTTCCTCCCCTCTCCTCCGCCTGCCTCCGGCCACGGCGAGCACGAGCAGCAGCCGACAGCAGCGGCTCCGCCACCCCGCTCCGCCGTGAGCTGCCCGTCGTCGCCTCGAGCAGCCTTCCTCCGGCCGGCCTCCCCTCGCCGGAATCCTCTGAACCCTAACCCTAATTCCCAAATTCGACTCGGACACGGCAGTGGACACGGGACACAGTGTCCTGTGTCGTGTCGGACACGGTGAACCCCCGGTTTTCGAGCCATGTTCAGGTACTCATATCTTCTTGCTCGTAGCTCTGTTTTCGATTCCGTAAATTGTGTTGCGAAGCCTGTATGACCCTCTCGGTGCCCGGACAAACCGCTCGGGGGCATCGCGTCCTGTGGTGATCGCACACCGCGATCCAAAAACAGGAAAACCAGACCCTGTTTCACCCCGGAACTGAGTACGCCCCACCAAACGGGACAACTTGGTCGTGCACAGTCTTCACAGATACGTTCGCGCCGTCGATACGGACGTGTGGGATTTTGCAGAAGTCGATTCGGGTGTGCGTGCACACCGGGATCAAAGCGTATCCGCGGACACCGCCCCGTATCCGCCCTTCCTGAATCAAGCCCTAACTTCCTGTACACACGTCGGATCGAAACGAAACTTGTGCCATCGGACTCGTAGCGATACGCTGGTCCTGTGACCCAAGTTTGGTTCGATTCTGAGAACATTGACGAAATCGCGTGTCGTAGGCCCCACAGGCCCCACTCGACGGGCGATTTCGTGATCGGCTCATCGGAATTCAATTCTGGAAGTTCCGTTGGGTTCGTATCAGCGTTTCTGACCTGTTGACACTAAGTTTGGTGAATTTGGAGACCTTTGACCCTGACACGTTTTTCGGTGCAAAGCGAGCCAACATGCGGACCCCGTTTTGACCCGAAATTGCCGTTTTTGCCCTTGTCTCCAAATTGGACTCAAGGACAGGCATTTCTAGCTATTTGATATCTTCTGAGCATGATGGTAATATTTATTTCAGCATCTGGACACATCTCTGGAATTTCCCCGAGAACAGAACTGTAGTTGGGATCCAAACATCAGGCAAGTACCTGCACTTCAAGTTTATTCTGTATATTGTGATAATTAATTCCTTGCTCTACTAGTACCATTGGATGTTACACGTAGTGTTAGAATACTGGATTTCATGTCTTGAATACTGGAGTTCATGTCTTGCTTTTCGTGTCGGGTGGAAAAATACTAGGAGGCATGTAGTTTACCCTTCCCCCTGTCCTGACTGCTAGCTGTTGAGTATGCGACAGTACCTTCAGCCTGATACTCGATTATTCCTGACTGATAGCCGTCTATGACGTGCCTGATTAGCCTTATAAGCCCCTACATGCCAACTATGTATTCTAAATAACACAAGTTCACACACATAGTTTCTTGTCTTGTTGCAGTTCCTGTTGTCTTGTGTAGTTTCCATTTTTTTCCTGTCTCATTTATTCCTGTTTTACTCATATCCCTATTTTACAGCATTTAACTCTTAGTTATGGTTACTACTTATTTATGCATATTTCTCAACATGATACTTAATCAGTTCTTTCTACTTGTCATAAATATTTAGTTTAAATCTTGTTGTGCATTGTGTACTTTGCTCCTTTCCTGACTGGATCCGTTGATTTAGGCGATGATGAGGACTATGCCCCCACCTATTATGGCCCCTATGAGGTAGCAGGTGACACACTTGAGGAGCCGGTTCCCACACAGTAGACTACTCCTGCGGAGTAGTTAGCAGTAGTTATTTATTTCCTTTCATCCTAGTAATCGGGTTTGTCCCCGATTTAATTTCTGGATTCTGTAATAAACTCTGGATCTGTTGTCACATTTTGTTTATGAAATCTTAGCATCCCTATTTCCTGTTATTTTCCTTGTCTATTTACTTTACTGTGGATGAGATAGATTCTAAATTACCTGTGATTATGACCTAGACAGCGTACTACCGCCGACACTGCGGCGTAGGCTGGACGTGCCCACGTACTCGTGCCCGAATATCCGGGTGCGGGTCGTGACACGTTTTTATGGTGGCCCATGCAGGTCAACGACTAAATTATTCGGTTTCAACTTAGGGACCGAACAGGCCTGCAATAAGATATGATAAGTTTTAGGATCTCATCCACTTGTTTGAATCGTTCTTGACATCTATCTCGAATTCGAATTAATTCCTTGACTTGCATCCTGCCTTGATTCCTGTGCGCCTCTTATCGTTTATTTTGGATGCAGAGTAAAGGATCTTTCAGCAAGCGACGAGGTTCCTACAAGATCACCACGAGATGCTCTACCAGCATGACCGTGGAGAACGCGCAGACTCTTGGAGTAGCTAATGCGCGTAAGTGATTTGTAGCTGCCGTTTCTAGTATTGTTTAGCTCGTGCCTATTGGTTCGTGACCTCAGCCCCAACCTAGTAATTTTGAACTTACTAAATAACCTGGTATGCTTTTAATTTGATAACTGTAGAGATTGTAGAGCCTTTTGTTATTGTGCTTATTGTGTGTTGTTTTGTGAACTTAAATAATTTGTACATCCTTTCATCATCATCTAGCGCACTTAAATTTGCTGTACTTGAATTATGCTGCTATTTTATAGCCTAGTTTTGCAAGCTTACTCTTTATCGAGCTTGTTCATGACAAGGGTATTATTGGGGAGGCCCACAATAATATATTTCAGAATCAGTGTATTACGGTCTGATCAACCATAGTGCGCTTGGTTCGCCCTTCGTATAACTACTTTACGTGGATTGAGATAGGTAGTGATTAGTAGGCGAATATACTTGCCCTAGACATGTCTGACATATCGTATCGGTTACATAACTGTACTAATACGAGCAGGTGAACAAAGGATTACCAGAATAGAATTTCAGTCCACAACTGCTTGACAATTCCAATTTGAATTCTTTAAATGCCTTGATCCCGATACTTCTGTTCTATCACCTCGCCCTTGAACTCTTTATTATTGATCTTCATCTTCCCTTATTTCGGAAAGATGAAATCTCGTGCTTGGTATAAGTTTGATATATAGATAGTACTAGATATGCCCCATAGGCCGATCACATACTTGAGGATTATTCTTTCGAAATTAAGGACATATCATATGTGATATGATCGGCGTTGAAGTTTCGAGGATTGAATAACATGAGTAAACATATTAAGGAATATTTTCTTAAGGGGTATAGCCTTTTGTGATGAATGGGTAAATTCTAAGTTGGGTAGCAGTGCATTGTCAACTCGAGATAAATTTCTTTTAAATTGTGACCGAGTAAGATTAGATTGGAAGAGGTTCAAGCCATCCTAATTTTGAAAATTTAGAGGATAAAAATATAGAATTTCAGACTTGAACATTGGTAGACTACATTTAAATTAATTTTCAACTTGATGATTTGAATTAAGAATTAAAATTTGATGGTTGGACTACCTAGTTGGAATATTGAGGATGTGAATGGAATTTAAAAAAGTTGAAGCATACAATTGTGAATAGGAATACTATTTGGACTCGAATCACTTCTAGAGGAAATTATGATAGTTAGAATCGTGAGGCAAATTTATAAGCGTATGCAAATCTTGAAGATGTTATATGGACTTAATTTAAAATTTGCCTGTGGGTGATTTGAGGAAGTAAGAAGTAATAACCATAGGTTGAATTCTGATTGGAACAGTAGTCATCTTAACCTTGAAGTGATTGCAGTGTATATGATTAGGATTTTAATTATCGCATGGAGATTGCGATTGACTTGCCTTATGTACATGAAGGATTATCAGATTACGGCTTAATTTTAATTTCGAGGACGAAATTTTTATAAGTTGGGTAGATTGTAAACCCCCTGATTTTGCAAGAATTTTAAATTGGGATTTTTCACAATTTTCTGGAATTTTCTGGGAATTTTCTGTAATTAAATTCAGGGTTTTGAATTATTAAATGATTTTTTATTTGATAATAAATAATATTAAAATACTATGAAAATAATATTTTTGGGGTTAAAATGAAAAACTGGACTTAGGGTAATTTTTCTGGAATTTATTGGGCCCCGGACATATTTTAAAACACCTAAAAACCATTATATAATTAATTAATTATTTATCAATTTATTTATTTTAATTATTGTTTTTATTTAATTTTTAAATCCTAAATCTACCCTGGCCCAGCCCATTGGGCCCGAGCCCAGCCCGTAAATGCTAGCGGGTCGGGTCGGATCCGCCCGGCCGAACCCGACCCGCACCCGAACCCATTAGCCCCGCACGACTCGGTCATCTCCCTCCCCGCGTCCGGCCGGCCCGCCCGCCGCTCCGTTCGGCTCGCCTCCGCCCGCCTCGCTCCTCTCCTCCACGTCGACCGCCATTCCCGGCCTCGACCCCCGGAGCCTCCCCCTATAAAACCCTAAACTCCCACCAGCTCCGCCTCGCTTCAGGCTGACCTCCCCAGACCCTCCGCCGGCTACCTCCGCCTTGCCGTCGTCCCCTCCCAGCGCCTCGCCCGACCCCGCAGCTGCCCGCTGCCAGCCCGCCGTCGACGATGCCCCGCCGCTGCAACTCCTCCTTCTTCCTCCCCTCTCCTCCGCCTGCCTCCGGCCACGGCGAGCACGAGCAGCAGCCGACAGCAGCGGCTCCGCCACCCCGCTCCGCCGTGAGCTGCTCGCCGTCGCCTCGAGCAGCCTTCCTCCGGCCGGCCTCCCCTCGCCGGAATCCTCTGAACCCTAACCCTAATTCCCAAATTCGACTCGGACACGGCAGTGGACATGGGACACAGTGTCCTGTGTCGTGTCGGACACGGTGAACCCCCGGTTTTCGAGCCATGTTCAGGTACTCATATCTTCTTGCTCGTAGCTCTGTTTTCGATTCCGTAAATTGTGTTACGAAGCCTGTATGACCCTCTCGGTGCCCGGACAAACCGCTCGGGCATCGCGTCCTGTGGTGATCGCACACCGTAATCCAAAAACAGGAAAACTAGACCCTGTTTTACCCCGGAACTGAGTACGCCCCTCCAAACGGGACGAGTTGGTCGCGCGCGGTCTTCACAGATACGTGCGCGCCGTCGATACGGACGTGTGGGATTTCGCAGAAGTCGATTTGGGTGTGCGTGCACACCGGGATCAACGCGTATCCGCGGACACCGCCCAGTATCCGCGGACACCGCCCGTATCCGCCCTTCCTGAATCAAGCCCTAACTTCCTGTACACACGTCGGATCGAAACAAAACTTACGCCATCGGACTCGTAGCGATACGCTGGTCCTGTGACCCAAGTTTGGTTCAATTCTGAGAACGTTGACGAAATCGCGTGTCGTAGGCCCCACATGCCCCACTCGACGGGCGATTTCGTGATCGGCTCATCGGAATTAAATTCTGGAAGTTTCGTTGGGTTCGTATCAGCGTTTCTGACCTGTTGACACTAAGTTTGGTGAATTTGGAGACCTTTGACCCTGACACATTTTTCGGTGCAAAGCGGGCCCACATGCGGACCCCGTTTTGACCCGAAATTGTCGTTTTTGCCCTTGTCTCCAAATTGGACTCAAGGACAGACGTTTCTAGCTATTTGATATCTTCTGAGCATGATGGTAATGTTTATTTCAGCATCTGGACACATCTCTGGAATTTCCCCGAGAACAGAACTGTAGTTGGGATCCAAACATCAGGCAAGTACCTGCACTTCAAGTTTATTCTGTATATTATGATAATTAATTCCTTACTCTACTAGTACCATTGGATGTTACACGTAGTGTTAGAATACTGGATTTCATGTCTTGAATACTGGAGTTCATGTCTTGCTTTTCGTGTCGGGTGGGAGAATACTAGGAGGCATGTAGTTTACCCTTCCCCCTGTCCTGACTACTAGCTGTTGAGTACGCGACTGTACCTTCAGCCTGATACTCGATTATTCCTGACTGATAGCCGTCTATGACGTGCCTGATTAGCCTTATAAGCCCCTACATGCCAACTATGTATTCTAAATAACATAAGTTCACACACATAGTTTCTTGTCTTGTTGCAGTTCCTGTTGTCTTGTGTAGTTTCTATTTTTTCCTGTCTCATTTATTCCTGTTTTACTCATATCCCTATTTTACAGCATTTAACTCTTAGTTATGGTTACTACTTATTTATGCATATTTCTCAACATGATACTTAATCAGTTCTTTCTACTTGTCATAAATATTTAGTTTAAATCTTGTTGTGCATTGTGTACTTTGCTCCTTTCCTGACTGGATCCGTTGATTTAGGCGATGATGAGGACTATGCCCCCACCTATTATGGCCCCTATGAGGTAGCAGGTGACACACTTGAGGAGCCGGTTCCCACACAGGAGACTACCCCTGCGGAGTAGTTAGCAGTAGTTATTTATTTCCTTTCATCCTAGTAATCGGGTTTGTCCCCGATTTAATTTCTGGATTCTGTAATAAACTCTGGATCTGTTGTCACATTTTGTTTATGAAATCTTAGCATCCCTATTTCCTGTTATTTTCCTTGTCTATTTACTTTACTGTGGATGAGATAGATTCTAAATTACCTGTGATTATGACCTAGACAGCGTACTACCGCCGACACTGCGGCGTAGGCTGGACGTGCCCACGTACTCGTTTCCGAATATCCGGGTGCGGGTCGTGACAGCTGATGAGGTAAATATTTCTTCCCTAGAATAAAAAATTTCTTGTTTAACTTTTCTTGTTCGTCAGATGGTTGTAGGTAACATGAAAACAACAAAGGCTTGTGGGATTTGTTTAGTATCAGGGCATCCAACCGATATGTGCCCAACTCTTCAAGAGGAGTCCAATGAACAAGTGAATGCGGGATGTGGTTTTCCTGGACTATCAGAAATGGAGTATGATCCCTATTCGGACACGTACAACCTAGGAGGGAGAGATCATTCCAATTTCACCTATGGGAGTCCAGAATTAAATCAACCCGTAACTCAAAATTGCCCAAGTTACCAGCAATACAAGCAACAATACCTACAACCAAGCCAAACTTCTAAATCTGGTATGTCTTTAGAAGATATTGTTAAGTCTATTGCCATTAATAACTTATAATTTCAACAAGAGACGAGGGCTAGTATCGAAAGTTTGAACAATCAAATGAGCCAAATGACAACTACAATTAATAAGCTAGAGGCACAAAGCTTGGAGAAATTACCATCTCAAACGATAGAAAATTTAAAAAAAATGAATGTTCTATCATTTGGAGAAGTGGTAAAGAGGTTGACATTCCAGAAAAAGAAGCATATGCATCGTCAAAACAAGACGAAGAGAAAAATATCGTTACAGACACGAACATTCCTAATCACGATGTAGTACCTAATGCAAAAGAAGTTTTTAAACTTGATAGAAAAGATAGAGTAAAAGTTGTCATCAGTGAGAATTTTGAGAAAGAACATAAGTTAGCTTTGAGTACTAACTTACATAAAACTGTTGCAGAGTTGAACGATCTTACAAAAAGACAACAGTCAGGTAATATTCCATATATTTTGTTACCAATTTATGACAAAAGACTTTTACCTTCTGTTTTGCAGGCCTGCATTCTAGACTTGAAATCCCTGCCTAGTTATATCAAGTGTGCATAGAGTCGAGCCAACGACAATATTAAACAAAGGCGCTGCTTGGGAGGCAACCCAAGGAAAGTTTATTTTTATTCTCGTATTTTATTTTTGGTTATTTTGTCTTTTCTTTGCATTTAACCATACATTGGGGACAATGTCTGTTTTAAGTGTGGGGGAGGATATTTAATTTTCTTTAAGCAGTTTGAGTTTGTGTTTTCCTAAAAAAAAAATTTAAATAAAAGAATTTTGTTTTTGTGGTTTTTAATAATTTTTTGTTGTGTATGTCATGAGTAAGATTCAACTAAAATTAAAAAAATTCATAACATGATTGAATAAGTATTTTTTTTTTCAACTTAGAATTAATTAGTCTAGTTATTTTTATTGAAAATGGTAGTATCTAAATTGGTAGACAAAAGCCAGTGAGGATTTAAGCCTTTAGACTGATACATCAATCTCATTATTCTTTCATGAGAGATATTCTTCCACTGATTTGTTTCTCTAGAACTTGCTTTGATTCTCTTCGAGGTCACATTGACACATGCATGCATGAACATGATTAAGGCCATCTTTGTTATGCGTTACATAAGCCAAATAGCCCACCTTGTAATTAATTTTCTTTTTGTTGAACCCCTTTGAGCTTTATTGCCTTTTTTTTTGGTATACCCACGCTACAAGCTTTCAACCAATAATTTTTATACCTTTACCCAAGTCGCAAAGCTAGTGGAGCATTGTTGATCATTATGATATGTATGGGTGTACGAAAAAAAATAAGAGTGGGGGTGTCTAAATTTGTGGTTTGGTTACAACCCACAAAATGGAACATATTTTCATCCTCAAATTTTCTAAGTTCCATTATTGTTAAAAAAAAAATAAAGAAAAAAGAAAAAAGAAAAAAAATAAGGGTGGAAGTTGTTTTACATTGTTTAAATGCTTTAAAAGCCAAATTGAAGATGTTACAAAATGGAGTGATTGATTCTACATGTTTTATATTGAGATTGAGTTAATTCATTTTTGCTCCACTAGTTTTGATGGCTTTTGAGCTACACTCCCAAATATATTCCACCTTAATCCTAAGCCACGTTACAACCCATGAAAAGTCCTTATGATTTATGTTATGCATGTGATCCCAGTGGTGGAGAATGAGAAGATATGCAAGCTTATGGTAGATCATTTCTTCTGGAATGAATTTGAGTGAAATATATACCTTCAAACACATGAGAGTTGAGTATTTATTCCTGTGAGGGTCGACCTATTTAGTTTACTCCATTTTCAAGTGAAAATGCCTACTAAATAATTAGAAGTTGTTTAAGAATATATGTTCATGATATGTTATGAGTTTTGAAGAGCTTAGTTTTTTTTTATTTATGACATTGCAACCTTGATTTCTTTTTGAAAAAATAAATTAGAGTTTCGCCCGAGGACGAGCAAAGGTTAAGTGTGGGGGTATTTGATGAGAACATAAAATATCATATTTTTATTTCTTAATATATACTCATTTATGCTCATTTAATGTATAAAGATACTCATTACTTTTATATTTTGATCTAGGATGCAATTGGAGTCACTAAAAGCAAAATGAAGCTAATTATCAATTCTGGACAATTCTGACACCTTGTAGCAAAATGGTCATAACTTGATCATCCGAAGTCCAACTGAGCTGATCCAAATTGATTCGGAAAGCTAAGTGATAGAGGCACAATTTTGATGTTTTGATTTTCCCGAGATTCTGGCTACATCATGGACCAAATCACGCTTGAAGTTGAGTCAACTATGCTGTACACAAAAAGTGGAGTTGAAATAACCATTTTCCAACTTTTTCAAAGATTTTATTTTATTGTTTGGGTTGTTGTAACTATTAGAGAATTTGTGGGAAGATATTGTGATCTTCAAACACTAATTTAGAGTCTATAAAAGGGATAGAGATCAGGAGAAAATAAAAAAATAACACACAACTCTTATTCCTCTTCTCCAATATTCTTTTCATGTTTTCTTGAACATGTGGAGCTAAAAGTCTTGTTGGTCGAAGGAAACGGAAGCCTCGGAATGAATAAAAACTTGTGAGATCTAATCTGTGTTTATATTTTTGATTTGTGCTTTGAGTATCGAATATTTTCTTATGCATATTTTCATGATTATCTTGTTTAATGACTAGGATACATACTAGTTTATTATTCCTGACAATCTAATGCTAAATTAGATATCGAATCCGTAATTGTTCGATCCCTCTAATTTGTGAAGCAACCAAGATTTAATGAACTGCTTTGTTTTATTAGATCTTAGGAGGAAAACTTTTGACAAAATTAAATGCAACCGCTTGTGCTTGTGTTGTTTTGCTTCATCGATCTCATCGAGTTTAATACGCTACTAGATTAAACCTTTAGCGCTTGTCTGGGGTTGTTTAGTAGTTAAGGTTAATTAGATCGCTTGTTTTTAATTAATTGTGGCTAAAGAAGATAGGAAAATAATTCCATGAATATTCAAATAATGAATTAATATATACTTGCATCGATGATCAGTTTTAAGATTCCAATGGTGGATGTTGACTGAGACCAACATTTATTTCTTTGATTGTTTTAATACTTTAATTATTTTTAGCTCTTCTTAATTTTCTTTTGATAAAAAACTCTCCCCAAATCTTATTTCACATAGCATAAGGATCAAACTAATTACTATTCGTGGGAACGATCCTTACTCTCACTACTACATATTATTTCAAGAGTAAAGGTTTTATTTTTGGGTGCCTACGACAGCACACCAATTGGCAGTAGCATAGTTGCTTTGCTTGTGTGCAATAACATATAGGTACTACTGTTTTGATTATTAAGGGGAGACTCGAGTTTAACTCCAGATGTGCTACGGACTGAAGGGTAGTGTGGCTATGTTATTGTCTGGGGTGGTGAGTATTGGTGATACTCGAGTAACTCTGATACCAAGAGTATCAGAATATAGCAGTGGGAGGAAAGTATTATTCTGTGAACAACAACAGCAGAAATAACTCTGGTTGCTTGAGCACAGTGAGGACAACTAAGTATTAACAAGCAAGGGGATGCTTGTCATGATATTTTGTGTGGTTGTAGGAAGAATGTGTTGGACAGTTAAGGGTCCATTACAGACCTCTGCACAAGTGCATAGGAGGAGAGGGGGAGTGGCTTTGATGTTGTGATGTTAAGTATCAGTTGTAAATTATGGATTGATATCTGTTTAGATATTAATTAGAGTATTGGAGTTGGTGTCAGTATGATATTAGTTGTAGATGAGTTAGTGTATATTTATGTATCAGTTAAGTTAGTTAAGTTAGTAATAAATAAATGTTAGTTAGTATATGAGTTAACTTAGTATTTAACTAAATTATCAGTCATTATTGAGTTAGTGTAGTAGTGATATCAGTTAGTATAGGGTCAGTAGTTAAGTTAGTGTATATATAAGTTAATATATGTTCATTGGTATCCGTTGATTAGTTTAGTTAGTGTATATATTAGTATTGGTTGGTATGTCTATTTAAGTATGGGATTTTATATTAGATTTTAGTATTACCATGAGTTAAGCCAAGGTAATAGTGAGGTATTTTGTATCACTAGTATTTGGTATTTGATACCAATAGAGTAGTTAGATATTGACACCAAGGATGGCTCAAAGCCAAGGTAATCAATATTAAGTTATATTTAGCTAATGGATAACTAGTGTCTATATATATAAGTAATATGCATGGATACTTAGTAGATATGATACTCTAGTATCTTGTAATAGCTAGTATAGCCTAGATAAACAAGGTATGGACCAAATAACCTAGATATAAACTCATACAATCTAGAAATAGCTAGTTTGACCCTAAAAGTCAACATTTAGCCTAGTTTGACCTAGTTGGACTAGTGTGACCTAGAAATGGCCTAGAAATTCATATTAGTGTATTTTAAACTCATTTATCATTCATTACACCATTTGACATGACATTTCATATATAGGTCTGTGTGATACCAGCTTGGACACCGAGTTACATCTCTTGCTCAGGATCAGAGGCGACATTCTCTGATAATTTCATGTTTATGATATCTTTTATGTTTCTTGTATTTAGTGTAGATACCCTTGATTTCTTGATACATGGTTACGAAGATTGGTATTTTTGGATCCTATCATAATATGTTATTCCTGGTAGTTCCTGGTATATCCTGTACATACCCTGTTGTTCCAGTACATATATGGACACTGATTCCTAGGGAGACTAGCTACCTTCTTAGGGAATCTCGTGTCATAGCCAGCCATGGTTGGATCCACTATACCAGTCGGGGCAGGAGAGTGTTAGTTAGATATGTGATCATACCCACCCTGTACAAGTATTCCTGTACAAGTACCCTATTAGTATTAATTATATACTTCATGTATGATTAGCCAGGCCATGATTCCTGTATAAGTTTCCAAGCCAATCACATGTCGAAGCTAGTATTTACTCACTTAGTTAGTTATATTTTTTGACTCCTGTATATGATGCTCATCTCTCTTATACTATTTATAATATTTTATATTCTATATATTTCCTGCTCATGCTCTATTTATCTTATATATTCTCTCTATTTACTATTACATAGTCTTTATCATTTATTTGGAACTGCTGTTAGAGGTGTACTTCGCTCCAATCATGATTGGATATATTTTTTAGATGATTCAGACGACTGATATCCTACACACTATGGACCTCAAGACGTAGTGGGTATAGAGTTGGAGACGGTGACTCGGGATGAGCCGATATCGGAGGATTATCAGCTAGTAGCAGATAGTTAGATTATTTTTTGTATATGTCTCAGTTTAGATATTTTGACATGTATTATATTTAAGACTATTGTGCTAGTTTATTAGACTTGGTTATGAGTTATATTTGTGACTGTAATTTATTTTCTTCTTCTATTCCATATCCTGCTACATCTTCCTCTAGTTTTTTTGTGATTGAGTATTAATTATTATGTTGTCCTCCATTTGGAGTTGAGATATCTTAACAGGTACATATATATTATATTAGATGTTTAGATAATATTGTTGACCTAGACAACATTCTACCGTCGATGCTGCAGCGTAGGATGGACGTACCTACGTTCTTGTACCCATACACCGGGTGCGGGTCGTGACAACCTGAGCCATCTCAAGCCATGTGAAAATCTAGGATAAAGAGCGGCGGTTAAGTTCTTGATCCACCATCATCAATGAGTGAACCGTCGCCTCGACGAATGTATATAAAGGCGGCTCATAATCCCCAAAATCTACTCCGAGATCAACCCGAATCCTGCATTAAATAGAGATTTGACAATATGAGAAAGACTTGTCCATGCGTCCCGACCTCCATGCTGTAGCGCCCCGTTCCCCCGGTACGGGGAGCACGGCTAAGAAACATAAGATGGTATCGTTCGATCGGGATAGATTGAAACAAGAACTCGTCCTCGTTATGGATTTGTTTCTTCGGAATATATTCCTACATTCAGTGGACCGTGCCCCTGGGATCGACTTAGCGGCAGAGTCAGGAGGGACCTCTCCGCTGTTATCTTTGTTGCCTCGGATTTCGATGTCGCTTGTTGCTTTCGTGCTTTGAGTTAGTTTTCGGATTTGCTTGGAATTTCTTGAACGGTTTCGATGGATTTCATTATTTTCGTTCTTTGAACTGCACTTCAATTCCGAGATTGGAAAGAGAGGAAGAGATATTGATCAAGCTGTTCGTGATGTAGGTGAACGAGCAGTAGGCGGCTTGCGAGCGGAGTCTTGAAGCGCCTCTTTCCTTCTCCCTTCCAACCAACTAGGTGAGTGGCTACCATCCCGATTAGCTAGCCCTGCTTCCAAGTCTTCACATCTAAAACTCTTGCATTCTTGTTGCCCCGATCAAACGATACCAAGTAATAACTAAAAGATACCAAGATAAAAAGGGAATAGACTTGGACTATTATGCTTGTCAACTAAACTTGTGAACGGTTGCCTTATTGTATGCTAGTTCGTTTCAATCTGTTCTATGCATGCTTCAATTTTATTTAGAATGCATCTTCTTCTATAATTGTGATATGCATATAGAACACCTTTTGCTATGCGATATATTGATCAGAAAGACTATGCAAAACCGTTTATGCTATGGCACTGTAATCATGAATGTTGTTTGATCATCGACAACTTGTGCACAAGGTATGTTATGGGTTCCGCGGACGGTCGCCGGGGCGCTGGGACCGATCTAATCCGGACGGAATGTATGTATAGTCGTATGTTATGGGGCAAGGTGTTATGCAGCGGGGCTCGCCACCTGCGTTGCATACCATCTGTGTATTGAGACTATAACCCGTCCCTTTGTGGCATCATGCCAGTAATCCCTATGTATATTTAAACTTATTGCAAACTAACTTGTGTCTTCGTGGCAGGGAAGGTATGGTAAGTATTGTGCAGGTGGTTCAGACGGGCAGGTAAAAGCCACCGAACGGTGGCAAGTTCATTTCAGTAGATTCTATATGCTGCTTACTTGTAAATGAACTAAGGCAAGATAGAAAACCACAAATAATATGCATGCTTCATATAAACAATGATTCCACAGAATCGGGTCGTGACATAGTGGTATTAGAGCACAGATTCAAGTTCCTTAGACTCTCGTGCTGGAAAAGTTCCTTTAACGATCAAATTCCTGTGTGAACTCTTGAACTCGCTATGCCAAAATAAGATACATTCATGCAATAAGTCCATAATACATTATGATCCTAATGTAATTTACCTTCTTTTGAAGGAATGGCCCCAGCACAATCTGCAGCGCTAACACCGAACGAAATACAAGGCCAAAAAAGTAGTTCGGGCACTTCGGAAAGTACAAGGAGCCAGCGAGCCGTACCAAGCATCGATCCCATCCAGCAAATATTGCGGATGTTGGAGGCAAACCAACAAAGGGACGAGGCTCACTACGAACGGGCCGAGAAGCGGACGGAGGAGAGTAAACTCAAGTTTCAAGACAATATAGAAGCTTGATTCTCAGTCCAACAAAAGCAGGTAGATGCCCTACAACAGATCGTGCAGACTTTGGCTTCCAACCATTCCGCTGCAACAACAATGACTCTGGTGGAACAGCCCGTGCTTGAAGTTGAGACACCGCCAATTCCAAGGACGAGGGACGTGACTGCCTTCAATTTTGGCCACTTCAAGAAAGTTTGCAACACTCCATTCAACGGAACCGAGGACCCAATCATGGCTCTAGATTGGTTGGCCGAACTTGAAGACCACTTCGCTCTGCTAGATATCCCCGAAGAGAAGCGTGTCGCCTGTCGCAACTACAGCTCCGCCTCAACGCGCACGATTGGTGGGACGTGCATCGACGATCTCTTCAATTTGACCATGGAGATGAGGCGATCTCGTGGACGACTTTTTGTGCCGCATTTGAAGAGGAGTTTATACCCCTCCAGTATAACGTCAGATGGAGAACAAGTTCGTGCAGCTGCGGCAGGGCAGTATGTTAGTTAAAAAGTATTCCGCCGAATTCAACCGACTCTCCAAATTCGCTAGGGCCTATTTACCTGATACAGCGAGTCGAGCTAGAAGATTTGAAGGTGGTCTACACCCTGCCATCCATGCGCACGCAGTCATTCATCAGTATTAGAAAATGCGGGAAGTCATGAATCATGCTCTATCTCTTGAACCGCTATATCCTCATGTTCCTACCAGCGCTGTGCATACCTCCAGTCACAAACACCAAAGCAACAATAGAAGAAACAACGCTACAAAGTGTCAAAACAATGGTGGCCATCAGAAAGGAAACCCGAGACCATTCTGTGATTTCTGTAAAAGACAAGGGCACACTACCAATAGATGTTACAACAGGAAAGGGCTGTGCTTCAACTGTGGCGGGCCAGGCCACATAGCTCGGGATTGTACACTCCCCTCTAAGCTACTGCCTCAACAAAATAATCCCTAACAGTTTGTTCTATTCCTAAGTTTCGGGACGAAACTTCCAATTAGTTGGGTAGGATGTAGCGCCCCGTTCCCCCGGTGCGGGGAGCGCGACTAAGAAACACAAGATGGTATCGTTCGATCGGGATAGATTGAAACAAGAACTCGTCCTCGTTATGAATTTGTTTCTTCGGAATCGATTCCCATATTCAGTGGACCGTGCCCCCGGGATCGACTTAGCGGTAGAGTCAGGAGGGACCTCTCCGCTGTTATCTTTGTTGCCTCGGATTTCGATGTCGCTTGTTGCTTTCGTCCTTTGAGTTGGTTTTCGGATTTGCTTGGGATTTCTTGAATGGTTTCGATGGATTTCATTGTTTTCTTTATTTGAACTGCACTTCAATTCCGAGATTGGAAAGAGAGGAAGAGATATTGATCAAGCTGTTCATGATGCAGGTGAACGAGCCGTAGGCGGCTTGCGAGCAGATTCTTGAAGTGCCTCTTTCCTTCTCCCTTCCAACCAACTAGGTGAGTGGCTACCATCCCGATTAGCTAGCCCTGCTTCCAAGTCTTCACATTTAAAACTCTTGATTTCTTGTTGCCCCGATTAAACGATACTAAGTAATAACTAAAAGATAACAAGATAAAAAGGGAATAGACTTGGACTATTATGCTTGTCAACTAAACTTGTGAACGGTTGCCTTATTGTATGCTAGTTTGTTTCAATCTATTCTATGCATGCTTCAATTTTAGTTAGAATGCATCTTCTTCTATAATTGTGATATGCATATATAACACCTTTTGCTATGCGATATATTGATCAGAAAGACTATGCAAAACCGTTTATGCTATGGAACTGTTATCGTGATTGTTGTTTGATCACGGACAACTTGTGCACAAGGTATGTTATGAGTTTCGCGGATGGTTGCCGGGGCGCTGGGACCGATCCGATCCGGACGGAACGTATGTATAGTCGTATGTTATGGGGCAAGGTGTTATGTAGCGGGGCTCGCCACCTGCATTGCATACCATCTATGTCTTGAGACTATAACCCGTCCCTTTGTGGCATCATGCCAGTGATCCCTATGTATATTTAAACCTGTTGCAAACTAACTGGTGTCTTCATGGCAGGGAAGGCATGGTAAGTATTGTACAGGTGGTTCAAACGGGCAGGTAAAAGCCACCGAACGGTGGCAAGTTCATTTCAGTAGATTCTATATGCTGCTTACTTGTAAATGAACTAAGGCAAGATAGAAAACCACAAATAATATGCATGCTTCATATAAACAACGATCCAATGGAATCGGGTCGTGACACATGCGGCCCGAAGTCATCTCCTCCATGCTTCTTATTCAAAGTATTCCAAACTTATCAGTTTAGAAACTTTGAAGGAGGTCTTGTAGAAGCATGGAAAATCTAGATCTGTAACCTCTGTATCCTAAAATTCTAGCTTAAATGTTGTTATTAGGTTAATTTGGGGCTATTGAAATTTTTTCACAATTTTTGGTTAATTAAAAACTAGTAACACTAATTTTTTAGGACTTTTAAGAATTTATTTTAGGGTCAAACATAATTAACATATCCCAAACATTTAATTTAGGTTTAAAATAATTAAATATATTTTCTAGAATTTTTTGAATTTTTTTTGATTATTTTATCATTTATTTTGAGTTAATTAGGCAAAATTGAAATTAAAAACTATTTTTCATAAAAAAGAAAACCCTAATAAAACCAACCTACCCAGTCAGCAGCCAGCCTGGCCCACGTGTCAGCCACAGCGGCCCAGAAAATGGGGCCCAGCGGTCATTAAGAGAGGGGGGCAGGTGTGAGCGAGCCGGGTCCCCGAGCCGACCTCGAGCTGAGCCGAGCCGAGTCCGAATTCGACTCGGACTCAGTCGAGCCAAGCCGGGCTAAACCCTGACCGTTCGATCTGAGCGAGCAAGAGTAGATTGCTACCATGTGGCACACTTCGAGCCGCGGCTAGTTCTCTCTCCTATATATATATAGTATTCAGGTTATAATTTTTAGGGTTTTTCTTTTAGCCGATTTTGAGGAATTGTCATCTAGGGTTTCCTTCATTTTCTAGAAGCCATTACTCATAGCTCCGTACTCCAAATGCCGCCCGGTTTCTTTTGTTAGAACGCATTGAGGTTAGTTTTCTGAATATATAATTTGTTTCACGAAATATTAAATATTAAATTCTAGAAAATTCGTAGAGCATAGTATGTCCAAAAATATACGCGTCTCGGTATTTTCGCGATTCCGGGAGAACCAAGAATCAGAATCGCAAACCGTTTGAAGTTTCAGAAAGCTAATGTCAAGATCAATTTTTTTTTGTAGAATTTAATTCAAAATATTTTTTTGCTGTTAATTCTGTAGAACTTCTAGGTTAGCAATCAACTACCGTTGCACAATACGATTTTGTATGTGCAATAATTTCCAAACGAATTTGAATTTGGATGAGACATAAATTCTAACATATTTATGATGCTAAAATCTATAGGAAGTCATGCACGAAAGTTGAGTTTACATCAGTTGACTTTTTGGTCAACAGATCGTCTCGATTTGTGTGCCATGAGTCTCGAGTGGATAAAATTTAGTTTCTTTGGAAAAAAATTAGGAATTAACCTAAAAATCAAAAAATTAAAATTAAAATAGGATTTTAGAGTAATTTTTCTTGAATTAAATAAATTAAAATAACTCATCTCTTGACATGGTAACATATTATACGTAGGATTTGGACTCTGTATTGGGACCTGATCCAACCACAGCTAATGACCAGAGACGAGTACATTTCCGTGATTATTTTTATTGCTTGATAGTCTCTATAATGCATGCTTAGTATTAATTATTTGATTCTTGATACCTGTTACACGGATTAGTATGATGGATTCTGGTTATGAGATACGTGACTGTTCTGGATTATTGTTATTTCTTCGTGACTGGTTCGAAATCCGTGTTGTACTCGTGGGGAGGAAAAATACTTAGTGGATGTATGAACTACCCTTTCCATCCCATGGTCTTACTGGAATAATAGCAACCATGCACGACACGTGTGGTTGCCGAATTTTACCCTTAGCCGTTCACATGTCAACAAAGTAATTCAAATCACATAGAGTAGTTTGTACCTATATGTTCTTCCACACATTGCATTTATTTTTTATGTTGCTTGGAGATAGTGTACTACATCTTTGCCATGACAGGATTTCAGTATTTAGTTATTCTGGTTGCCTTATTGTGATTTCAGTTTTGTTGCTATCATATATTCTTTACTATTTATTGTCTTATAGCTTCTAACATGTGTTGGAACTATTTTCACTCTTATGTACTCGTTCCTTTCCTGACTGGATAACCATAATTTAGGTAACTACGATGAGGATGTGATCCCTACACATTATGGACCGTATGTTAGTGATATAGCTGAGCCTGATCTTGCCCTTCCGGAGGACCACGAAGAGTTAGTAGCTCAGATACCGTCTGCAAGGGAGTAGTTAGTTTTGTTAGTTATTTTGGACTGGATTGTTCTCCGACAATTTTTCTAAAGTATTTTAAATATTGTACTTTAGATACTTAGTTTTTGGAGAGACTTCTTGGACCCGCATCGAGACTATTATTTCATTATTATCTTAGTGTATTCATTTAAATTAGTGCTTGTGATTGAGTATAGTGTGAAGATGAATATATGTTGTGAGTTGTAGATTATACTTGTGGCTTATTATACAACGTTCTACCGCCGACACTGTGGCGTAGGCTGGACGTACCTATGACTCATGCCCAAATCTAGGGTGCGGGTCATAACACATTTTTATAGTGGCCCATGCAGGTCAGGTTTCGCACAAAGTTGCGAACTCGTGGTGGTACTCAAGTTAGATGTACGGCTCCGAGTCGCTATAGGATATACATACTAGAAATAGGAAAATACTCAATTACATTTAGGGATCCCATATACTCAACTTGCTAACCCTTATTAATTTCTTTCGAGCAATCAGACATCTTTCATAGTTGATTGTCCTTCTTGAATACTTCCTTATCTTGTGCCATATAAATTGAATTATTATTATTTTTAACCTTTCAGAATGCCAGCCAAGACTAGAGAGTGTGATTCCAGAGCCAATTATACGAGATCTTTATAAGCATGTTGGAGGATCAAAAAGCTCAGGCAGAGGCCTAGAGGCAGCAGACAGAAATGCTGAGGGCAGGAATAAAAATGCCTAACAGGTTGCCCTAGCAGCCATGGAGAGGGCTTCCCAGCAACCACAACAGTAAGACGCTCAATCGAAGGTGGGTAACATCCAGGAGTTCAAGAAGATGGAGCCTCGAACTTTCAAGGGGACAAAGGGAATCCTATAGGCTGATGAGTGGCTCGAGGACATCGAGCGAATCATCAGAGTTTCTCGGCTTTCTGAGGACCTAAAGATTGAGGCTGTTGGCTTGCAGCTTTACGACATTGCTCGTACTTGGTTCAGAAATGAGCCTAGGATTACAGATCGAAACCTGACTTAGGAGCAGTTTAAGGACCTTTTTAAGAGAAAATTCTTTCCTACAGTAGCCAAAGGTGTTCTGGAGAAGCAATTCCAGAACTTGGAGCAGAATGGGATGACCGTAGATGAGTATGTTACAAAATTTGGTAGGCTAAGCCGATTCGCAGAGTACATGGTGAGGGACCCGGAGGATAGAGCTAAACGATTCAGAGAGGGCTTGAATCAAGAGGTCAAGGTCCAAATTTCTTCGGCTTATACGACTTTTGTTGACATATTGGCAGAGGCTCAAAGGGTCGAGGTGGGTATGGGTCTTCGGACCAAGAGGAACAAGGATGCTATCGGCTGTGGTAGTAGTCAGGGATAGGCAAAGCGTCCACAGTTTCAGCCAAGGACCTTTCCGCAATAGCAATCGTCCCTAGTCAGAGCCCCAGCTCAGCAAGTGCAGTAGTAGCCACAGAGACAAGGGCAACAAGCACCCCTATGCAACTATTGCAAGAAGCCAGGGCATTCATAGGAGATCTGTCGGAAGAGATTAGGTGTGTGATTATTTTGTGGATCACCTACGCATCAGATGCGAGAGTGTCCTACCGCACCTCCTATAGGGGGAGTATCAGCCAAGAGAGGACCAGTTGGACCACCAGTTGGACCACCAGTTGCCCCACAACCAAGAGGACCTCCACTTCCTACGCAACAACAACAGTTCTTCCAGCACCAGCAAAGGGGAGTACCTTCACAGGGCAGAGCTTTTTCCATGACCGTAGAGGAAGCTGAGCCGACTTGTGATGTGATAGCAGGTTCTATTCTTCTCGATTTTATTTCCGTTATTGCCTTATTTGATTCTGGTGTATCGTATAGCTTCATATATGTATCCTTTGTGCTTAAGCATAGTTTACTAATAGAACCCTTGAGTAGGAGTTGCATGATCACGACTGGTGGAGGTACTATCCTAGTCTGTGATAATTGCAAGGGGCATCATGTTACCTTGGGAGGCCATAATTTGGATGCTAGTTTACTTATAATGCCACTTTCGAGTTTTGATATTGTCCTTGGAATGGATTGGTTGAGTATGCACCATGCTAGCATAGACTGTCATGGAGGACATGTATGTTCCGCCCACCAAGAGAGCCAAAATTTGAGTTTGTTATGGGAGGAGTTGAGCAGGGTGATGGAATTATTTGTGGAACCATGGTAGCAGAGAAGGACTTGCCACACCCTATTATTGCAGAGTTTTTAGACATATTTTCTGAGGAGCTACCAGGATTGCCCCCGGACAAAGGTCTTAAATTTTTTATTGACTTAGTGCCCGGGATAGAGCCGGTGTCGCAACAGGTCTACAGGATCAACAATAGCGAGCTGGCAGAACTGAAAAAGCAGGTTAATGATTTGCTAGACAAGGGTTTCATTGGATCGAGTTCCTCTCCTTGGGGACCCCAGTCTTATTTGTTCCAAAGAAAGATGGGTCGGTGCGAATGTGCATTGATTACAGGGCTCTGAACAACCTTATCATCAAAAATAAATACCTGCTAGCAAGGATAGACGATCTTTTTGATCAGTTGAGCGATACGACGGTATTTTTAAAGATTGATTTGAGGTCTGGCTATCATCAGTTGAAGGTGAAGATGAAAGATATTTCCAAAACTGTATTTCGGACAAGATATGGCCAATATAAGTTTATGGTGATGCCATTTGGGTTGACTAATGTCCCGACAGTCTTCATGAACTTCATGAACAAGGTGTTCTACCAGTACCTTGACAAGTTCATAGTAGTATTCATAGATGATATTCTTGTCTATTCGAAGACACCGAAAGAGCACGAAAAGCATCTAAGGATTGTGCTAGAGACCCTTCGAAAGGAGAAGCTCTATGAAAAACCTCAAAATATGAGTTCTTCCTGGATAATGTAGAGTTCCTTGGACATGTGGTAACTGAAGACGGAATATCGGTGGATCTAAAGAAGATTGCTGCTATAGAGTCTTGGAACACTCCGAGTTTTGTTGTAGAGATCAGAAGCTTCTTAGGATTGGCTGGGTATTACAGAAAATTAGTGAATAATTTTTCTCGAATCTCAGAGCCATTGACTAGACTCACTCGAAAGGATGTGCAGTTCGTGTGGACCGAAGAATGTCAGGATGCATTTAATGAGCTAAAAAAGAGGTTGACCACATCACCCGTTTTGACGATGCCAACGGGGACGGGTAGATTTGTCATTTATAGCGATGCTTCGGGGAAGGGCTTGGGATGTGTTTTAGGGAAGAACAAGAAGGTGGTGGCATATGCTTCTAGACAGTTGTGGCCACATGAGAAAAACTATCCCACTCATGACTTAGAATTAGCAGCGGTGATCTTCGCTCTTAAGCTGCGAAGATATTATCTGTACGAAGAGTGGGTAGAAATATATACTGACCACAAGAGCTTGAAGTACGTCTTTACACAGAAATAGCTGAATATGACAGCGCAGGTGGCTAGAACTGATAAAGGATTTTAATATTTTACTACAATTTTATCCAGGAAAGGCTAACGTAGTTGCCGATGCCTTGAGCAGATATCCAGTAGCCATGTACTTGATAATGGATTATCACTTATTAGCAGACTTGGATAGCCTGGGCATCGAGGTTATTGTTCCAGAAGTGGAGACGCAGATGGTGGGCTTGCAGATTCAGTCGAGATTGATGGAGAAGATCCGAGATACATAGTACTAGGATGAGAGTCTGCGAAGCCTCAGAGCTCAGGTGCATGCATGATTGATGAAGGACTTCGCTATTGCTGAGGATGGTTCACTAAGGCACAAGACTAGGTTATGTGTGCCTGTGGGGACCTGTGGGAAGAGGTCATGCAGGAGGCTCATCGCTCCCAGTATTCTATACATCCGGGAGAAAATAAGATGTATAAGGACCTGAGGGAACACGTGTGGTGGTATAGGATAAAATGAGAGGTAGCATATTTTGTCTCTAGATGTTTAGTATGCCAGCAGGTCAAAGCCGAGAGGTAGAGACCAGGAGGATTGCTACAGCCACTACCGATTCTTGAGTGGAAATGGGAATATATCATGATGGATTTTGTTTCCGGACTTCCACGCACTCCAGGAGGTAAGGACACGATTTGGGTCATTGTTACAGACAGACCAAATCAGCCCACTTTTTGCCCTTCAAAGTGGGTTTGTCCATGGAGAAGCTCTTCGATTTATATGTGAGAAAGATAGTCAGGCTGCATGGAGTTTCAGTAAGCATCATGTCTGATCGGGATAGCAGATTTACGTCCCACTTTTGGAGGAGTTTGTAGGCTAGCTTGGGTACCCAACTCAAATTTTGCACTGCTTACCACCCTCAGACGGATGGACAGTCAGAGAGGACTATTCAGACGCTCGAGGATATGCTTCATACATTTGTACTAGATTTTGGTGGCTCATGGGAGGATCATCTTTACCTGGTAGAGTTTGCATACAATAATAGTTATCAGGCCACTATCGAGATGTCTACTTTCGAGGCTTTGTACGGTAGGAGATATCGGACTCCATTATCTTGGGATGACATAGGAGAGATAGTACTTTTGGGACCAGAGATGGTAGTTAATGCTGCAAGAAAAAGTAAAGCATATTAGAGAGAGACTTCGTGTGGCTCAGGACAGATAGAAGCAGTGGGCCGATAGCCAACGGAGACCGCTAGAGTTTGAGGTATCGATTTATTTATTTAAATATCGATTATGTTCTTAGATTGTGCGTTAAGTTCTTATTTTGGCATAGGTTGGCGACTTAGTGTTCTTGAGGATCTCTCCGACACGTGGTACAATTCGTTTCGGTGGAGGTGGAAAGCTTAGTCCAAGATTCATCGGACCTTTCAATATTCTGGAGAAGGTCGGGGCAGTAGTCTATCGACTAGCTTTACCGCCTATATTGGAAGGAGTACACAATATATTCCATGTTTCCCAGCTGAGGTAATACGTGGAAGATCCTAGCCATATATTAATCATTCGGAACTTGAGGTTGGACCAAGCCTCCGTTATCTGGAGTAGCCTGTGGAGATCCTAGACCGTAGAGATAAAGTGCTTTATAACCAAGTAATTCCCTTGGTTCATGTCGCTTGGAGGCATCACTCTCCCGGTGAATCCACTTGAGAGTGGGAAGATGAGATACGAGAGCGTTACCTGTCACGCCCCAGTCCCAAAATACGTAGGACTAGGAATACGTAAGCATGCCAGCCGTATGTATATGGCAACTCCAATATATGGATACCGTAATACATACATACGCAGTAATATGAAATATAAATCACATGTGGTATAAATATTGTCACAAGTCACAAGTGTCATGACCCGCACCCAGAATTTAGGGTACGAGTACGTGGGTACGTCTAGCCTACGCAGCAGCATCGACGGAAGAATGCTGTATAGGTCACAATACTATCTAAACAATCTCTCACGAATATCCAACTCCATAAGGAGACACATATATTACAATATAATATGGAATACTCAATCACATAAACTAAGGCACGATGAGATATCGAAGAAATAAATGAAATACAAGACAAGTCTAAACAACAATAATAGTCTAACCTACAATCAATAACATCCAAGTCTCCAAGTATGCCGAAAACAAGTCCTCTAAGTCGCAGTCTGGAAATAATATCCAGTCAGGATTGGAATGAAGTACATCTAACAGAAGTTCTACATCAATGATATAAACTATATAGCAATAAATAGATGGAAATATACAAGATGCATATACATGTACAAGAGATATGCAATAAAGGAAATACTAGAAATAAATACGAGGATGAACAATATGTCAATGAACAAGAATACTAATGACTAAGTGTGTGAGTACTAGCTTTAATATGTGATCGGCTTGGAAACTTGTACACGAGTACTGGCCTGGCTAGTCATACGTACGGTGTATGACCAACACTAACATGAGAACAAGACTTGTACATGAAGGGTATGATTACATATCTACACTAAAATACTCTCCACCCCCAACTGGTATAGTAGATCCAACCATGATACGCTATGACACAGGATTCTCTAGAAAGGTAGCAAGTGTCCCCGAGAATCAGTGTCTGTACATGCACAAGATAAACAATGAAACAAGACTTATACAAGATACACCATATACAAGGAATAACATCTCATGACGAGATCCGGATATACCAATCCATGTAACCATCGTGTCAAGAAATATGGATATTTATACTAGATACAATGAACATAGAAGATATCATAAATAAGAAACTATCAGAGAATGTACTCGTCTGGGATTCTTAGCTGGCAATACCAATGTCCTATTTCCAAAGTATCGTCTGAATGATCCAACAGTCCTATAGACATACCATATACTACAATATTGCATCAGATATTACACTAACACACAATCAAAACACAATGAACTCAGGGCTACGCTAGGTATGACACGGGTCAACTAGGGTCAAGTGTGCGTTTAATTGCATGGGTGTCGCGTCTGTAATTGCTATGCAAAATATACAGTCAAAATGATACGGGTCTTGCCAGTACGTCGGTGTACATATGGCGGTCTGCTAACATATTACATGGTCACAGGTCAATGTAACTACGGGGTATCCATAATTACACTCGGGTCACCTAGTACATATATAATTATATATATTATTATCTAGCATATACATTAATACTCATAATATAGGTATACCAATTAATTACATACATAATATATATATGTGTATGTACACTAATTGAATTTATACTATATATTTATTTTAAACATATACTAGGGAATACATATACTATACGTATATATACCAATTGGGTTCATATAATTTATATATATATATATATATATATATATATATATATATATATATATATATACCAATATACATATTAACACATACTAAATACCTATACTAATACATACATACAATCACATAAAATGAAGGAGGGGGGACAGGTTCGAACCTATGTACGTGTACGAGATCGATGATGACGATGACGATGGTGACGATGGCGATGGTGATGATGACGACGATGATGACGATGATACCGACGATGTTGATAATGATAATGACGATGACGACGATGGTGACGATGGTAACGATGATGATAACGGTGATGAAGGTGATGATGACGATGATGAAGATGATGGTGATGATCATGGTGAAGATGATGGTGATGATGATTATGGAGGTGATGATGATGGTGAATATGATCGTGGTAGGGCTGCTGGAGTTGGAGCTCGACGAGGAGGAGAGCTGCTGGACGGTGGTGGTGGCTGGGAGTAGTTGCCGGAGTAGGGAGGATAGGGATGAAGAACATGAGGGGGAAGGTCGGAGAAGAGAGGAAGAGGGTGGTGCAGCGGGTCGAGGGGGTTGCTCTGGTCGGGTTGGAGGTGACCAGCGGTTGCTGGCAAATCGGGGCATATTGGAGTCATGTGAAGAATGGAGGAAGGACATCAGCGGGGGACTGTGTGGAGGAGATGCTGTCTGTGGTCGGGTTCTGGTGCAGTCGGCGGTAGAACGGAGAAGATGGTGATGGTGGTGGTGCAGATCAGTCGGGGAAGAGGGAGGCCCGGCGTGGTGACTGCTCAGGGAAGAGGAGGTCGTCGGTAATCATGGGAGGAGGAGAACGTAGAGAACGACGGGGTCGGTGTAGTCGGGGCTGCAGCGGTCGGGATGGCCGAGGACTGATCGACGAGGAGGCAGGTGCAATGCTCTCAGGCGAATGGGGCAGCGGTGCAGCGAGGCAGGTCTGGGCTGCTCATGGTTTCGAAGAAGGCAGTGAGGGTTCTCCGACGAGGATGAGGAGAGAGCAGGGGGAAGCGGCTGGGCTCTGACGGTCGAGCGGGTAGATGGGGATGAAGGGGGAGATAAAGTCGGCTGGGTATGGGTTAGGGGCGGTTTTAGGTAATGGGTTGAAAAATAGAAAAGTTGTATATATAGAAAAAGTAGGGTTGAATGTTTGACCTAGAAAATTGGGCCGGTCAACCCATCTTTGAAATTGGGCTTGACTTGTCATGTAGGTATTTCAAAGGGCTAGGATTTGGGTTGATTCAAAATGGAGGGTTAGGATTACATCGTTTGAAATTGGAGGACCAAGGTTCAATGTGGGTTGATGTTACACTCCCAAAAATTATAGAAAAATTCTCATGAAGGAGAAATGGGTTTCTTTATGTGTTGTGTCCAATAGGGTGGACACCATAATGCACTTTTGCATAAAAGTGCCAATAATTAGAAAATTGCACAAAGTTGGATTTTGGATTAATTTAGTTAAAAATTAATATCATTGGTGTTCTAAAATTAATTAGAAGTACATGGGGCTCAAATTAAGTGGGGTACAAGTGTCATGAATAAAGAAGACTCAGAATAGAATATTACCCTAATTTGGGTTGCTCAAAATTGGTCGAGATTGTGTCTCCAATTTCGATTGGAACGCACAAGGATACAAAGTTGAATTTATCGAATTAAATATAATCGTTTGCGACAAATATTGTGCGACTAAAATAAAGCACAACAAGGCATAATTATGAGTTACACAAACATCAAAGTAGAAGACTGGCATATCTAGGACAAGGGTGTAAAATTGATTGGAAGGCAAAAACTAGTGTAGCGCTCAAAATATCGAAGCAACGGTAAGGCACAACAATTAAATAAAATCACTATAATTAATTATAACCATAAATAATTAATCCTAAAAATTACAAATTAAATCTATAACACTATATTTCGGTCAGGGCTCCATCTAGTGGGCATCTATGTCTAGTCTACTAACTCATGCATTAATGAACACTATATATAATACACACATATATATACACATATCATACAATTATTTAAAATAAATACACACAATACCTATAATATATAAAATGACAAAAATACCCCTATTTTCAGGATGTGGTAGTGACAAGTCTACCCTCCTTAAAATAATTTCGTCCTCAAATTTTAAGATCCTCAATAGTTGTATTTATTTATTTATTTTTCATCAAAATTTAAATTCATCAAACCATATAATCATGAAGTAAATCCATATTGTTATTTCACGATCTTCAAAATTCTATAGATATCATATTCCTAAAAATCTTCAAATATAGAATCAAATTCCATTCTTATCACAATCTTCTCCAAGACTGAATACAAAAATTTAATATTCAATCCTCTAATTGAAATGCAATCAATGCATATTAAAAATCTCATCCGAATAGTTTGAATCTCAAATACTAATCCATTAATCATCTTGCTCCTCTAATTTAAGTCCAATCGATGCGTATTTATAAAATTTAAATCCACATCTATCCAAGTATACCTATATATTCACAGTCTCTAACACACAAGATACACACAAATACACCAATTGTCTACAACCCTCAATTGTGTACTAAAATTTGCACTGCCCGAATTACTTGCACTATTACTTCCAATAATTTTTATCCATATTAACTGATACACCAATTTAATTAACATCACATGAGGTACTTACTGTTATTAGCACTAATCCTTGATATAGAAATACTAACTCTCTTGGTATGGTAACACTAGCTTCATCATTAGATCACCTTATCACACTTATTAGAACTCACGATCATTTGCACTTTTTATAACTTATATAATACACATGCCTCACTTCACTTTCAAAGGTATGCATATGGTTCCATATCTCAATTGATGTAACGTATTTTCTCTTAAATCTTTTACATACTAATCAGTGATACACTATATATCCTCCATTACCAATCTTGATTTTTTTTTTACCCGTGGCACACTCATTAATACCTTTTATGCATATATATTTCTTTACTCTTGACACACCCAAGTAATCAATCATTAAATTGAATATCATGCTCCATTAATTTTCAACACAAGTCCTTGATACTTAATTATTTACATAGATCATCTAATTACATAAATTTATGACTATCCAGGACTGTCATGCTGACTCTGATACTTACTTTTGGAACCATCACTGATACTCTTTACTCCTCCTTCTACCTATAGTACCAATACTAACTATAATGACACATATCATAGAACTATTGCTACAAGGTACTACGCTATGGGTTAACTCTAGATTGATGCCTACTGCTCACATGTCCAACCAAGAAACACTTAAAAACTCATAAGTCATATTCTCAGCAGTCAACACTGATACAAGATACATACCTAATTGTAAGTCACCAATTATCATACTAACAAGGAATCCTCAAGGAAAAGAAGCTCAAAAAGGAACTGGATTAAGGACTGAAGGTATCTCTACGGCTATCAAAAGGAAATGATGGAACAAAGTCCTAGAATAACAGAAGTAGATAAGTATTGAGATGATACTTTAAGAACAGATTTAAGATACAACCTGAAAATCATACACGTCTGTCCGAAATTATGACACTCAGAATCCTCGCCACGCCAGTAAGCATAGCTGCGATGAACGATAGATTCCATAACTTAGGTATGCAACTCTATAATCATGTCGTCTAGAACCCTCACTGTGCCGACTAGTATAACTGTGAGAAATTCTAAATTTTATAATTAAGATATATACATCTGAAGTCAGGTACCTACATTTTTGACATGCCAGCTAATATGGCTGCAATAAATTCTAGGCTCCATAACCAAAGCAGACGTTTTACCTTTCTCACTGTCCTCATCAACATATGTCATCAGATGATACCTTAATTTAGTCCATAAAATTTATATCGATATGAAATCAAACTCAACAATGACACCAAGAATTAAATTTAACAACTGATCCACAAGAATCGATTTCAATAACAATAAGTGAGAACAGACAAAACAGAGGAAAGATTTAAATTGGAAATTATAATAAGATTCTCAAGGGTCATCCCAGGAATCTTTTAAGAAATTTGTGATTGAGTATCCTCTCTCATCCTAGTATCCTATATACTATATCCTATCGCAAGTACGTAGTAGTATAACTAAGATGTCACACTACCACGACATCGTACAACTTGTGAAATCTGACCTGCATGGGCCACCACTAAAAATGGGTCACGCACCCAGAATTTGGGACATGAGTAAGTGGGTACGTCCAGCCTACACCGCAACATCGGTGGTAGAACGCTGTCTAGGTCACAATACTATCTAAACAATCTCTCACGAATATCCAACTCCATAAGGAGACACAAATATCATAATATAATATGGAATACTCAATCACATAAACTAAGGCACGATGAGATATCAAAGAAATAAATGAAATACAAGACAAGTCTAAACAACAATAATAGTCTAACCTACAATCAATAACATCCAAGTCTCCAAGTATGCCGGAAACAAGTCCTCTAAGTCGCAGTCTGAAAAAAATATCCAGTCAGGATCGGAACGAAGTACATCTCTAATAGCAGTTCTACATCAATGATATAAACTAGCAGTAAATAGATAGAAATATACAAGATGCATATACATGTACAAGAGATACGCAATAAAGGAAATACTGGAAATAAATACGAGGATGAACAATATGTCAATGAACAAGAATACTAATGACTAAGTTTATGAGTACTAGCTTTAACATGTGATCGGCTTGGGAACTTGTACACGAGTACTGGCCTGGCTAGTCATACGTACGGTATATGACCAACACTAACATGAGAGCAAGACTTGTACATGAAGGGTATGATCACATATCTATACTAAAATACTCCCCACCCCGACTGGTATAGTAGATCCAACCATGATACGCTATGGTACAGGATTCTCTAGGAAGGTAGCAAGTCTCCTCGAGAATCAGTGTCTGTACATGCACAAGATAAACAATGAAACAAGACTTGTACAAGATACACCAAATACAAGGAATAACATCTCATGACGAGATCCGGATATACCAATCCGTGTAACCGTTGTGTCAAGAAATATGGATATTTATACTAGATATAATGAACATAGAGGATATCATAAATAAGAAACTATCAGAGAATGTACTCGCCTGGGGTCCTTAGCTGGCAATACCAATGTCCTGTTTTCAAAGTATCATCTGAATGATCCAACAGTCCTATAGATATATCATATAATACAATATTGCATCAGACATTACACTAACACACACAATCAAAACACAATGAACTAAGGGCTACGCTAGGTATGACACTGGTCAACTAGGGTAAAGTGTGCGTCTAATTGCACGGGTGTCGCGTCTGTAATTGCTGTGCAAAATAGACAGTCAAAATGATACGGGTCTTGCCAGTACGTCGGTGTACTTATGGCGGTCTGCTAACTTATTACATGGTCATAGGTCAATGTAGCTACGAGTATCCGTAATTACACTCGGGGCACCTAGTACATATATAATTATACATATTATTATCTAGCATATACATTAATACTCATAATATAGGTATACCAATTAATTACATACATAATATGTATATGTGTATGTACACTAATTGAATTTATACTATATATTTATTTTAAACATATACTAGGGAATACATATACTATACGTATATATACCAATTGGGTTCATATACTTTATATATATATGTATATATATACCAATATATATATTAACACATACTAAATACCTATACTAATACATATATACATACAATCACATAAAATGAAGGAGGAGGGACAGGTTCGAAACTGTGCACGTGCACGAGATCGACGATGACGACGACGATGGCGATGGTAATGATGACGACGATGATGACGATGATACCGACGATATTGATGACGACGATGACGACGATGGTGACGATGATAATAACGGTGATGAAGGTGATGATGACGATGATGAAGATGATGGTGATGATCATGGTGAAGATGATGGTGATGATGATTATGGAGGTGATGATGATGGTGAATATGATCGTGGCAGGGCTGCCAGAGTTGGAGCTCGATGAGGAGAAGAGCTGTTGGACGGTGGTGGTGGCTGGGAGCAGTGGCCGGAGTAGGGAGGACAGGGATGAAAAATAGGAGGGGAAAGGTCGGAGAAGAGAGGAAGAGGGTGGTGCAGCGGGTCGAGGGGGTTGCTCCGGTCGGGTTGGTGGTGAGCAGTAGTTGTTGGCGGCTCGGGGCAGACTGGAGTCAGGTGGAGAATGGAGGAAGGAGGTCAGCGGGGGACTGTGCGGAGGAGAAGCTGCCGGTGGTCGGGTTCTGGTGCAGTCGACGATAGAACGGAGATGATGGGGACGGTGGTGGTGCTGATCAGTCGGGGAAGAGGGAGGTCCGGCGTGGTGACTGCTCAGGGAAGATGAGGTCGTCGGTAATCATGGGGGGAGGAGAACGTGGAGCACATCGGGGCTCGGTGTAGTCGGGGCTGCAGCGGTCGGGATGGTCGGTGTAACCTCCGATTTCCAATTTCCAAAATAATTAGATTTTAATTTATTTTAAAATATCAAGTTTTATAAAATATTTCTCCTTGAAAATTTTTATTTGATTTTGAACGATGTTTGATTTTAGAAGGTAATTTAAAAATCTTTATAAAAATCATTTTTCCTAAGTGACGATGTAGTACAAAATAAATAAATAATAATAATATATATATTCCTCTAGTTTCAAATTTTTATTGGCTTGAAATCATAAAATTATTTATTGGATAAAATTAATTAAAGGACTAGTTGTTTCTTCAAAATAATTTTTATAACTAATAGAATGGTAAATAAATAAATTACGTAGCTTTCCTAAAATATTTTCCGAAATTATAATCTCTTTTTAAATTTTACAAATTTCTATTTCCTATTAACTAGCCAGCACACCCTCATTTTTCCCACATGAGAAACCCTTTTATATTTAATTCTGGGCCATTCATTATTGGGCCAACCCGCAACCCTTTATCCCACACCATCTCCCCCTATTTAAGTCCCTCATCACACCTCCCTAGAAACCCTAGCTAGCCTTCACAAATCCCCACAAAGCCACAGCCACCACCATTTTTGTGTGCTCGTGTCCGTGTGTCCAGCATCACCGTGTCAGCCGTGATGGCCTCGGGTCCGACCCCGGGTGTCCTACCGTATCCATTCATTTCCTGTGTCCAGATTACAGTTTACAACCAGCTTTCCGTGTCCGATACACCCGGACACGCCCACAGTACATCAGATTTCTGTGTCCTGCCCCGGACACGTCCCCCACACAACACCACCCTCGTGTCCAACCCGGACACGTATACAACACCATCCCCGTGTCCGGCAGACCCGGGCACGACCCCCTGACACCCAGAACCCTAACCCTAGATCGAGCCGCCGTCGCCGCTGAAGCCGGTGGTCGCCGCTGGAACGAAGCCGCCGTCGCCGCCCTGTCGCAGCCGCGTCGAGCCCTCCTCGAGCCAGTCGACGTCGCCACCGCGTCGAGCCCTCGTCGACGCCGCCACCGCGTCGAGCTCGGAGATCCGCCTCGGATCTCCTCAGATCCGTCGATCGACAGAGCGCCGCGCCGTCGAACTCAGCCGACCGCCTCCTCGGGACGAGAGCGCCGCCGTCTCCTCGAACAGAGCGCCCGCCGCTCTCGAGTCCCACGCCGCCGCAGATCTGCCGAAGACGCCGCCGCGGATCCCCTCCTCGCCGAGTTCGAGCAGCCCGCCACCGCCTCGCGTCGAGCTGTGGCCGCTTCCCCTCAACGTCGACCGCCCTGCCCGGCGGACCTCATCCGCCGACGCCGGTAGACCCAAACTGTGAGCCCCCTTCCCTGTTTCCTTTTCCTTTCGATTTCTCAGAGGGGGAGTGAGTTTAAATGGTTTAATTATATAATTAATTAGTTAATTAATATTTAATTAGTTTAGTTAAGTATGATTATTTAGTTAATTAATTAATTATAGTTAGTTTAGTTAATGATTTGATTAGTTAATAATTAATAAACAGTAATTAGTTATTAATCAGGAATTTATTTATTAACCAGTTAGTAAATATTAATTAATTAGTTTGGTATTTTCTTATAATTAGTTTAGTTAATTTGTAATTGATGTAGTAAATAAATATAATTGGTTTAGTATATGTAATTAGCTAATTTTATGTAATTAGTTTATTTAGTTATAATTAAAAGGTTTTTGATTATGTTAAATATAATAAATCTTGGGTTTATATTATTATTAAAAATATAGTTCCAATAATAAAATGAGTTCAAAATTAGTTTATATGGATCGGTGACCGATTTTACCATAAATGAAAATGTATTGGCTTTTACGTAAATTCTAGATTTTTATAAATAAACCTTTAAATTGTAATTTTGTTCAAAAGGGAAGTTTTAACAATTATTGTTCAAAATGATTTCCAAATGATTTTTTTCATAAATTAAGGAGTTACCTTGATTTCGAACAATCGACCCTTTTCTCTTATTAGCTAACTTGTAAATCTTAACCTTAGCTAAACCCCGGTAAATTTCTCTATGTATTGAGGACTCGGTATCCTTATCTCGATTTTCGTGCCGAGCTCCGATCGTGGACTTCCTTATGTAGTTTCTAGCTAATTGGACTGCTCCGGACCCATTGGAACTAACTGCTACTTCATTTGGGATCACCCTGAGAAGTGTGGCATTATGTACATTCTTTGATTTGCTAATATACATATATAAGAATATTTGATTGATATATAAATATACAAATATGTATTTTGGTATAAAAAATATATATATTTATAAACATCTATTAGTATATATACACAAATATGTATTTTGTACAAATACTAAGAGACACTTATATATATATATTATATACGTTTTTATTGGTATATACTTGGAGTGTAAATATGTATGATATACGTGTCTATACTAGATGACCCTAGTTGACTAGTGCCCTGCCTGACCTGGCCCTGAGACCAGTATTTTTGACTGTGTTAGTGTAGCATCTGATGCAAATGTGGTTTTGCTTGTGTTATGTTTATAGGACTGTTGGTTTACCCAGGGGATACTCTGGAACAGGACATTGGTTTTACCAGCTAAGGACCCAAGGCGAGTACATTCTCTGATTAGTTTCTAATTTATGATATCTCCTATGTTCACTGTATCTAGTGTAAATATCCATGTTCTTGACACGTTGGTTACACGGATTGGTATACACGGATCTCGTCATGAGATGTTATTCCTTATTCATGGTGTAGCTTGTACAAGACTTGTTTTCCTTGTTATCTTGTGCATGTACAGACACTGATTCCTGGGGAGATTTGCTACCTTCCTAGGGAATCCCGTGCCATAGCGTACCATGATTGGATCTACTATACCAGTCGAGGGTTTGGGGAGTACTTTAGTGTAGATATGTGATCATACCCAACTTTATATGCACCATAGCTCACCCCACATCTCACGTCGGGTGCGGCCTGACCATTTATATGAACCATAGCTGTTACGTGTGATTAGCCTGACCTCTACATGCATCATAGCTAACCAACGGTTAGCCTGACTTTATATGAACCATAGCTAATCACATGTAACCAGCCTGATCAAGTTCCCAAGCCGATCACATGTTAAAGCTAGTACTCAACACACTTAGTCATAGGTTCTTGCTCATGGACATAATGTTTCTTTCCTGCATTTACTTACAGTATTTCCAGTATTTCTCTTATTGTACATTTCTCGTACCTATACATGCATCTGGTATGTTTCCATCTAGAACTGCTACATAGTTTATGTCATTTATATAGAACTGCTATTTAGAGATGTACTTTGCTCCTTCCTGACTGGAAAATATTTTTCCAGACTGTGACCTTAGTAGACTGGTTCCGACACACTTGGGAATTGGAAGTAATGATTGCAGGTATGATTATGTTGTCTCTAGACTTGTGTTGTATTCTTTTATTCTTCAAATTCCTATCGTGCTGTAGTTGTGATTGAGTATGTTGTGAATATTTTATAGTATTATCCGAATCTCCTTATGGAGTTGGATACTAGCGTGAGATTGTTAGTTAGTACACGACCTAGACAGCGTTCTACCGCCGATGCTGCGGCGTAGGCTGGACGTACCCACGCACTCGTGCCCCTAAACCGGGTGCGGGTCGTGACACATTTTTAGTGGTGGCCCATGCAGGTCAGACTTCACAAGTTGTGCGATGTCGTGGTAGTGCGACGTCTTAGTTGTACTACTGCGTACCTGCTATAGAATATAGGACATAGGATACTAGGATGAGAGAGAATACTCAATCACAAACTCTTGAGAGATTCCTGGGACGACCCCTTGAGAATCTTGTTAAAATTTCCAATTTAACTTTTCCTTGTTTCCGCCCGCTCTCGCTTGTTGTTACTGAACTTGATTCTTGTTGAGCAGTTTTTAAATTAAAATCTTGGTATCATTGTTGAGTTTGATTCTTGTTGACCAGTTGTTAACTTTAATTCCTGGTATCGTTGTTGAGTTGATTTCAAATTGAGATAAATTTTTACGGACTAGGATTTATGGTATCATCTGATGGCATATATTGATGAGGACAGTGAGGAAGGTAAAACGTCTACTTTGGTTATGGAACCTAGAATTTATCGCAGCCATATTAGCTGTGGTGACGAGAACGTAGGAATCTGACTTGGATGTACATACTATAGTTATGAAGCTTAGAGTCTTTTGCAGCCATACCGGTTGGCGTGACGAAGATTCTAGACGACATGATTATAGAGTGCATACCTTAGTTACGAAACCTATCGTTTATCGCATCTATGCTTACTGGCGTGGCGAAGATTCTGAGTGTCATGATTTCAGACAGACGTGTATGATTATCAGGTTGTATCCTAAATTGGTTCTTAAAATATCATCTCAAGACTTATCTATTTCTGTTATTCCAGGACTTTGTTCCACCGCTTCTTTCTTTACTAGCAGTAAAGATACCTTCTGTCCTCAATTCAGTCTTTGAGCTCCTATTCCTTGAGGATTTCTTGTTAAGCATGATAATTAGTGGCTTGTAATTTTGTTGTATCTTGTATTAGTATTGACTGTGTTGCTAGTGAGTTGTAAGTGTTTCTTAGTTGGACATGTGAGCAGTAGGCTTTAATCTAGAGTTAGCCCTTAGTATAGTACCTTGTACCAATAATTCTAGGAGTAGTGTCATTAGAGACTGAGAGTTAAGGAGAGTATAGAGTATCAGTGATAGTTCTCAGAGTTAGTATCAGAGCCAATTACCCGTCCTGGATAATCATGATTATGTAATTGAGTGATCTATGTAAACGATTAAGTATCCGGGAATTGTGTTAAGGATTTATGGAGCATGATGTCCAATTGGATGATTGATATCGGAAATGTTAAAGGTAAAGAAATGTATATGTATAAAGGGTTTAATGAGATATCATAAGTAGAGAAATATCAGGATTAGTAATGGAAGTTATGAAGCGTATCACGGATTAGTTTAATAGGCTTTAAAGGATTGAAGGAAATACATATACAACCATCGAGATGAGGAACCATACACATACCCATGAGAGTAAAGAAACATGAGTGTTATAGAGGATACAGGTGATCATGAGTCTAATGAGCTTGATGAGATAATCCATTAATGCAGCTAGTGATATAATACCAAGAGTGCCGATGATTCTATATCAAGGATTATTGAAAATGGTGCTAGTAACAGTAAGCACTCGGTGTGATGATAATTAGATGATATACCAGTTGACATAAATTAAAATTATGAAAGAAAACACAGTTGATGGTAACTTTGATCATTGGAGGTAATAGTGCAAGTGATTCGGGCAGTACAAATTTAGTACACAGTTCTAGACAATATAGGTATTGAGTGCACCTTGAGTATCAGAGACCGTGAGCACTGATATGTACATTGAGGAGTTATAAATTAAAAGGTGGAAATGAATTTTAAATTTTCAGAATTTTTAAGGAGTTGAGATTTTATGTTGTTAAAAAATTTGAGGATTTAAATTTGATTCAATAAACATAGTTAAGGCTACAAAGATTTTAGAAGTGATTAAATTTTATTTCGATGTGAAGTATCTGATTTTGAGGAGGTATATGCATTTTATTTTAAGTTGATCGGGAAGTTAAACCTTGACGATTATTTTGAGGATTAATTTTTGGTAGATGAGAGATATGAATATTAATATATGATTAGTTGATATGGGTACCAGTGTACATGAATAAGAATTTGTTAGTGAATATGCTAGAGTTAAGTGGTTGATAGAAGATACCGCAAGTAATATGTTAGCAGGTTCTTTCTTTTCTTTCCTAATGTTCTTTTTCGTCTTTTGATTGATTGATTCCCTAGTAACGTGGTTTATATTCGTGATTTTCTTGTTAGAACTTAGCTAGTAGTACACCTTAACAGAAACTGAAATACCATGACAAGACACATGACCTATATATTTTCTTAAATTGCATGGATGTAAGTAGAATTTTCTTAAACCATGATCATTTGGGTTTTGACCATAGCAAGGATCTATGACAAGGGTATGACCGACAAAAAGGGACACGATGATTAAATTATGGATGAGCATAAATTTAAATAAAGAATTTAGGGGATTGTTATAACAGAGTTGATGGAATCATTGTTTTTGCGAAAATCGAGGTTTGATTGAAATTCGAGGACAAACATTTACTTAAAGGGAGAATTAAGAAATTCACAGAGCCAAAAAAAAAATTTGAGGATTTATTAATTTTAAGGAGGTCTTGATATGATTGAATTGATTATTAAAAATTTGAGAAATTTGAGAGATTATCATTTTATCTATTTGACTGCAAGATAGAAATTTTATATAGTAGGGATGTTGCATTGAAGATACTGGAAGCATCGCATCGTTGAGTATTTGAGGAAAAAGAAAAGCAGAAAATAAAATCGTAAATGGAATAGTGTCAAATTAAACTCTTGGGATAAGGAGTTAGATTGGAATAAGCATCGATTGAAATTGAGTTAGATGATTGATGAGTGTTTAAAGTTAAATTTTGGGATGCAGATTTTTTAAGTTTTATAAATATGCATTGATTGGATTTCAATTAAAAGGGATTGGATAGTAAATTTTGTATTTAGTTATTTACTCAAAATTTGAGGAGATTATGATACGACTGGAATTCAATTAAAATATTGAGGATTTGAGTAGTAAATTTTTTTACATTGGGATAATAAATTCAGAGGATGAAAAATTATTAGTTCAAATTCAGAAACATTATACATACGGATAAAGAAATATGGAATGAAATGAAGCTCATGGTAAAGAAGATTATAATATAATTGATTATGGGATCATATAATTGAAGGTCGTAAGGTAAGATCATGGTATATTGAGGTTGTGATTTAAATTAAAATCTTGACCATGACAGTAACATTTGAAATCGAAGAAAATAATCGAGGTATAGTTGATGTGAAGATAAACAAACTCGAATTTGATGGTAAGGATTTTGGACATGTAATAAATTTTGATTCAGAAATTCTAAGATCTAATCTAATAAAGTTTGTGAAATTTGAAACTTTTATTGATATTAGTTAATGATGAATCACAAGATTGAGAAAAGTAAAATGAACGAGGATAAAAAGGAAGGATTAGTTTCAGATGGTAGTAAAGACTATTTTTTCCTAGAAATTAAGAAAGGCAATTAGATGTCTCTTGATTACATTCTGAAGGATGTATTTAAGTTTCTTAAATCAAATTGTCGACCGTATCTTTCGAATTAGCTATAACTTTCATGTCTATATCATTCATTATACTGGGTCTTCCTTGGTTTAGTTACTTTGAAAAGGTAACGTGCATTATTCCAATTATCTGTTTTTTTTCAGTGATCGTGTCTACTTCCCAAAACCTAAACCTTCTAGAGGATTCAAGGCCGAGCCATAATTCCTTCAAGTTATTCCTGTCTTAAACCATATTTTCTTTTTCTTCATGTTTCCTTCTGTTTGGTAAATATTTTTCCTTATAGAAATATTTTCTTCAATGATATATTCATCATTTTGAACAACAGATTTTTCTATCCTAGTCACCCCTAAAATTTCGAGGACGAAATTTTTCTAAGGAGGATAGACTTGTAACCTCCGATTTCCAATTTCCAAAATAATTAGATTTTAATTTATTTTAAAATATCAAGTTTTATAAAATATTTCTCCTTGAAAATTTTTATTTGATTTTGAACGATGTTTGATTTTAGAAGGTAATTTAAAAATCTTTATAAAAATCATTTTTCCTAAGTGACGATGTAGTACAAAATAAATAAATAATAATAATATATATATTCCTCTAGTTTTAAATTTTTATTGGCTTGAAATCATAAAATTATTTATTGGATAAAATTAATTAAAGGACTAGTTGTTTCTTCAAAATAATTTTTATAACTAATAGAATGGTAAATAAATAAATTACGTAGCTTTCCTAAAATATTTTCCGAAATTATAATCTCTTTTTAAATTTTACAAATTTCTATTTCCTATTAACTAGCCAGCACACCCTCATTTTTCCCACATGAGAAACCCTTTTATATTTAATTCTGGGCCATTCATTATTGGGCCAACCCGCAACCCTTTATCCCACACCATCTCCCCCTATTTAAGTCCCTCATCACACCTCCCTAGAAACCCTAGCTAGCCTTCACAAATCCCCACAAAGCCACAGCCACCACCATTTTTGTGTGCTCGTGTCCGTGTGTCCAGCATCACCGTGTCAGCCGTGATGGCCTCGGGTCCGACCCCGGGTGTCCCACCGTATCCATTCATTTCCTGTGTCCAGATTACAGTTTACAACCAGCTTTCCGTGTCCGATACACCCGGACACGCCCACAGTACATCAGATTTCTGTGTCCTGCCCCGGACACGTCCCCCACACAACACCACCCTCGTGTCCAACCCGGACACGTATACAACACCATCCCCGTGTCCGGCAGACCCGGGCACGACCCCCTGACACCCAGAACCCTAACCCTAGATCGAGCCGCCGTCGCCGCTGAAGCCGGTGGTCGCCGCTGGAACGAAGCCGCCGTCGCCGCCCTGTCGCAGCCGCGTCGAGCCCTCCTCGAGCCAGTCGACGTCGCCACCGCGTCGAGCCCTCGTCGACGCCGCCACCGCGTCGAGCTCGGAGATCCGCCTCGGATCTCCTCAGATCCGTCGATCGACAGAGCGCCGCGCCGTCGAACTCAGCCGACCGCCTCCTCGGGACGAGAGCGCCGCCGTCTCCTCGAACAGAGCGCCCGCCGCTCTCGAGTCCCACGCCGCCGCAGATCTGCCGAAGACGCCGCCGCGGATCCCCTCCTCGCCGAGTTCGAGCAGCCCGCCACCGCCTCGCGTCGAGCTGTGGCCGCTTCCCCTCAACGTCGACCGCCCTGCCCGGCGGACCTCATCCGCCGACGCCGGTAGACCCAAACTGTGAGCCCCCTTCCCTGTTTCCTTTTCCTTTCGATTTCTCAGAGGGGGAGTGAGTTTAAATGGTTTAATTATATAATTAATTAGTTAATTAATATTTAATTAGTTTAGTTAAGTATGATTATTTAGTTAATTAATTAATTATAGTTAGTTTAGTTAATGATTTGATTAGTTAATAATTAATAAACAGTAATTAGTTATTAATCAGGAATTTATTTATTAACCAGTTAGTAAATATTAATTAATTAGTTTGGTATTTTCTTATAATTAGTTTAGTTAATTTGTAATTGATGTAGTAAATAAATATAATTGGTTTAGTATATGTAATTAGCTAATTTTATGTAATTAGTTTATTTAGTTATAATTAAAAGGTTTTTGATTATGTTAAATATAATAAATCTTGGGTTTATATTATTATTAAAAATATAGTTCCAATAATAAAATGAGTTCAAAATTAGTTTATATGGATCGGTGACCGATTTTACCATAAATGAAAATGTATTGGCTTTTACGTAAATTCTAGATTTTTATAAATAAACCTTTAAATTGTAATTTTGTTCAAAAGGGAAGTTTTAACAATTATTGTTCAAAATGATTTCCAAATGATTTTTTTCATAAATTAAGGAGTTACCTTGATTTCGAACAATCGACCCTTTTCTCTTATTAGCTAACTTGTAAATCTTAACCTTAGCTAAACCCCGGTAAATTTCTCTATGTATTGAGGACTCGGTATCCTTATCTCGATTTTTGTGCCGAGCTCCGATCGTGGACTTCCTTATGTAGTTTCTAGCTAATTGGACTGCTCCGGACCCATTGGAACTAACTGCTACTTCATTTGGGATCACCCTGAGAAGTGTGGCATTATGTACATTCTTTGATTTGCTAATATACATATATAAGAATATTTGATTGATATATAAATATACAAATATGTATTTTGGTATAAAAAATATATATATTTATAAACATCTATTAGTATATATACACAAATATGTATTTTGTACAAATACTAAGAGACACTTATATATATATATTATATACGTTTTTATTGGTATATACTTGGAGTGTAAATGTGTATGATATACGTGTCTATACTAGATGACCCTAGTTGACTAGTGCCCTGCCTGACCTGGCCCTGAGACCAGTATTTTTGACTGTGTTAGTGTAGCATCTGATGCAAATGTGGTTTTGCTTGTGTTATGTTTATAGGACTGTTGGTTTACCCAGGGGATACTCTGGAACAGGACATTGGTTTTACCAGCTAAGGACCCAAGGCGAGTACATTCTCTGATTAGTTTCTAATTTATGATATCTCCTATGTTCACTGTATCTAGTGTAAATATCCATGTTCTTGACACGTTGGTTACACGGATTGGTATACACGGATCTCGTCATGAGATGTTATTCCTTATTCATGGTGTAGCTTGTACAAGACTTGTTTTCCTTGTTATCTTGTGCATGTACAGACACTGATTCCTGGGGAGATTTGCTACCTTCCTAGGGAATCCCGTGCCATAGCGTACCATGATTGGATCTACTATACCAGTCGGGGGTTTGGGGAGTACTTTAGTGTAGATATGTGATCATACCCAACTTTATATGCACCATAGCTCACCCCACATCTCACGTCGGGTGCGGCCTGACCATTTATATGAACCATAGCTGTTACGTGTGATTAGCCTGACCTCTACATGCATCATAGCTAACCAACGGTTAGCCTGACTTTATATGAACCATAGCTAATCACATGTAACCAGCCTGATCAAGTTCCCAAGTCGATCACATGTTAAAGCTAGTACTCAACACACTTAGTCATAGGTTCTTGCTCATGGACATAATGTTTCTTTCCTGCATTTACTTACAGTATTTCCAGTATTTCTCTCATTGTACATTTCTCGTACCTATACATGCATCTGGTATGTTTCCATCTAGAACTGCTACATAGTTTATGTCATTTATATAGAACTGCTATTTAGAGATGTACTTTGCTCCTTCCTGACTGGAAAATATTTTTCCAGACTGTGACCTTAGTAGACTGGTTCCGACACACTTGGGAATTGGAAGTAATGATTGCAGGTATGATTATGTTGTCTCTAGACTTGTGTTGTATTCTTTTATTCTTCAAATTCCTATCGTGCTGTAGTTGTGATTGAGTATGTTGTGAATATTTTATAGTATTATCCGAATCTCCTTATGGAGTTGGATACTAGCGTGAGATTGTTAGTTAGTACACGACCTAGACAGCGTTCTACCGCCGATGCTGCGGCGTAGGCTGGACGTACCCACGCACTCGTGCCCCTAAACCGGGTGCGGGTCGTGACAGTCGGGGACTGATCGACGAGGAGGCGGGTGCAGTACTCTCAAGCGAATGGGGCAGCGGTGCAGCGAGGCGGGTATGGGCTGCTCGTGGGTCGAGAAAGGCGGTGAGGGTTCTCCGGCGAGGATGAGGAGATAGCAAGGGGAAATGGCCGGGCTCTGGTGGTCGAGTGGGTGGATGGGGATGAAGGGGGAGATAAAGTCGGCTGGGTATGGGTTAGGGGTGGTTTTAGGTAATGGGTTGAAAAATAGAAAAGTTGTATATGTAGAAAAAGTAGGGTTGAAAGTTTGACCTAGAAAATTGGGCCGGTCAACCCCTCTTTGAAATTGGGCTTGACTTGTCATGTAGGTATTTCAATGGGCTAGTATTTGGTTTGATTCAAAATGGAGGGTTAGGATTACATCGTTTGAAAATGGAGGACCAAGGTTCAATGTGGGTTGATGTTGAGTGTTTACACACTCCAAAAAATTATGAAAAAATTCCTATGAAGGCAAAATAGGTTTCTTTATGTGTTGTTTCCAATGGGGTGGACACCTTAATGTACTTTTGCATAAAGGTGCCAAACAATTAGAAAATTACGCAAAGTTAGATTTTGGATTAATTTAATTAAAAATTAATATCATTATTGTTCTAAAATTAATTAGAAGAACATGGGGCTCAAATTAAGTGGGACACAAGTGTCATGAATGAAGAAGACTCAGAATAGAATATTACCCTAATTTGGGTTGCTCAAAATTGGTCGAGATTGTGTCTCCAATTTCGATTGGAAGGAACAAGGATACAAAGTTGAATTTATCGAATTAAATATAGTCGTTTGCAATGAATGTTGTGCGACTAAAATAAAGCACAACAAGGAATAATTATGAGTCACACAAAGGTCAAAGTAGAAGACTAGCACGTCTAGGACAAGGGTGTGAAATTGATTGGAAGACAAAAGCTAGTGTAGCGCTCCAAATATCGAAGCAACGGTAAGGCACAAAAATTAAATAAAATCACGGTAATTAATTATAACCATAAATAATTAATCCCAAAAATTACAAATTAAATCCATAACAGTATATTTCGATCACGGCTCCATCTAGTGGGCATCTAGGTCTAGTCTACTAACTCATGCATTAATGAACACTATATAGAATACACACATATATATATACACATATCATGCAATTATTTAAAATAAATACACACAATACCTATAATATATAAAATGACAAAAATACCCCTATTTTCAGGATGTGGTAGTGACAACAGGGCATAACTAAATCTCATCCAAAGAATCAAATAGAAATAAATAACCAATCTACTATATAACTGAATCTCAATATGAAGTATCAGAAAATGATAGTCGGGTGGAGACAAATCCACTACCAATGACTATACCCCAAAACTAAAATGAGTGAGGAGGGTAAAATCTCCAATATAAAATAAGATGATGATATAAGAGTATCAGCTAAAAGATCCATCGCTAGAGGTACTCAAAGATGCTCAGAAGGTAAGACCTTCTCGGCAGAGAATAATGCGTCAGGTCCTGGCCCGTACTCTTGTGGGTACTCTTGGTCGTCTATACCTGACAAGGGACCAGGTCCTCAAAGGGACGTAACAAGATACATAGAAGCATACCAATTGAATACAGTAAAATATGCATAAATAGACGTAAAATATATAAGTACGCTGTACAAGACAATCTAGATGAAATGCATAATGAGGACAACTTTTCGACATATGGGCATGGGTAGGCTACTCGATCTAAATCTCATAACTCACACACATGGCAGGGACATCAGAAATTGACATACCTCGGGGGTAGCGACCAGCGCGACACACTATCGTAGTGCGTGCTAGATACTACGGTTTATCAGAGTGGTTATAGCCCATACGCCTAATGATTGTCCTCCCCTCCCATGATACTATGTGTTAAGTGTATGTCAACATAAATATAGTATATAATTATGAATGAAAGAAAATACACATGCAATGAATATATAAAAAATATAATAATCATGCAAAGTACTGTAAACAATTTGGCAAGGTATCTTGCTTGGCAAGAGAGCTGCAAAGTGTAACGTCCGGGAGTCAAGCACACAGGATCAAAAACTACGGCCTCAGAATGAATGTCTCCGGATGCTAAAATAAATATCACCAATGTTTCCAGAATAAGCGAGATAGCTAGAAAATACTATCCTTTCGTCCAATTTGGACACAGGAGCAAAGCGGTAATTTTGGGTCAAAAAGGGGTCTACCTGTGGCCCACTTTGCACCAAAAAGCATGCCAGGGGTAAAGGTCTCTAAAAGGGACAAATTATAAGTCAAACAAATTCTAAACGTCAATACAAACTCAAAGGTACGTCCAATTTTGGATTCGGGTAAGCCGAACACAAATTTGCCCAAAAAGTCAACCGTGGGACACGCAAATAGGCGGCTTGGTCAAATATCTCAGAATCACGTGAAACTTGCTTCACAGGACCAGCGTGATACCCCGAATCCATGGCGCAAGTTTTGTCGTATTCTGACGAGCGTACACTAAATGGTGCGATATTTTGCAAAAGTCGCGATATAGGGCCTTTTCGCGGATACGGGTTGATTTCGACACGCACACGTGTCCGAATCAGTTTCCGTTAAAGCCCACACATCTGGACATACCATACGCACCTTTTAGTGCAATTGGTACGTGATGAGTCGGTCCCGTTTGGCGGGGCGTGCTCCGTATCACAAATTTTATCATTTTAAAAATAGGTTTTTATGGGTTTTCAACCTAATTTAATTCTGATTCTAACACATAATAAAATAATGTAATTAACAAAAAATAATCTTGGTTATATGGTCTTCACATAGAAAAAGAAAGTCTAAGTTTGGATCTCTGTGGTGGAGATACGAGTCCTTAAACATGGGTCATTGCAGCAATTTTTCTAAAATTAAAAGTTGTGCTTTTTCTCCAACTTGGTCTAGATTTTTACCTAGGGTTTAGCACTGATCGGAGGAAACTAATACACAGAATTGGAAGAGGGATAAGTGGTGTTCATACTAGCGAAGACGAATCTGAATTTGGTTGAGCGAGGAGGCGGGAATCAGCACCGGAAGGAAGGTTTGTCGCTGTAGTTTTTTGCGTGGAGTGCTCACGGTCGCGGACACAGTTGACGACCGACCGACGATGCGCAGTGGCTGGGCTTCGGTGCGGTGTTCTTAGGTCGGGGTCGGCGCTGGATTAGAGTAGGGTTAGGGTTTGGGGATCAAATCATTATATATGGCTATATATAGAGATCGAGAGAGAGAGAGGGGGGGACCGAATCCGCGGGTGAGGCGCGCGGGGGTCTCTGGGCCGCAGGATGGGGTTAGAAAGGGTTGGTTTAGTTGATTAGGGGGAGATTAGTAATTAAGGTTTTTAGCTTAAGGGTTAATAGTTTAGGGTTTTAATTATTTGGTTAATAGTTTTAGTATTTTTCTTTTCTTTTTCTTTTACTCTTTTCTCTTTTGTTTTTATTAATATTACTATAATAATTATTATTATTACACTATTTATTATTATTATTAGTATTTAATAACTATTTATTATTTATGCATATATTTAAGGTATATAATAAAAATATTTGTACCCAAATTAAATACTAAAAATATCTATTACTCTTCTATCAACACTCATAAAATAAAATAGTAGTTTTTCTGTAAAACTCTAAATGAATATTTACCTAGGTAATTAAATAAATAAATCATATTTTCTAATTACTATGAAATAATATAAATAAACTCAATAATTGATTAATTAAATAAATATAATATTTAAAAATATGGGGTTTTATATTCTATCCAACTTACAAAAATTTTGTCCTCGAAATTGACACTAACCCATATTCATAATAAATCACTATAGCTATTACACTTTATTGCTATCTAGTAGTGCTTCCTAAAAGTCATGGTCTGTCATTCTAACACTTCTCATTTATTGTCCATACCCTATTCTATTATCCTCTAACTCGTCTATACTATCCAACTTACAAGAATTCTACTAGTAGTCAAGTCTCTTGAGGATTGTCTAGGTTGTAGGACAAATTTATTCATTGGGTCGAGAATCTTGGGATGCCTGTCTGAAATCTCATAACTATGATTTTTCTTTGTAACCGTCAAGTATCGTAGTCTAATACTGCCATGCCACCTGTCCAGTATGTCTGCAAATACTTCGACTACTCTACTATAACGGTCTAGCTGCAGCTGTCGCTACTTCGCCAGCGATTTGTCATAGTTGTCAGTTTGTAACAAGTGCCTTCAACTCCTTCTTAAGCTTAGTCTAAGTTTTTGGGCAATAGTTAAGGTCTAGACTTGTCACTACCGTATTTTCTAGAAAGGGTATTTTGGTCATTTTATAATTAATTGAATATTGTGCATGTTAAATTTTATTTATTGTATTATTTATTTATTATTAGCATATTAGATTTATTTTTTTGGACTTGTGTTAGTTGACCTAACTAGTTTAGTTTAGACTCATGGACCAACATGTATTAATTGTTAGAATTGAGCCCAACTAGAAAGCCCATTAATTAGGTGGATGATTAAATTAATTAAACCATTGGACTAGAAGCTTCCCTCCTTAATTATTTTCTTCATGAGAGGCCCCAAGGGATATTTTAGACTTTATATAGTAGCTTGAGGGAGGGGGCAAGTGAGGCCTATATAAAGGGGAAGAAAACTTTCTCTCTCTTCATTTTTCATTCCAAATCTAGATCTAGAATTTCCTCAACCAAATTTTACCAAATCTCTACCAAATTTCTACCCAATTCCTTCCTAAATCACCATTAGAGACTAGAAGGGCAAGGATCTAGAAGGAGAAAGCAATGATCTACAAAGAGGAGCAAGGATCTACAAGTTGGAAGCTAATTTCACCAATTTTAGAGGTTTTATTGGGAATCCATCTCCCAATAGGTATAATTCAGTTTTTTCCCTTAAAATAGCTTCTAAATATGATATTTAATCATGAATAATCAACCCATATGTATGTAATACCCTTAAGATTTGGTTTTGTGTTCATAGGAGACCTATGGAGAAAGTTATGGTACTTTTTGTGTCAAATTTGGAGGAATTCCGAAAATAACTTTTGTTGTGTGTATCAATTGATCCTATAGATCAATTTGGCATATGTTTATGTATTTGGGGCTACTGTCGTATCCAAAATTGAGTACGTGTAGGTCGTATCCCAACAATTTGGTGATACGTGTTATTTTGGGGGTTTTCCCTCCGACACGGGACTTTGTACATGTCGTATTTTGACACGGACACATAGATCTACATTTGACACTTTGTTTTGTTCATAAATATTATATGTGATTTGTTTGTGTCCTTCGGGGTGCAATTGGATGTGTGGTGGACTCGTGTCGCATGCGTATCCTAGATCTAGTGGGATACGGTGTGATACTCTCCAATTGTTGTGTGTTTATGTGTAGATCTAATTAATTGTGCTTTAATTCTTGAATTATAATTGTGTATGTATCTATATATATTATATATATATTATGTATATTTATTATAGTGTTTATTGTATCATAGATCTATGTATTATATATGTATTAATAGAATATATATTATGTAGCTTTCTTCTACATGCATTAATATATGTTAGGGATGTAAATATTTGTATATGTTTTATATAATATATGTGTATATTTAATTAAGTAATTAGATTATTTATAGTTATTATATGGTTATTTATATATATATATATGTATGTAGATATATATTTATAAGTGGTAGCATATGTATATATAATATAGTAGATATATTTATATGTGGTTATATATATAGTTATATTATATATTGTTATGTATTTATTTTATTGTATGATTATATATATGTATACATATATGTATAGTTATATATACATATTACTATATGTGTGTGTGTATGTTACTATGTGGTATTTTATATAATTTACTATGTATAAGTGTATGTATAGTTATATATAGTTTTATATATATATTGTTTAAATATATATTATGGGTTATATATATGTATTTAAATATATATTGTATAAATATATATAGTGGGTTATATATATGTATTTATATGTATTTATATATATATATATTGTATATATATATATATATATATATATATATATATATATATATATATATATATATATATATATACATATATTTTCAGCGACAGCAGTGAGCCAGAAGTGTCGCAACAGCAGCAACAAATGCAAATAATATCAGCTTTTCAGCGACAGTTGCAGAAAACTGTCGCTAAAATAACAGTGTATCAGCAGAGTATCAGAAGCTTCAGCGACAGTTTTTAGTGACAGTGCAGGAAACTGTCACAAAAACTGCAGTGTATCTATATACACAGCAGCTTTCTGCGACAGTGGACAGGGTATTTAGCGACATTTTGGCAGTTTTTAATATATTAGATATTAATATATATATATAGATATATATGTATATATATATGGTAATTAATATATATATAAATATGTTCATAATTGCTATTTGTATTATAGTATACTATATATATATATATATTTAGTTGTAGCATATAAATTTATTAGAATAGTTAGTATATTTTAGTTAGCAATTGTTATGAGTATCTTTTATATATTATATATTTGTAGGTATGTATGTACGTATATATGTATTAATAGTTAGTGTATAGTTGGTAGTTAGTATTTTTCTATTAGTACATACTAGAGTTATATTGGATTGATATATATAATTATTGATGGGTAGTTAGTATATATATGAGATTTTGGCAATTACCTTGAGATACCAAGGTAAGTGTCAAGATATACCAAAGTATGAGTAGTAGGTATTGGCATAAGTAATAGGATAGTTGTAAACTAATTATCGGTTGGTATTAAGGTGACTAAAATAAGGTATATAGTATTATATTAATATTAAATGCATAGTAGTTTGTAATTATTGTTGGATAGTTAGTATAAATAAGGTTTTGAATTTACCTTGAGATGCCAAGGTAAGTATCAAGGTATTGGGTTTGGATATCAAGATAGAGGTTTAGTATTGCGATACCAAGTTGGGTCGAAACCAAGGTATCCATTTAGCATTTGTAATTAGGATTATATATATATAATATTGTTTGATATGTACATATGTGTTATATTTATCCCTTGTTTGCGTATCCTGAGATACGATATCTTAGTATCCTAAGATGTAGCTTGTTTGGCCTAGATTCATAGTGTGTGAGCCCAATATCTTTGAGTTAGACTCATGCAACCTAGAAATAGGTAGTTGACCATAAATTGACTATAGTTGACCATAGTTGACTTAGAGTTGACCTAGTTTGACTTTTGACTTAGAAATAGTTTTATGACCTAAAAATTGACTAGTTTAATTTATTTCTCTTCCCCAAAACTTGTATTAATGCAATATTTCATATATAAGTCTGTGACACCAGTTCGGACATCATTTTTCATCATTTGTTCTGGACCACAGGCGAGTACATTCTCTGATAGTTTCCATTATTTGATTACCACTATGACTCATGTTTTTAGAAATGTTACTTATGATTCTTGACACGATGGTACACAGATTGGTATTGTTATTGGATCGTCAGTCATGGGATGTTACCTTGATTATGGAGATGGTATCGGATACTGTCCATGTTGGTATTGGATAACATTGAATATTATACATTAAACATTGGATACATTGGCTAGTGACGTGTCATGATTCGATCCATCATATCAGTCGGGGCGGGGAAAATACCAATTAAATATGTGATCAAGAAACTATCAGCTAGTAGTGTAATCATTGGCTACTAACTAACCATGCAATTCATGTATGGTTGAGTTAGCTCCTTAGTATAATCACTGAATCTCCCAGGCCGATCACATATTTAGTTAGTATCTCAAATCACATAGTTATTGTAGATTCCATTATTCAGTTCATTGATTACCTTGTTCTATTCTGACATTATAGTTTATTCCTTTATTCTTGTATGCATTGATTATATTTTGTTGTTAGTATTGCCTATTCTCTCATTGTTCTTGATTATCAGTTATATCCTCATCGTAGATAGCATCTTCTATTCTACTGCTTTATAGTTTTTGTCAATTAATTGGAACTGCTATTGGGTTGTACTTCGCTCCATTCCTGACTGGAAAATATTTTTCAGAGGATCCGGGAGATTTGTGTCCGACATACTACGGACCTCAGCCTATAGATGGTACAGACTTGGACCCACTAGTTCTGGAGTGACTGCCGGGAAATTTAGCCGGGTTCACTAGTTAGCATAGTTAGTTCTCTTTAGCATTTTTGTACTGGATTTGTTTTCGGCATATTATTGTGTTTGAATATTATTTCTATTTGTTATTGCTATATTTTAACTGCTTAGTTATGTTAAACTTCTGTGATATCTTCTCGTGCCATAGAAATATGATTGAGTATTGTGTTGAATTAAGTTGATTACTCTCTTCTTGGAGTTAAGATATTATTGGAGGATTATGCATTTTGTGAGATAATTAGATAGTATAGTTGACCAAGACAGCATTCTACCGCCGATGCTGCGGCATAGGCTGGACGTTGTTTCCGACTTGCATCCCTACACCGGGTGCGGGTCGTGACACATTTTTAGTGGTGGCCCAATGCAGGTCAGGCTTCACAATATTACGATGTCGTGGTAGTGGGACGACTTAGTTATACTATCGCGAGCCTGCGATTGGATATAGGACATAGGATACTAGAAAGAGAGAGGGATACTCAATCACAACTAGGAATTCCAATCTGAATTGAATCGCTTCTTTTAATTCCTTCTGAATACTTTTATCCTTCCTTGATAAATATCTTCTCTTGTGTCAAATTGATCTCTTTTGTTTCGATCTGTCTTCAGGATGCCGCCGAAGACTAGATCCCATCGATCGGGAGCAGTTTTTGCGAGGCCTGCCACCTCTCTATCTTCCACTCAGGCAGTAGGGTTTGTACCTCCTACGACATCAGTTCATGTAGGAGTCTCGGCTGCCTTCGGAGGTTCTCCTCCACCTTTTCTGAGGACTACTCCAGTTGCTTCGGAGGGACTTCTACTACCTCCATTTTTAGGAGATACCGTGCCGATGGTTGCATTATTTAGAGAGATGATGGAATTACAGAGGGCACAGATAGAAGCCCAGCACAGGCAGTCAGATTTGATACGGCAGAGTATGGAAAATGCCCATCAGATAGCTATAACAGCAGTTCAGAAAGAGGCTCCTCCACAGCCACAGGATATTCAGATCAAGCCAGGCAACATTCAAAATTTCAAGAAGCTTGAGCCTCGAGTTTTCAAGGGTACAGAAGGTATAGTCTATGCTGACGATTGGCTTGAAGATATCGAGCGACTCATGAAGGTGTCCCGTCTTGCGGAGGATCTGAAGGTTGAGGCGGTAGGACTTCAACTGTTCGACGTTGCCCGCACTTGGTTCAAGAATGAGCCAATTCTTACTGATGCGGGGCAGTCTTGGGAGATATTCAAGGATCTCTTTAAGAAGAAGTTCTTTGCTCGGATGGACAGATTGGAATTAGGAAGGAAATTTGAGATCCTTACACAAGGAAGCATGTCCGTAGAGGAGTATGCCGCAGAGTTCGGGAGGCTAAGCCGATTGGCGGAGTACTTGGTGAGAGAGCCAGAAGTTTGGGCTATCCGTTTCCACGAGGGTCTGAATTGGGAAGTGAAGATTTTTATTCTGTCTTTCTACGAGACGTATTCTGAGATACTTTCGGAGGCACGCAAGGTTGAGCGGGAGTGGAACTTGAAGCCGAAGAGGGACCGTGATATGTTTGGGGATGACAGTAGCAGTGCGGGACCGGCAAAGAGGCTGCGGTTCTAGCAACAGCAGTTTCCAGTACAATTCGGAGCCTATCAGCAGCAATATTAGATGCTAGAACCTATTGTTGCTCCAGTACAAGCTCCAGTACAACAGATACCACAGTAGTCTCAGAGACAGGTGCAACAAGCTCCTCAATCTACCTATTGCAAGAAGACTGGGCACACTTGGGAGATGTGCCGGAAGAGACTTGGAGCATGCTTACATTATGGATCAACGGAGCATATGGTGAAGGATTGTCTCTGGACAATTCAA